>JAUPFV010000005.1:41334620-41766337 GCA_036936605.1 Limnanthes douglasii subsp. nivea | reverse complement strand
TTAATGTAACCTATTTTACTATATAAAATAAAGGGAGAATTATTGTTTAAGACCCAACCCAAAAACCTGTTACGAATAAATGCAAAATAAAATTAACAAACGTTGTACCCAAAATAATCTTACATATAAAATCAACAAACACATGTTCACATTCTCTTTTCTTTATTTTTTTAATTTAAAATTTTAAGGATTCATATATTTTAAACAGTAACTCATAGGAAAATCCGAAAATACAATTAGTTTTTTTTAAGACAAACAAAACTAGATCCATTCATGATTTGTTTTTAATTTTTTTTAGATACTATTTTATATTGGTTTCTCATGTAACATCTAGTCTTTATCATCTATCATTGTTGGTCTAATTTCACATAGTTTCCTGGTCTAATTTCACATAGTTTCTTGGTCTCGCATCTAGTAGTACAAAAATTAAAAAGGTTTCACATCTAGCAAAAAAGAAGAAGGTTTCACATCTTCTTCGTAACAGTCGTCTTCTTCATTTACACCGCAAATATTAAAATTTTAAAAGCTCGTATATTTTAAATAGTAACTCGGAAAAAAAATCAGAAAATTCCATTAGTTTTGTTTTTTTATACAAACAAAACTAGATCCATTCATGATATGTTTTGATTTAAAAAAAATAATATTTTACATTGGTTTCCCATTATATGGTTTCGCATGTATCATATGCCTCGTTTCACATCTAGCATCTAACATCTATTATAATTGGCATTGTTTCTCATCGATCATAGTTGGTCTGGTTTCCCATCTAGTATCCATCATAGTTGTCCTAGTTTAGCATCTAGAAGTACAAAATTTAAAAAGTTTCGCATCTAGCAAAAAAAAAGGTTCACATCTTCTTAACAATTGTCTTTTTTCGTTTACATTGTAAAAATTCAAAATTTAAAAGTTCGTATCTTTTAAATTGTAACTCAAAATAAAAATATGAAAATACCATTGGTTTTGTTTTTGTAAGACGAACAAAACTAGATCCATTCATGATATGCTTTGAATTTTTTTTAAAAAGATATATTTGACAGTAGTTTCTCATTATATGGTTTCACATCTATCATGTGCCTGGTTTTGCGTCTAACATCTAGCATCTATCATAGTTGACCTGATTTTTCATATACCAGTATATAAATTAAAAAGGTTTCACATCTAGCAAAAAAAGGTTTCGCATCTTCTAATCTATCATGTTTCGCATCTATCAATACTTAAAGTAAACATCGAAATCAAATAAAAACATAAATAAAAATACAATCAAAATCATACGAAAAAAATAAAATTGAATTATCACAAATTATTATTATTATGCGAATGCTATAACTATAGAGAAAAAACATGAAAAAAAGTTTAAATAAAAAAAAAAAAACATCTTATATAATTAAATGAGAGTACTTAGTTATTAATATTATTGTGTGTTGAATAAATAGTTGATTATAGGAGGACAAGGAACCTTCAATTATACGCGCTCTTTCTCAACTGTTTGATCTTGAGCCAATTGGGTCAATTATCAAATCAGAAAAGATTATCACTCCATAATCCCACATGATATTATTCCTTGTTTTGGAATATAATCTCGAAATTAATTTTCTTTTACTTTAATATTAATTCTTAAGCAATTCGTCTTGGTACAGTGAACACTGGTAAAAGCTTTTGTAAACCACGACTACCCATATCATAATATAGATCCGTCTAACCATATTATTGGAAACGTGCAGTATTGTAGATGTTTAGTTATATCATATATCACAACGTAATAGTTCGGGTAATGTACCATTCTAGGCCACCTACAATACAATTAGATATTGAATTTCCGTATATGGTAAACTAAATGGTTCAGGAAACCAAGTTTGTTTAGGGGGTGTATATATTTCGTAACCTTAGAATTTGAATTCTTACAAATATATAAATGTTATTTGTATATTAGAAATAATTCGACAACAAATATACCGTTGAAAAATTAAATAAATTAGAGATGGATTAGTCCTCGATATGTATAGATGGAGTTGTTTGGTTTTCTTAAAAAAAATATGACACATAATTTGATGCAAATAAGTTTGTTGGAATTTAAAATCAAATTTGGTCGACCATATACGTTTGTTGGAATCTAAACGCAAGTTTGATCGACCACATGTAAATTGTTATTCTATTAGGACGAAAATATGGCCGATAGAGTGGAGATTGAATCGTGACATGACCTTAGCCGATAACATGGTGTTATGTTTCTGATCCAAAGTTATCAAGAATGCTAGGTGTTTTCTGATATTTCAAATGGTGTTGGGCTTAAATACTTAATTGAAATGAGTTTCTTATACTTGATGGTTTCATATTTTCGTCTTCTTATATTAATTCGATTTCATATTAATTGCATTCAAATTGATCACGTCTTTTATATTAGCTTAGTTTATTATTTTAAGGTCTTAGGACTTTCTTACAACTGTTGATTAATGAGATTTAAGGTATTAGCTTAGTCTATTGCAGCTGAATTGCCCTAAGTTCTAATTTCCATCAGGGAGCCAGTCTTATGGTAGAGGGTGGGAAGTCAATTTGCAAACCCACTTGATGAAGGGTTGTTCGCAAGTCTTGCAAAAGGCTTAGGAGGCGGAACTTTTAACATCACGCATAATTGGAAGTCGTCCCCTTTTTCAGATGAAAGTATCTCGGGTCATCTCCCGAAGCGTTTTAACATCTCTAAGCTTGAAAAGTATGATGTAAAGAAAGACCCCGATAATCACCTGGAAGCTTTGAAGAATTTTATGTTAAGTTTTGACAATTATGATAAGTTGGTCTGTCGAGACTTCTCAATGACATTTAAAGACAGGGCATCAAAGTGGTATAATCGATTGCCACAAGGGTGCATTAAAAATTTCGATATGTTTGGATACTGTTCAGGCAGTAGATTGTCGGAAGTAAAAATTTCCGAGCAAACATGGATACAATTGTTAATTTCCGACAAAAGGTCAGAGAAATTTTGAGGGATTATACTCGACGTTTTATAGACGCAAATACAGATCTTGATTATTGTGACGAAAGCGTGGCTTTAACTGGTTACAGATTAGACTTGTTACGTGGGCCGATGAAACAAGCTGTGACGAAGAAACATGCTTTCACTTTTTCAGCTTTGTTAGTAGGTCGAAAAGCAGATCCTGGTCGAGAAACCTGAAGCGTCACAATTGGCAGCACAGATCCAACAGACAAATCAAGCTTCAGTGGTTACGTATCAGAAAACTCTGAAAACAAATACAATCCATTAGCCACAACCGATAAGTACCGTAACACCGGGAGCACATGGGAAAGGTTCAGGAAATCAAACTCAGAGGACGCGAAATGGTTACCAAGGAAATAATTACCGACCCATATCGAACAAATGGGTTCGACCTGATTATTTTGCTGATTTAACTGAATGTGTTGCAACTATCTTCGATAAATCGCGAAAGAGCGTACATTTTTTGAAGCTATTTCCGATCGGAACTCCCCGCGAAGGTCGGAACAACCATTTCTGTAGGTACCATGATGAGGTCATGATACCAAATATTGCATCGCGCTCAAGAAAAAATTACAAGCGCGAATTGACAGTGGTAAATTGCTAGAGTATGTGAAGAAACAAGCTCAGCAAAGCGGAGCAACCAAGTCAATTGTAGCAGTGTTTATCTACCAATCCTAGGGAGACCCTAGGTTTATTAATTACGGATGAAAGTTGTGAGAGTTATGAATTTTCTAAAGGAAAGGTCCTGAAGATTGGGGTAAACTTGTCCCCTTGGTTCCGAAAATGTTACGGGAGTCCCTGAGAGCGTCATCTATCACCAGTTGTCTCTAAATTCAAGTATCTGACCCATAACACAAAAACACCGAGTGTTTTCTCAAGAAAAGGCAGAGGCAATCATTTCAGAGGTCGAAAGATTGACAAGGGTAGGGCATATACGGGAATCCCAGTATCTCCATTGGACAACAAATCCAGTTCTAGTTAAAAAGAAAAACGGAAAATGGACAATGTGTGTAAACTTCACGGACCTCAACCGAGCATGTCCCAAGGATCCTTTCCCAATGCCAAGGATTGATCAGTTGGTAAACTCGACATCAGGTAACAAGTTATTATCTTTCATGGATGCCTACGCAGGGTATAATCAGATAAAGCTGGATCCTAAAGATCGGGAAAACACTACATTTATTACAGGAAGGGGTTTATATTGTTACAAGCTTATCCCATTTGGTCTAAAAAATGCGGGGGCTACCTACAAAAGGCTTGTAAATAAGGTGTTCGAGGAAAAAATCGGACGAAATGTAGAGGTCTACATTGATGATATGTTGGTCAAAAGTTTCACTGATGAAAGTCATTTTGCAGATCTAGAAGAAACTTTCAGGAACCTTGGAAAAGTGAACCTTAAATTGAACCCATAAAAATGCTCTTTTGGAGTTCGATCTGGAAAATTCTTATGGTTCATGATTAGCTAGAAAGGGATAGAGGAAAATCCAACCCAGTTAAACGCTCTGAACGATATGGCACCTCCGAGGAATGTTAAAGAGGTACAGATTTTGATCGGGCGATTAGCAGCGCTGAACAGATTTATCTCGCAATCTTCGGACAAGTGCGCATCATTTTTTCAAGTGTTGAGGAATGCTAAGAATTTCAGCTCGACTCCTGAATGTACCGAAGCGTTCCTCAACATCAAGAATTATTTGTCATCCTCAACGTTGCTGACAAAACCACTACCCCGGGAAAATTTGTTTCTTTATATAGCGGTTTCAGAGCGTGCGGTGAGCGCAGTGTTAGTTTGAGAAGAGGATAGGATCCCTAAACCTGTCTATTACGTGAGTAAAAGTTTGCTGGACCCCAAAATGCGGTACTTAAAGCTTGAAAATTAGCACTAGCTTTGGTAACAGCCGCTAGAAAATTGCGAATGTACTCCCAAATTATTTCTATTACGAGTTGAACCGCTTTCCCCCTTAAAAATGTTTTACAACGACCCGATATTTCTGGCCGTATGTTGAAATGGTCGGTAGATATGGGGGACTTCGATATCGATTTTGAACCGAGAACGGCTATCAAGGGGCAAGCGTTGGTAGACTTCTTAGTGGAATTTCATTCCGGAAGACTCGAGGAATTATGAGTCAAACCAGAGGTTAAAACTGATGAATGGATAGTCAGAACGGATAGTGGTTCAAGTATCAACGGATGCGGGGGTGGTGGTCAAATTTCTACACCAACAGGGATTGCAATGCATCAAGCGTTCTGTTTCGGTTTCAAGGCTTCGAACAATGAAGCTGAGTATGAAGCAGCATTGACAGGACTAAGGTTGGCACAGATTTGCAGGGCAAGAAATGTCCGACTAATCAGCGATTCACAACTATTGATAAATCACGCAACTGAACAATCTGAGGGAAGGAAAGAGTAGCTAGTGCAATATTTAATGGCTTTGAGAATCTTGGCTTCATCGTGTAAAAAGGTTACTTATGAACATGTCCGAAGGGAAGATAACACAATCATTGATTCAATGGCAACAACATCGTATATGGGAGAGCATCCTTGGATTTGGACGTAAGAATATCCGTCCATTTTGAAGAGAAAAGACCTGGAAACTGGACCAGACGTAGCTTGTCAAATTTCAACGATTTCAAATACTGATTGGAGGAGCAACATTACAAAGTTTTTGACTGAGGAAGTGTTTCCTAATGATAAGAGTCTGGCAAAACATGTTCGGAACAAGGCGCGAGGATTTGCTTTGTTGGGAAATGTTCTTTACAAAACAATCTGCGACCAGACCTTTGTTAAGATGTTTGGGGCGTGAAGAATCACAGATGATATTGTCGGAACAGCACGACGGTGAAGGATCAGCACACTGCAGCTTCAAGACATTGATTAGGAGAGTCCTCTTGTCAGGTTTTTATTGGCCTACATTATCCGCTGATGCAAAAGAACTGGTGAAAAGATGTGATACATGCTAGAGGTTTTCCAATTGGATCCACATTCCAAGAGTCCCCCTAGAGTCCATTTTTTAGGGTCTACCGTTCTATAGGTGGGGAATAGACCTGGTAGGACCACTTCCACTAGTAACTGGAGGAAGGCAGACTATTGTGGTGGCAGTGGATTAGTTTTTGAAATGGGTCGAAGCAGAGCCGCTGTCAGGCACCAGAGCCAAAGATGTGGTGAAATTCATATGGTCGAACATTTACTATTGGTATGTGGTCTCTCAGAAGATAACCATGTATAATGCTCCTCAGTTCGACAGCAACGAAATGAGGGAATTCTGTGCCAATCACAATATACAGCAGTACTTTTTCAACCCCAATCCATCCTGGAGCGAACGGGCAGGTCGAAGTTACTAACATAACGATCATCGGTGGTTTAAAAAGGATATTGGAAGGAAAGGCTGGGAAATGACCGGATTTCTTACAAGAGGTATTGTGGTCGTACCGAACCACGCCTAGAACAGCGATGCAGGATTCACCTTACGCTTTGGTATAAGGAATGGATGTGGTAATCCCAGCGGAAACAATATTCCCTTCTTTCAGGGTCGGTCATTACGAGTAGAGCGTCAACGCTAAAAATCGGGCTCTGACTTTGGATTTGATAGAAGAAGATCGAGCTAAGGCTCATCTCAGTTCTTTACATTATCAGGCCCTGATGAGGAGTAGGTATGCATCGAAAGTTCGAAGAATAGACTTCAAGGTTGGGGAACACGTTTTACGAAAAGCTTTCCTCCACATATTTAACAAGAAACTTGGGAAGTTGGCACCAAACTGGGAAGGACCGTACCAAATGGTAGTAAAAGTAAAATCGAGGACTTGTCGTTTAAAATAAAAATTTGGTCAACATTTTCGCCTCTCGTGGAACATCTATCATCTCAAATTGTATTTAGAATGAGTTGTAATTTTTATCGTTCTACTCTTCTCTTGTAGAAGAAACTTTTGTCGGGGGCACACTCTTTCCTACCCTGGTGCCATGGGTAGGTTCTAATGAGGTGTCTACATAAACCTATCCATTTTAGTAAAATTTTAGAGCCTAAAAACAAGCGTGCAAAATGTCGAACCCATCAAAGGGGTATTACAACTTTCAACTTGATCAACAAAATGTCGAACCCATCAAGGGGGTTTTTCAACTTTCAAGTTGATCAACAAAATGTCGAACCCATCAAAGGGGTTTTTCAACTTTCAAGTTGATCAATACAATGTTGAACCCATCAAAGGGGTTTTTTAGCTTTCAAGTTGATCAACAAAATGTCGAACCCACTATTTTCAACTTTCAAGTTGATCAACAAAAAATGTCGAACCCATCAAGGGGGTTTTTCAACTTTCAAGTTGATCAACAACATTTCGAACCCATCAAAGGGGTATTCAACTTTCAAGTTGATCAACAAAATGTCGAACCTCTTAGAAGGGTCTTTTCAACCATAAGTTGGTCTACGAATTTAAGATGTAATAAAATACATTAAACATTTAGCATCGGAAATTGATCACTTTCAGTTGCAAAAAGATAAGTCGTAAAACAAAAATAAAAAGTCTGAACAAAAGCCCGCCTAAACAAGGGCGGCTTATGGAATAAAAATCCAACGATAAAACAAGTTAGAAATGGAGTAAAGAAAAACAACATAAAGTCTGAGCTGCAAATATCAAGCATCGGAGAATTCATCGGATGGGTCGGAATCTTCAACAGCATGATCGGAACAGTCGACGCCTTCAGGACGGTCTTCTTCAGGAACATCTAGCCACATCGACCCAAGTGGCATACGAAGCCACAAAGCATGGAAGTTCAAGACATAGCCGGCCCTAGTGTCGGCAACTTGTTTTTCCATAATCTCTTTGCACTTAACGCCAAAAAGGAGATTTTCTTCTTTGCTCTGGTCGAGAGCCGTCCGGAGCCCATGTAATTCCCTGTCCATTTTTTGTGGACCGCCAACGAAGAAATTCGTTCTGAACTTTCTGAGTAGCCAGCTCCTCGATGACTTTGGCACGATCTTCATCGGCTTGAAAAAGAGTTTTCTCCCACCATTTTTCCTTTGCACCAAAATATTTAGCCTCAGCTTCGGCTGAAGCGGCTCGTTGTTCAACAAGGTCGATCAAATCTTTTGACTCTTTGGGTTTGGAAGAAATTCTTCTTTTAAGCCCGACAAGGTCCCTCTGAAGTTTCAGCACCTCTCTCTCTTTTTGTGCTATGGGGGCGAGCAGATTCTGTAGAGATTTGGCTAAGATGTCGGAGTCCAGAAGGAAGAAGGAGTTCCAACTTTGGGCGCGGACGGGCAAAAGTGCAGGATCAAGGTGCATCGAAGTCCCTTGGCCCTGAGGGATAGGATCTCCCAATCGACTTAAGGATCTGTTTTCACCCTAGGAGTAACGACCTTCCGATTTTGATTTTTTCTCAGAACTGTCCACAGGAGAAAGTAGTTTCGCACCCCCAAAGTGTTCGAATATAGAAGGTATGGTGGTTTGTTCGGTGATAGGGTCGACATGCACTTCATGCGCAACAGCTTCCCCCTTAGACTTTTTGTTTAAGGAGGAATTTCATCATTCTTCAGCCATGGTGTCCTTCTTCCGTTTTTCACCGCGAGTTTTTGCCCTCCTTTAATAGCCGCAGGGGATTTGTCACCACTTGCAGTTGGATCACTAAAGATAACAGTAGCCTCCAGTTCCAAAGGCAGAACTTCAATAGGTTGGTCCACATCATTACCTTGTTCGTTCTCAGCATCAAATAACTCCTCCGACTTCACACGTTTTCTTGGAGCTCAATCCCGTTTAGGCAGAAACACCTTGGAATCTGGGGCCTCGAGCCTCTTGACAAAGTCAACAACATCAGGAGGGGTCCGCAGTTCTTCAGAATTTAGGGTCCGGTTTGAACAACGCGAGAGTTTGTTGTTGATAAGGTTAGTGTTCTTGAAGCACTGGCAAAACTTCTTACCCCAGCTTCTCCTGGCAAAGGCTCGAAGTTGAGCAAATATTTCCGAAGCTTCTTTAAGATACTTTTTCTGCAGTTTTTAGATACTCACCTTGCAAACTAAAAGACAAACCATCAAACAAAAAAATACCTTCAATGGCCCATTTAAATGTAAGACGCTTCAGATTTTCTTGGCTGTAGAGTCGACCATTTTCCCAAGCGCCACTGACAAAGACGAACTTGTACTTCCACGATTTGTCGGCCTCCAATAAGTTATTCACAATCTTCTTTGGTTTGACCATGAAAGAATAGAAAAAGGGAAATTTTAGGGATTTGGAGAGCCCAGATATCCATATATACTGCTCCATGGAGATGGGGATTCCTGATAGTCGTGAAGCCATGATGGTCGACATAAAGGTATACCAGGCATTAGGGGTCAATTGGGCCGGACATATCTCGAGAATTTCAAAGTATCTAACAATGTCAGGGTCAAGGGGAAGTCGCAAACCACTATCTCTCGACCTTTGACAGATAAAGGAGTTTCGCTAGGTTGGGGAAAACGGACTTTGACGCACTGAGGAATTCCCCAGATCTTAATTATCTTCTTCGTCGGGAGAGTAGTACAAGTATTTGCCATTGAATAAAGAAAGGATGTGGTCGTTGGACGAACAAATGTGGTAACCGGTTACGACGTTGGCCGTTCCAAGTGGCAGCGGTTCCCTCTTGACGCCTTCAACCATTATTACTACAGAATTGGTTGGAGCATTTGGGTCAGCATCCTCACCCTCAATTTCTACAAATCCGGTTTCTATAGCAGGCGCATCGTCGACTTTAGCTGGTGCAGCTGTATTGGAGGTACTTGGATTGGACGACTTGATATCTTTGTTTTCGGTTTTCGTCGGTGCTGGAACCTTGGAGGAAGGTCTATGGCCGACTTTGTTAGCAGCATCGTCGTCGACTTTTATCGACACATCTGGTTTGAAGGATTTATGCAATTTGTTTTAGCAGGCATCACTTCATTTTTCCCTGAGGCAGTTCCTTTGGACGAAGATTTGTGATCAGGTCGGTCATCGATCTTGCCTCTGATTTCATCCGACGCTAGCTTTGTGGAAGACTTGAGGGCCTGATTTACAGCCTCTGCATTCACCGTCCCCGTGGATGGGTATTTTTCAGCAGACATCAAGTCGCGGGGAGAAGGAGTTGCGAGGACAACACTTGAGTTGCTGTGGGTTCGAATATGGCCAGGCTTTGTAGCACCATTTTTGACGCAGCCTCCTTTCGTTTATTTTTCTCTTCATCTGTCAGAACACCCTTCTTGGCAGTCATCGCGGTGTTATGGCCGATTCGAATCCCTATAATATCAGGAGTTAGCTGGAGTCGCCCATGGTCAAGAATGGGGTCTTTGGTCGGTTGTAGTATACCGAAGTCTTGAGAAAGTGAGAAGATTCTCAGCAGCGACTTCTTGGTAGAAGAGTGAGCAACAGAAGGCCTCGATGAAGAAATTTTTTGTGAGGTCGGAAAATCTTCGTGAGTCGAAAGGCTCGAAGGGCCTGGGTTTTTAGGTTTTGGAAAAATTAACGATTCTGAATACGCTGGTGAAACAATGCCTTTGTGGATCAACCCAACGGCTCGGTATTCTTCTGCTCGTTCAGTGATTTGTAAGTAGTCGACGAAGAGAAAAACTGGTTTCTCAAGGGCGTCAGACTTCTTCATCGGTTGCTTATGAGACAGGGGTCTTATCAGAAACTAAGTAGGATTTTCTCTCTCTAGAAAGGGAATTTGGCTAGAGTTTATCTTTCTATAAAAACTTAGTGAAAACGAGAATGAAAAGGGAAACTATTTATAGAAGTAGCAAGCGTGGTAAAGATCCGCAATCGAAAAGAGCCTCGGGAATATCAAGAGTCGTCTAACCAAAATACTGGTTAAAGTACGACCCAATTACCATGAGACACGTGTCCAATCGAGCGGCTGCAGCAGACCTAGGGGGCTACGGTTGTTACACGCACATAGACGGCTAATGATGAAGAACACGCCGACCAATTGAAGGAGGACACGTGGTCATGTTGATAAACCATTTATACGAAGGAACTTAGCAGGCTTTGAAGGATTTAACTCGATTTCGAGCCCACGAAAACGACCCAAATAATTTTACGAAAAGTCGATGTTTTGGGTACAAGAGTATAGAGGGTCGACGTTTCACGGTAGTAGTGAAGGGTCGATATGTCGACCTTGGCATCAACGCTTGATCAACAACTAATTAAAATATTCGAACTTGGCGAGAATAATATAAGGATCGACATTTCAGATTAGCAGAAAAGCGCCAACGAGATCGCTATATACGAAGAAGTTCGACGAATAGGTTCATAAAAAATCGCGACCCTACCTTTTACGCTCGTTAGTTTTTGCTCAGTCCTCCGCAAAACTAGAGGGCTACTAATAAGGGCATAAAATACCAAGTATAATAAAGAATCCAAATTGTAATACATGAATGTATAGGGACTTCATTGCAAAGTAAGAAATAGGTGACATAAGTACAAATATAAGGGGTAACATGTAATTAGAATAAATACGGCATGTGACTGTGGGCCCCACAACTGTCACTATATAAGGAAAGATTATGTCCCGCAAAAAGGGACCTTCTAATGATTAGTACTTTATTTTGACTAGTTTCTCTCTCTAGAATCTTGTACTTATTCGTATGATACCATTGTTTCCATACACGTTTCGTGATAAACAACCTTAGATATTCTGACACTTATCAATGATAATCTGACCTTTTTACTTTTTCCCAATAATTTGTCTTTTTTATCTTTCTAGTGCTTCTTTCCTTGGGTATCTTAATCTTTCAACTTCTTACTTTGACTAGCAGTTTTCTTGCATCGGCGCTTATCTTGATGCTTATATTTCTTCTTCTTCTGGTAGTTATCACTACTTGATAAGGATGGCGAGATGTCTGATGATGAAGAAATTTTTTTACCATACTTCGAAGAGCTGGAATTATCTTTAGCTTGAGGCTCTTTTTTAGAAAATTGACGGTTTTTAGGTGAATTATCCCTTGAAGGTTGCTTTGGATAATTAAGGGGATTATCATCCAGTATAACTAAATCTCTTTAAGCTTTATGTGTATGAGATCGGACGACAAACTTGTCATTCAACATCTAGCTTATGTTATGATAAGCTGACTCATTTACTTTTCCCCAATAATCTCTCTTCTTATCTTTTTTTTGCTTCTTTCCTTGGGTATCTTGATCTTTCAACTTCTTACTTTGACTAGCAGTTTTCTTGCATCGACGCTTATCTCGATGTTTATCTTTCTTCTTTTTCTTGTAGTGATTATTACTTGATGAGGATGAAGAGATGTCTGATGATGAAGAAGAACCTTTTCCAGACTCGGAAGAGCTGGAATCATCTTTAGCTTGAGGATATTTTCTAAAAAATTGATAATTTTTAGGTGTATTATCCCTTGAAGGTTGCTTCAGATAATTATGAGCATTATCATCCGGTATAACTAAATCTCTTTAAGCTTTTCTGTGTATTTACATTGCCTCAATTTCTTTTCGTCATTCAGTGATCTCATCACATAATTGAGTTCTTTCCTCACATTCATCATTCTCAGATGAGGCTCTAATATGCTCTTCTCTGACCTGGCCCTCTTGAACCACCAGGGCTAGGTCTATATATATTTCACTTTCCATTATCCGATGGAATTACAAAATAGTTTTTAGCTTCGAATTTTCATTATGCCGGGGCTCCTACTCCCAGTGTGATCGTCAATCTGGGGTATTCTTGGAAGTTGGTAGAGAAAATACTTAATATTTAATAGTTGGTAGTGAGATAATTAAACTGGTTATTAATTAGGGTAGCAATTTTTATGTCTATGCTCATTAATGAGGTTTCTTAAGGTATTTATAGTATGATTTACGGTCATGGGTCGGGTCAAGGCTTGAAACATTTAAAACCCATTAGTGTAAATGTTTTTCTACGAAGCATACAACTTAGTCAAAAGATAAAAAAATACATTTACTTTAGATCTAGAATTCCCTTCAAACTATGGTCTAAAATGTCTTTCGAATTATTCAGACTCCTTCCAAAAACAACTTACAAATGTATCTGATCATATCAGATGTACTATCTCCAATAAAATCTACCTTTCCCTCTTTCAGAATCCAAAATTACTCTGAAATGATAATGAAATCGCATTAAGGGCTCAACTAGATTTGATTGAAGAAAATAGACTTAAATCTCATTTACAATGCACTATCAAGGCTTAATGAGGAGCAAATATTCATCGAAAATAAAAATAAGAGAGTTCTGAATCGGAGATAAAGTTCTGAGAAAAGTGTTTTTACATCCTAAAGATAAGAAATTTGGAAAGTTTGCACTAAATTAGGAAGGCCCATACACGGTCGTCAGAAGAATCAAGAGTGGAACTCATGAGTTTGTTTAATGTAATTATTTATGTTTTAATGAGGTGCCCGTATCATCAATCTACCATTTTTTGCCTTTAAAAAAACTTGTTTTGAAGTATATTCGGTATTTTGTATCCCTTCGAATGGCTTATGTTTGAAATTTTGTATGCATTCGAATGGATTACCTTCGAATGTCTTGTGTTTGAAATTTTATATGACTTCGAATGGATTACCTTCTAATGTCTTGTGTTTGAAATTTTGTGTACCTTTGAATGGATTACCTTCGAATGGCTTGTGTTTGAAATTTTGTATGCCTTCGAATGGATTACCTTCGAATGACTTGTGTTTTAAATTTTGCATGCCTTTAAATGAATACCTTTGAATGAATTGTGTTTTAAATTTTTATGTCTTCCAATGGTTTCTTAATAGCAGTAAACGTATTAAAAAAATCAAAATGTTTGAAGTAAGTTGGAAGAGATATAATAAAAATGGAATAAAGTTCATTAAGTCAAAAGAAACGACAAAAATCCTTCGAATGGTTCAAGAATTTATAACAAAAAATGATTTGATACTTTCACAGGCTTACACAAATATCTGACACAACATTATACGATTTCCTTACATAATAAGGACTTATACAAAATTGTAAGGTATAAAAATTTTAACCTATGCATTTTTTCCTTCGGTGTTTTCTTCTTTTTTATCCGAATTTCTTTTTTCGGAATCCATTTCAATATTACCATCAGAATTGTTATCTCACAACTCATGAGAATCACTCATTTCATCTGCCAAATATATATCCCTGGGAAAAAAATTCTTTAGATACCTCCCCTGTAAAGAGTCGTGGGTTAGTTTTGGAAACTTTTTGTGAAATGCCAAGACCATGTCTGACTTGATCGATGCGTCCTGTTCATTTAGTTTATCTATAGTGGCATCGGCGTATGCTTCAACAACATCAACTACTTCATGTGTATATTTTGTTTTTAGGGACTTGATTTCCTTTTCTAACTCTTTCTTAGAATTTTTTAGAGTTATATTTTCACCCAAGATCTGATCAATTACTTCTTTATATGTCTTCTACTAAGATTTTAAGAAAGTCATTTCACTAGAATTGGATGTCCGCAGTTTCTTAAGTTCTTCTTGTACCTTGACCACTTTGTTTTTTACTGTTTCCACCTTTTTTCTGTATCAACCACTCTGGATGACTTGGTGCCCTTCATATTTTTATCTTCGAAATAAGTTTACAATTTTTTGTTCTCCTCTTCAAGAGCAGAAATGGTTCCTCTTTGTGATTTGAATTCCCTTTTCCAATTCAACAACACATTTCACATAACCCATCATTGATTACCCAACTGTTTCATTTTCTTTTGAAACTCCAAAGGGTGGACCATCATATATCATGTTGGGTGAAATACTTGGAAAGGCCTTGTCAAATGTTTCATAGTCCAACCTTATCAATACATCCATCGGATTGTTAACTCTAGCAGTAGCTTCTCCCTCAAAATTTAGAAATAAAAAGGCAAGGTCGGGTGCACGACTAGTGGGAACACTAGTATTTATATTTAATATTAACTCTGAACTCTTTATAGTTTCCTTTTTCTTTTTACTTCTCCATCACTGTCTTGCATCAAACAATGATGCATCAATCTGTTGGGATTGTCCTTCGATAGCCATTTCAACGGCATCTTGCAAAATTCCTTCTTTCTTCTTCTTCTTATCTTTTTAATGCCGATGACTGAGGGCTCTTTTCGTGGCTGGAAGTTATAGCTTCCCAGCGGTAGATTCGACTCTCAACAAAATGGTGGTAGATAGAGGAGGAGTGGTAAATTTCTCCCATGATAATTCTCTTTTGTGATTGGTCCTCCAAAGATGGCTACAGGTTAAATTGGCAGAGGTAAAACATTCATGAAATCCATTTAACTATTTTTTCTCTAACCAGTCATGAAACTTCTTAAAAGTGACTTGTGGTGTGTAAAGCACTTCAAAATAATAGAAAAGAAAACGAAATTAAAACTAATGATGAAATAATCGAATAAATAAGAAGTGTATATTTGAAGGAAATTACGTGAGCTCTTCCAATCTAGTAAGTTCAATTGGATTTCCTTTTAAGGAAGAAACATTTTTGCCATTTTCCCATGACCCACTAATAAAAATAAATTCATCCTTCAATATTATGTCTGATTCTAACAGATCTTCCACTACTTTATAACCATTCCTCATATTGTAGTAGTAGAAGGAGATCTGAGAATTGCGAGATAAACCCACAATAGCCGCCAATTCTTCCATGGGTATTGAAGTTTTAGAAATCCGGGATGCTATAAAACAAGCCATTAAAGTGAGCCAGGTGTTCGGACAGGAATGGCTCCGAACTAACTGAGTTAGATTAAAATACATAACGATTTCGGGATCAAGAGGAAACCGGAGGCCGCAGTTGAGCACATCGGTATACACTACAAGCTCCTTAGGGCTAAAACTCATCGGATTTTACCCGAGTTTAGGAAATCTAACTCTAATCATACCCGGGAATCCCCACTTAGTATAACAACATCCAATTATTTGTTTGTGAAAATAGGCAGAAGATATCGTATTCAGTGCTACAAGATAGTTTACGTTTACTCTCTTAAAATTAAATCTTGACGCGACCAGCCTGCGAAATCAGAAGCTCTTTAGATTCTTCCTCTATGGTTTCACCTTTTCCCTGAAATTTCTTTCCTTTCAAAACCTTGTCAATAAAGGTCTTTGAAATTTCCCTTGTTTATCCCGATGTTTCAAGGGGGAAATATTCAATGAGGTCTTCCATAACTTCTTCAATCACCTTTGGTTCCGACCTTGATGGCCCGATGGGCTGGGTACTAACATCATCTTTTGTAACAGGCGTTTCTCCCCTATTTGGATTTGGTGGACAAGAAGAGTCAGACAGTGTTGATAACTCCATAACAACTTTAATCTTGCCATTTGACCGTCTAGTCACTCTAAGTGGGGTAACATCCTCTAAACCTGATCCAATAACTTTAAATATTCAATGAGTTCGGTGACTTGTGGCCCCTTTAGATTGCAATGATCTTGAGGAAGTCTTGTTTAAAGTGAACGATTAAACAATTGTATAAGGCTCTGAATGAGTATTGTGTTTGTAAGGATAAACACCGTTGTAGTCTATAACCTGAGTAGTGACAGCCGGAGGTAAAGTAGCAGGCAGTCCAACAACGATTTTGGCTTTATTTTTATCTTCTTTTGACTCAGGTAAGTTCAACCAACCGCCTTTGATTGAAGCGTCTCTAGCGGTAAACATACAAGCACCAAAGTTTTATCTCATTGATAAATTTTTTTCTGGCTTTCTTATGTTATAGGTTCTTTCTTTTTAGAGATATGTAAAACATAAAAAAATTATGAGTTGATTTATATAGAGATAATTAAGAAATGTATGATATCCATATTGATGAGGTATTTAGAGTTCTTGAGTACTCTATAAACTAGGTGAAGGCGTACCCACTAAGAAAATATTTAGGAAAGTGGAACGTTGCTCATTAATTGGCTTGCTTTACCTATGGCATAAAAAATCTAAGGTCCAATAAATGGTTGACATGTGTCAAAAAATACGGCTAAATAAAAACATCAACTTTTTTTATATTTGAAATTGATACGAATTTATTTGACTACTTAAGAAAAAGATATAAAAATTGCGGTGCGGAAAAAATAGATAAGTGTGATTCGAATAAATATCTCTTAGTCCTTCAAAGAAGTCCTTAAGAGGACTATAGGGCCTATCTGATAGGGTCATATATTTTTTGAAGTGGTTTCTTAAAGGAGTCAAAATAATTTGAGGTATATTATAGACCATGTTACTAATGATATTTTAGACATGAAATAAACGAAGTACTTTTTAATATTTCGAACTATGACCTAACCCATGATCCAAAAATTGACTATAAATACCTTTAAAGACTTCATTAATGGGAATAACAAAAAACTAATCATGCTAATAAATAAGCTATTTAAGAATACTCTCGATCATATTTTTACCAACTACCAAAAATACCTTTGACCATATTTTTACATCATCAATCATAATTATTCTTTTTAAGAAGATCGATAATACACTACGGTCTTGTCTTAGGAGGATTAGATTTCTAAACAAATAAATTTTATATATTTAAAAAAAATTATAAGGTGATTTAGTTTGGGATTTGTATGATGTTGTTCGTGCATATTATATATTTGGGTTTAATTCATTCTTAATTTTGGTTTTATTTTATTATATTTGTTACTAACTTTATATTTTCATAATAAACATTATTAAATTTATTATTGTGAACCATTACCCACACTATTGTTCAATTAATATTGAGAATACTAAAATTATATAAATATATGTAGAATTTCTTGTTTAAAGCTGGCTCAAAAGTATGAAAACTGGAGATGTGTATTAAATTTATTTTTATAAAAGAATCATTCTAATCCGTCTATTTTTATGATCTTAAAGAAATGTTTTTTAAGATATCACAAATTTTATAATCTCTTATAAAAAAAACTTGAAATTTGAGATGGAAGATGATGAACTTTGATAAATGAGAAAGACGTGCTTTTAAAAGAGATTTAGGAGATTAGTGAATGTTTTTTTTATTTCTCATGAAACTTCTACATATTCATAGGAGTGATAAAAAAATTTGGGAAAATATATTTTTTATAAAAATTTAGGTACATTCATACATTTTCGAGAAGTAATTTTTCGAGAAAATAATTATTTAGAAAGTCACATTTGTTGCAGTCCACCGCAACTAGATAAAGGTTTTTCATGACTTTTTTCATGACCACGAGATAGTTTTTTTTTAAATTTGAAATTTGGACTACTTCGTCACGGCAAAGTCTATTTAGGCCGCAATAAAGGTCAAATTTCACTTTTCGGAAATGTTAAAAAAACCAAAACTCATACGTTGCCGCGAGAACCACCCTTTAGTCGTGATAAAATGACTCTGTTGTGGCAAGAAAATGTTTGGTTGCGGCGAACGTGTGCCTAGAATTCACAAAAGGTAAACTTGGGCAACTTCACTATGACCATCCAAACGATTCTCAACCATTTTGGTGTGATGAATATTTGTTTGTCGCAACGAAGACCTATAATATCCTATTACAGGTTGATACTGACAAGCTCTCCACAACTGAATATGTTCATTGCCTAAAAAAAACAACCTTCCTAAATCCTTATTGCTTAGGAGTTCCATCCATAATTTTCTCTATTTTACTTTTTTAT
The DNA here is from genome assembly GCA_036936605.1 of Limnanthes douglasii subsp. nivea. NCBI lineage: Eukaryota > Viridiplantae > Streptophyta > Magnoliopsida > Brassicales > Limnanthaceae > Limnanthes > Limnanthes douglasii. The sequence continues at coordinate 41,747,811 of JAUPFV010000005.1, read as the reverse complement.
TTTAGGTTGGAATTCGATGACTCGCCTTCGGATCAATTCTAATCATTCCATTTAATCAAAAAAATTCCAATAATCCCCAACTATATTAAATGGCATATCTCTTATCTTCTGAGTGATATAACTTTTATGCATAAAGTAAAACGTATTTCGATTTTGAATTTTACATTAGTGTAAAGATTCAAATTTATATTTATCTATTGAACATACAATAAATTTGTAGGATTTATAATTTTTTCCACTGGTAAATACTATCTCCACATTTCTGTTTCTTTTCACTCTCAATTTTTTTTGTCACCCATATGTATCTCTTTTGTGTTATTACTTTCTTCCATTATCTTGAACAAGGATTTGTCGTGGGAGACATGAACTGATGTTCATGTATCAAACACCAACCCGAAGTCTTATATTCATTGACATGAGCGTCTTTCATTATTCCAAAAACATGTTCCTCAATATAATTTATTCTTTCACCCTATTGTTTAAGGTTTCCCGAGAGAAATGGCCCACTTTGCCACACACGAAACAATTTCCCTTCATACACTTGAATTTTTTCTTGTTCTTGTTGTCAAATTCTTTATGCCCGAATTTATATCTCTTTGGTTTTGGTTCTTTTGCATTCATACTCATAAAATATCCCATTTTCTTCGACATCTAAAGTGTGAGATTCTTCCTTAATCCTTAAGCACGTTTGGATTTCTTCCAAAATACACTCATTAAATTTATGAAGTATCACCTTCCGGTAATGTTTCGAACATAGAGGCAATGTTTCTATGATTTATCCTACTTGAAATATTTCTAGAGTATTACTCTAAGATATATGAGTTTATTTACTATAATTGTAACTCATGAACTTGGAAGAGAAATATTTTCTATCAACCAATTTAAAAAATAACTATTGAGTTATTAAAAAGTTTTATGCACATGCTTTTCCAATTTTATACTTTTATTCAAGTGAATTACATATCTTTAATACTTAAGGCTCAGTTTTTTAAAGATCATATATAAAGTCTAAAATAGCATTCGAAATATGTCTCCAACATATTAGATTGTCCTCCTTTAGTTTATGTTTTTTCTCGTTGATCTGCTCAGTATTTTTTATAAATACATTATGAGATTTTCTCTAGGTTTGGATAAAGAAGAACATTATCTTGGCTTGCTAATGGGTAAAATTTGAACCGTTGAAACGGTTCAATCAAACAAGGTTTATGTTTATCACCCTTAATAGTAGACATGATTATTTCTATTCTATGATAAGAAACAATATACTTACAAACAATATACGAATAGCTTATGATTGGAAACTTACTGATAGGTTGTTAGGAAATATGCAAGTTTGAGGATTATATACGCTTTCCAAAAATACTTATTTTGATCACCATATTGTATTGATCCTCGAATAGATGTTATTTCAAGATATAAAAAGTTTTATAATATCAAATACAAGAAACTAGAAATGGAAAATCGAAAATGACAGTCTGATAAAAAATGAGAGAGAAATATTTTTAAGGACTCGTTTGGTTCTTGGGCACAATGAATTATGGTATCTCCATTGCCCTTCACCTCTCTACTAATTGTCTTCGGAAGGTAACCCAGAATGTATCAATGTTCCTAATACACCCTTGGGGTAAGCTGTTATACCACTTAAGAGCACTTCCCGTAAAGGTTTGAGAGAAGGCTCTACACAAAATTTTCCATCATCATCAAAATTCATCATAAAATTCTTGAATAGCTCCAGATGGTTGTCCGGATCTTTATTTCTATCATTCTCCATTTTGGAGCTGTGAAATCTTTTGGGTAGGTTTCCGGAAAGTATTTTGGCAGACAAAGGTGACTGTATCCAGTTCTTATTACGACTAAAGACTGTGTCCTCGTTAGGTGTTACGAAAATACCTAGTTCGGTCAGAAAAGCAAAATGATCAATCAACAACTGATCAGCATGCCTGTGGGATGACCCTTTGCCCAGATGTCTTTTAAGCCTACCATGCCTATCCCTCTTTCTTGAATATTTTTTGATTAACTTCATCTTTTTCTATATCTCTCTTCATTACTACTTGAGGAAAAATATTCCTCAAGCTCAACCTCATTCGAAGAGCTACTAGAGGACTCCGAATGTGAACTTTCAACAAGTTTGGACTGATATATCTTCTTAGAGCTGATGTGAGTCTTTTTTGAACTCAGATTAGTCTTTATTTATGGATCATTCTCCCTAGGGTTGTCAGTATGATGAATAGATGACGCCCCTGATTTCTCCCTTACACCCTTCTTTGCTTGTTTTATGCCCATTAGCGTCTCTATTTATGCTCTCAACTTGTATCGCTCTTCAATGGTGTATTCTTTGTTTTCCCCACCCGTCTCCACCACAGGAGGTGGAGTTCCTTGCTCGTTCGGATCCATCCGAACTATTTTTTTCCATTGGTTTTGAATGCAAGATTCAGGTACCTTCGTACTCTCACTATGGTCGCCAATTTGGTTTGGATTATTTTGGGTTGGGGGTAGTTTGGTAGAGTATTTTGGTAAGTTTGAAGTATTTTGTGTTTAGTGTGAGGAGTAGTGAGATAATTAAGAAGCTTGCTTGTATTGAATGTTGATCACCCTCATTAATGAGAGTGGTTGGGGTTTATCTATACTCTTAATTTAATTATCCATGGGCTTACCGGGTCAAGTTATGAAAATGGGTCAAGTTTAAGGACCCATTAATCTTTTAAGTAAATTACCAAATAGCTTAGTCAACATGTGTTTTACATTTGTCCTCTTCGGACTTTTCAGTGGAGTGTTATGGTCTGAATTACCCCTGTCCGGATGAAGCAGTGGGCTGTGTATGAAGTATCCGAATTCATCAATCTAAATCGTGAATTAGTCCGTACAGAAAATAAGAATTGTGAATCAAGTTATAATACAAATCATGAATCATGAATAAACCTATAAGCAACCTATACAAATAGCAAAATATAATCTTATACAATAAACGGGAATCGCGAATAATCACTAACTACTATGAAAAAACTTAATATGGAATTATTTATTATTGTTTCTTTTTTTCAGTGATTTCACCACTGAATATTATTCATAAATTTTTGTTTCTGATTTGACCCAATAAGTGGTTTCTTTGCATATCTAAATATCCGTGAATGAGCTCTTTTACTAATAATAGTTCTTTGTAAAGTAAAAGTAACTGTTTGTGAAGGATTAATTTATTTGGAAATCAACTTCATTTGAGGTGCACTAGATTTACTGCTGCTTAGTTTTGATGAGTCCAAATTCTGACTACTCACCGGACAGGGACAAATCGGACCTGGCCCTCCGGACCGGACAGACCACTTTAAACACTTAGCTAATGGGATTGTTCGAACTATGACAAAAGTACTAAAAAACCTAAGCACTTCTTGACTAAGCTACTTGCTCTCCTACTTAGAGCTCATGGGTCTTTAAACATGACCCGGGTCTATTGAACATGACCCGAAAGCCCATAAGGGCCCAAACGTGAGGGTATAAATACCCAACCACCTGCATTAAATGTGGGTAGTAAAAATTAAATACAACCAGGCTGCTTAATTCTCCCTATAGATTCTACTCTAAATATTAAACACCCACATACTTTCACTAAACACCAAACAAATTACAAGCCTACCCTCACGCGATAATTATCCTCACCGAATTGGCGACCACATCCCATAGTGCTAGATCCACCATCTGTTCGGACGACCCATACCTTTTTATCTTTTATGTCAGTAGCCTGCTCCGAATCTCTATCGGAGTGATATTCAACTAAAAAATCAGCCACAACTTGGGCCTTAACTGCTGTTCGAGGAGCAAAATCTATGCCGAAATCTCTCAGCTCTACTGACCATTTAGTCATCCTGCTTGAAATGTCTGCCTTTTGGAGGACGTTCTTCAAGGGATAAGAAGTCCGGAGGATGATAGGATGAGCCTGGAAATAAGGCCTCATTTTTCTTGCAGTTATTACCAGGGCCAATGCTAATTTCTCGAGTTTCAAGTCACACCTTTCTGCATCTATCAAACTTTTGCTAATGTAGTACACCGGATGGGGATAACTATCCACTTCTCTTACCAACACAGCACTAATTGCACAACTTGAAACTGCCAAATATACGAAGAGTGTCTCCCCGCCAACTGGTTTAAACAAAGTTTTGGGGGAGGACAGGTGCTTCTTGATGTCATTAAAAGCCTCATCGCATTGTGAGGTCCAATCGAATCCCTTTGCACCCTTCAAGATTTGAAAGAACGGGGGGCACCTGTCTGAAGACCTTGAGATAAATCTGTTTAAAGCAGCTAATCTCCCCGTTAGTCGCTGTACTTCTTTAACATTTCGAGGAGGCTCCATCTGGAATAGAGCATTAAGTTGGTCCGGATCGGGCTGTATCCCATGCTCACTTATAATATAGCCTAGAAACTTCCCGGACTGCACTGGAACACACATTTTTCTGGGTTTAACTTTAAATTCACTTTTACCAAGTTGGCAAAAGTTTCTTGGAGGTATGCCAAATGCAATTGCTCATCCACACTCTTCACCATCATGTCATCGATGTATACTTCCATATTCCTTCCAATCTGATCAGCAAAAGCTTTGTTGACCAATCTTTGATAAGTAGCCCCAGCATTTTTCAACCCAAAAGGCATTACTTTGTAGCAATGAAGACCTCTGTCAGTGACAAATGTAGTATACTCTTGATCCTTTGGATCTACCTGAATCTGATTGTATCCGGAGAAGGCATCCATAAAGGAAAGCAGCTTGTTCCCAGAGGTGGAGTCTACTAACTGATCAATCCAGGGGACTGGATACAAATCTTTTGGGCAAGCTCTATTGAGATCTGTGAAGTCAATGCACATGCGCCACTTGCCATTTTTCTTTTTCACCAGAACCGGATTGGCAGTCCACAAAGGATATTGCGACTCCTTGATATGCCCCATCTTTGTGATCCTGTCAACTTCTTGCACAATGACATCAGCCTTTTCCTTAGAAAAAGCTCTTCTCTTTTGAACCACTGGTGCTATGCCTTTCCGGACGGACAAGTGATGTGATATTACTTCTGCTGGAACCCCAGTAACATCAGTATTGCACCAAGCAAAAACGTGCTGATGATTCTTCAAAAACTTTAACATTTCATTTTTCAAAACGGGTGGCATCTTAGACCCTATCTTGACATTTTTTCCTTCTTCTAAACAATATGTCTCTACCTCTTCGACCGCTATCAACACTCCAGGGGTCTCTCTGGGGTCATCAATTTCACCCTCACCCCTAGAAAGCCCCTCAAACTGCTATTGTTCGTTGATACAAACTGCTCCCAGTGTCCGGGGAGCCATAGCCGTAGCATAACATTCTCTTGCAACCTTTTGACTGCTCCGGACGACTCCCACCTGTACCTGAACAGCATATTTCAAGCACTGGTGGACTGTTGAAGCCACTGCATGCATCCTAGAGAGCCAAAACCTCCCCAAAATAGCATTATAGCAAGTGGGACAATCCACCACAATAAAAAGTATCCTGACCATCTTCTTAAAAGGGCCCTTGCCCAACAAAACCTCTTCTTCAAGCTCCCCGATCACATCTGCTGAGCTGCCAGTAAAGCCTACAATTGATCTGTCCGAACTCTGAATTACAGCTGGATTTTTCATTCTCTTGTATGTGGTTAAGAAAAGGATATTGGCTGAGCTTCCAGTATCCACCAAAATTCATCTTATGTCGTTGCCCCCAATAGATGCGCCTATGACAACAACATCTTCATGGGGGCCAGCTATATCTCTTAAATCATCTTCATCGAAAACAATGAAGGGGAATGGATTTTGTGATTGATAGGAAGTCATGCCTCCTTCTAGCTGGATGGCTAAAGTGTGTACATGCCTCTTCCTCGAAGAAGCAGTAGGAGCTATCATAGTATCCCCTCCGAAAATTGTAAGTGACTCAATAAACTTAATGAGCCCGGAGACCGTCCTAGAACATTCCTCAATTGCACCTACTCGGTTTCGAGTTGGATCAGGATCCAAGTACTCAGATTCCACATCAAACCTCTCAATTATAACTATGGCTCCCTCCGGAGCAGCATTACTTGGACCGACTCGGTGAGTAGTCAGAATTCGGACTCATAAGGAGCCCCTTTTTTAGGTGTTTGTTCAAATAACTTTGTCAAAAAACTGAAAAACAGTCCGACGTCAGGGGTGGTTTTAATCCGGACAGTCTGTCATTGGGAGCTCTGATAGGCACTTATGACTCAGTGCTGCTGTCTTTAGCACCCGATTTAGAAGGAGTGCTCTTAGAAGCCTTGCCTTTAACTAACCGACCTCTTCTCCAGTCGACTAATTTTTTAGGGGAGTGCTCAGTATCTGAACCCATAGTTATGAAGGGGGAGGGTTTTTTGAAACTGGTTACAGTGACGCCTGGCTCAACCACAGGTTCCGATTCTTGAACCGAGGAACCTGAGATAATGGGGGAGAGATTGGTTTGGAATAACCTTTTCGGCTTGGTGCCTTTAGAGGAAGAAGAGCCTTGATCTGACTCTGTGGCTGAAGTTACTGGTTTGTCGATGGGCGAAACGGGTAGTCTTGCTGTGATGCGTATTTCCCTTTCGACTTTTTGCGCCTTTTCCAATTCAGAAAGGTTGAGCCACCCACCTTTGATCAGTGCGTTCCTCGCTGTAAACATAAACTATCTGGGCAAATTTTTGCTTTAGAGAGAGAAAGTTTTAAGAAGTTGCAGAGTAAACTTGAGAGAGATGGTAAAACAGTAGAAAGTGTTTTAATTTATAGTAAATCTGAAAAAGGAGTTCGATTCCTAGGAGAATTCGAAAAGATTGGTAATGATTAAAGACAGCATTGATGTCACCACCTTTAATTAAGAGGTTGCTTTTTGAAGAAGGTGGGTTCGAAATTCAAGGTGAAAAAACGGTTGAAGCAACCAACCAGAGAGCGACACGTGTCCCACAACCTCTCGCAAAAATCGTTTTAGAATTATGAAGCTTTATCAGTCCGGATAAACCCATAGCCCAAGTTGACAGACCTGTTCGGATTAAAACCACCCCTGACGTCGGACTGTTGTTCAGGTTTTTGACAAAGGTATTTGAACAAACACCTAAAAAAGGGGCTCCTGATGAGTCCGAATTCTGACTACTCACCGGACAGGGACAGATTGGACCTAGCCCTCCGGACCGGACAGACCACTTCGAACACTTAGCTAATAGGACTGTTCGAACTATGACAAAAGTACTAAAAAACCTAAGCACTTCTTGACTAAGCTACTTGCTCTCCTAATAAGAGCTCATGGGTCTCTAAACATGACCCGGGTCCATTGAACATGACCCGAAAGCCCATAAGGGCCCAAACGTGAGGGTATAAATACCCAACCACCTGCATTAAATGTAGGTAATGAAAATTAAATACAACCAGGCTGCTTAATTCTCCCTCTAGACTCTACTCTAAATATTAAACACCCACATAATTTCACTAAACACCAAAAAAATTACAAGCCTTCCCTCAGGCGATAATTATCCTCACAAAGTTTAACACAATATATATTTTAGTCCTCAGTTTCGTCTAAAAAATTATCATCGTTATCATTTTCTTTTATTCTATCATATGTTGTATCATAATCATCTTCTTTTTCTTATTATTTTTCTTATGCCTCAACATAAAATGTCTTTGTTTTTAAATCTGTTTAAGACCAATCATCCAATGATACCTACAAAATATTTGAATTTTCTCTTATATGTGAAGCGCAAGACTTATGCAATTACATATCGCAATTTTTCATAAACTTGAATCGAGTAACACTAGCAAAACAGAGGCACATACCATATTATAATAAAATATGAATCGTGAAACATAACAATGCTAATATAAATCAAGAAACATAGCTAAATGCTAAATTTGAAATGTAAAATTAAATTATAATATATACTTGATCAACTTTGATATTTTCAAGTGCGTCAATCAAACTAATATACTAGTTTGCTTCAATCACCAACCATTTAAAAAATCTAAATATCAATCATTATGTTGTTTTACCTCTCTCCAATTATTATGTGTTGAATATCAATGCTTGCATCTAATTTGTATAAGTATGATTTTTTTTACAACATTGATTTTTTAATTATTTAATAAAAGATGGTAAAATACTAACTACAAATATATCAACATATCCTGCAACTTTTTTACGTTTACTCTTGTTACTACTTTTTATTGATTTTATTATATTTTTTAGGATTGTTGCAGCCTAATTTTACTCGTTGATTTTGTCCATGTTTTCGACGTAATAAACCGTTGTCGAAGAGAATGCATCACATGATGATGAGAATAATAATATTAAACATGTTACCAGATGAAAAGTATATGACCAAATCTATTACTCATCGATGCCCTTCATTTTTTGAGCTTTTGTTATCCTATCTATAAAAATAATTAAATTATAATAAAAAAAATGTCAAACATCGTCGCATAAACACTACATAGCACAAAACATGTCATAAAAATGTGAATTTTGAATTGTTCTAAAGGTAAAGCTATATATACCCGAATGTGGTTTAAGTATACCAAATTTTGAATTTACCCAAAGTTGGTATAAGTTTACCCAAATTTTGACAAAAATACCCTTTTATGGGTATATAAGGATTTTTTGTTTTTTACTATAAGTTTACCCAAATTTTGACAAAAATACCCTTTTATGGGTATATAAGGATTTTTTGTTTTTTACTAACCTTCATCCACCTTATTTTTTCTCTTACACTCTCTAACTTCTCTTTAAAACCTCCAAGTTCTATCTAATTTATCCGGCGAACTAAAATTTGAAAACTTAGTGTTAGTATCAAAATTAGGGTTATGGTTGAATTAGGTTAAATAATCTTTATTTTAGGGTGTTTGGAGGCCCTTTTCCAACCGGAAAATGGCCGACAGCGAAGGCCTAGCGTACCATAGGTACAGGGGGTGCGTACAAGCTGGTACGCTAGGCCTGTCCCTATGGTACGCTAGGCCTTCGCTGCCGGCCATTTTCCAACCGAATTTCGGCTGGAAAATGGTCTCCAAACACCCTAAAATTAAAAGTTCTTTTAATAATTAAATCCTTAATTTTTTTATAAAATAAATCCTAAAAAACAAGTTCTTACCTTAATTTTGATTGATTCATGTTTGATTTTATATTTTATTAGAAGAAGTTTAAAAATTTTGTAAATAATTTGAATGTTCTTGAGGCAACTTTGAATGTTCAAGAACAATTTGAAGAACTTCACAAAATTGTAGTAATCTAGCCAAATAGATTGTTTTGTGAATTCGGTATATCTAGGATATACTTAGTGTTTTTTTTACTTAATGGCAATTCAGGTATTAAATGAAAGTTTAAGGGTTTTTCCGTCCTAAAAAAAGCAAACAAAAATCAACTGAAACTCTGGATAAACTTAAACCGCATTTGGATATATATAGCCATACCCATGTTCTAAAATACTAAATACGGAGAAGTAACCATCGCGTAATTACTAATCGTCCAAATGCAAATTAATATAATACTTTTATCTTCAACTTTTTTAATTTGCGGTGGTTTGTGTTTGCATCTTTTTCCATCGCGCTTCAACAAAAATATAAGCTTTATAGCTTTAGTTATAAATTAGAACAATTTCGGCCTGGTTGGAACGCTCATTCTTTGATGTATGTATAATACTTCCTCCGTTTCATAATATTAGTCGTTTAAGGTTGTTACACGGGTATTAAAATAAATAATGATTTTAAAAGAATAAAAAAAATTGATTGGTAGAGTTAATAACTTGTGCAGAAGGTTAACTATTTTATTGGCTGAAAGTGGAATATAGATAATCAATGCTGCATTGGAAAATGAGAACGACAAATATTATGATATAAAAAATTTCTTATAAAAAAACTTATATTATGAAACAGTGGGAATAATTTTTTTTCTATTTTCTTACTACATCGTCCTCGTCAGTAGCTTTCGATAAAATGAGAGAATGGCAAACGATCACGATGCAGAAAAAAAAATCTGTATTTATTTCATTTATTTAGTCTATATAGACAAAATATTTTTTATTATCGATTTTATGTTTTGGTCGATTGTATCCCTTCAGAATATCCAAATATATGTATGAACACTTTTTATTTTATATTTTATTACGCCAAAGAAAATTACCAGTAACTTGTATATTTTCAAGGAAGTAGATGATAACTGATTTTGGACTAGGTACTAAGTTATTCATATTTTAAACATATCAAAATATTAAAATTAAAGGGTATTGTTAGTTATCAGAAAGTGGCCCGTAAAGTTGGATTTTATTATTTTTATATTATTATTTCCAGTTTTTTGGTTAACTAAAATTATATAATTATCTAATGTAAATATTTGTAAAATGATTAAAAATTCTACTATTGTTATAAATATTTAATATTTACAATAATAATAAAAAAAATTATTAAAATTATCATATTACATGGTATCAAAAATTTAAGTTCTCTTGAGAGTTCTTTTTTATATCAATATACAAATTTATTCGTCAGTGCATCAGAACTAAATTAATACTCTTTAGAACTAATCCAACAAAATAATGTCAGGTTTGAATTAAATCATTTTTTTATAGTTTGTCAAGTAAAGTAAATAAATAACTTTTTTCAGATTTGATTATAGTTTGTTAGAATTTAAGTTTTTTCTTATCATATTGAGTTTTTTTCCCAATCATATGAATTTATTTTCTTTCAAAAATAAAATTCTCTAAACAAATAAACAAGCTTACAATATAATATTAAGTAAAAAAATATTAGTTATCTTTTAATTAACAAAAATATTATATAAAAAAATAATTATTATAAAAGATATTTTAATATATATATATATATATATATATATATATAATATAAAAAGGAAAAAAATAAAAAATATAAAAAAGAGAAGAAAAAGGGAGAAAATATAGAATAATGAGATTTTGAATGGGAACGAGGAGGAGGAGGAGAAAAAACAAAACTAAATAAAATAGAGAAAAAATTGTTGAAGGAGAACAGAATGTTGAAAAAAAATAGAAAAAGATGTTAAAGATAGAAGGAAGACCAAATGTTACGGGAATAACAAGTTCTACTAGAGTAAAGCTTTTAATATTTTAGTCAAGAAAGAGATAAGCCGAAAAAAGATCACTCTATTGACAGATAGGTCCTCTATATTTATAATATACAAATTAGTGGGCAGTTACATACGTTCACGCTTTGAGCGCCACTAATCCACTAACCTCACTATCCCTATAATTGTGGAACAAATAACTGACACGGTTTGACTTAAGAGTCAAAACGTGTGTTACATTACATTGATTAAGAAAGCGCTCAGTCTGATCCATACTTTAGGCCGAGCTGGGCCAGTCTATTGATGCAGAGCTTGAGCTTGTCTTCTTTAAGTCTGGTGAGGATAATTATCGCCTGAGGGTAGGCTTGTAATTTGTTTGGTGTTTAGTGAAAGTATGTGGGTGTTTAATATTTAGAGTAAAGTCTAGAGGGAGAATTAAGTAGCCTGGTTGTATTTAATTTTCATTACCCACATTTAATGCAGGTGGTTGGGTATTTATACGCTCACGTTTGGGCCCTTATGGGCTTTCAGATCATGTTCAATGGACCCGGGTCATGTATAAAGACCCATGAGCTCTAAGTAGGAGAGCAAGTAGCTTAGTCAAGAAGTGCTTAGGTTTTTTAGTACTTTTGTCATAGTTCGAACAGTCCCATTAGCTAAGTGTTCGAAGTGGTCTGTCCGGTCCAGAGGGCTAGGTCCGATCTGTCCCTGTCCGGTGAGTAGTCAGAATTCGGACTCATCAGGAGCCCCTTTTTAGGTGTTTGTTCAAATACCTTTGTAAAAAACCTGAAAAACAGTCTGACGTCAGGGGTGGTTTTAATCCGGACAGGTCTGTCAACTTGGGTTATGGGTTTATCCGGAATGATAAAGCTTCATGAATCCAAAACGGTTTTTGCCAGAGGTTGTGGGACACGTGTTGCTCTCTGGTTGGTTGCTTCAGCCGTTTTTTCACATTGAATTTCGAAGCCACCTTCTTCGAAAAGCAACCTCTTAATTAAAGGTGGTGACATCAGCGTTGTCTTTAATCATCACCAATCTTTTCGAATTCTCCTAAGAATCGAACTCCTTTTTCAGATTTACTATAAATTAAAACACTTTCTACTGTTTTACCATCTCTCTCAAGTTTACTCTGTAACTTCTTAAAACTTTCTCTCTCTAAAGCAAAAATTTACCCAGATAGTTTATGTGTACGGCGAGGAACGCACTGATCAAAGGTGGGTGGCTCAACCTTTCTGAATTAGAAAAGGCGCAAAAAGTCGAAAGGGAACGACGCATCGCAGCAAGACTACCCGTTTCGCCCATCGACAGACCAGTAACTTCAGCCACAGAGTCGGATCAAGGCTCTTCTTCCTCTAAAGGCACCAAGCCGAAAAGGTTATTCCAAACCAATCTCTCCCCCATTATCTCAGGTTCCTCGGTTCAAGAATCAGAACCTGTGGTTGAGCCAGGCGTCGCTGTAACCAGTTTAAAAAAACCCTCCCCCTTCATAACTATGGGGTCAGATACTGAGCACTCCCCTCAAAAATTAGTCGACCGGAGAAGAGGCCGGTTAGTTAAAGGCCAGGCTTCTAAGAGCACTCCTTCTAAATCGGGTGCTAAAGACAGCAGGACTGGGTCAGAAGTGCCTATCAGAGCTCCCAAGGACAGACTGTCCGGTCCGAAGGGCACCAGTCCAAGTCTTCAAAGAGAAGCATCTGTACAAGAGCCCCAACCGGAGGCTAGAAGCCAAAAGAACACTGAGGCCCAGCAGTTCGGAGACCAGGTTGAGCCAGATTTGAACCCTCCCCCTACTACTGCTGCTGAAAATCCTTCAACAATTATGGAGGAAGTAATGGAGAACTCTGTTGAAGAGGCTCTATTTGAGTCTGAGCCCTCCGGTCAGACCAGCAGTGCTATAGTTGCCAAAAAGGACAAAGGCAAAGAGAAATTGTGTTTGAGGCATCCGGATCTGCCGGAGAGTCTTGAAGGAAAGGTGGGGCCTTGTTTCCACAAGGTCATCGTTAAGTACCTCCTCTCCTTGCAAAAGATCAACTACGCATTCATCCACACAGCTGAGCTGGGCCGGATGCGTACGAAGTGGGGAATACCGGAGAATGTGAAAATCAGGATCCCCATGCACCCAGAGACTCCCATGGACTGCAAGCTAAGCGAAATTGTCATGTTCACGGAGCTATTCAATTGGGGGCACAGACTCCCATTGGACCCAGAAATTGTCAGATACTTCCATCTAATAAAACTTTGTCCGAGCCAGTTGAGCCCCAACGCCTGGTACACCCTCATGTCCTGCATCATGGCTTCGAGGCTCTCCGGGATTCCTCTGCCAATAGAGGAGTTTGCTGCTGTGGCCAGTCTTTGTAGAAACCACCACATCCCCTTTTACCATTTCAATATGGGGGATAATTTCAAAGCTGTAGATGATTTGTTAGAGGCGGAGAGGAATTGGAGGACCCAGTTCCTGTTTGTTAGTGGTGCTTGGGAGAACGCAAAAAAGATCAAGTCCGGAGTGAACCCAAGCCTTCTCAGAAGCAGGTGGAGGAGTGACCGTAAGTCTCATGCTTTATATTTTTGTCTTTTTTTATAGAGTTAGTTTAAACTAATTGGTCTTACTTTTGCCTCAGCAGAACTGCCCAAGGAATTCAGTGATTACCTGAAAACCGGGCAGGCTACTTGCACCAAGATCAATGCTTGGGCTGCTGAGAGGTGGGGGAACCGGTTCCATGCTGCTTTTACCGGAGGAAACTTGGCAAGGTCTCACTTGTGGAACACCACAGGTCGGAGAGACTTGACTTGGGAGGAGCTCACCACTCAGCCTCCTCCGGATGTTGTGCTTAAAAGGACCCATGAACCAGATGGGACACTCTACTTGCCAGGCCGGGCCAAAGCCCCAAGCAAGATGAAGGGTAAAAAGAAAGGCAAGAAGGTGGTGGGTGGTGCTAACCCTGTTGATGCGGAGGAGGATGCTCCAATAAACCCGTAGGGGCCAGTCCACAGCCAAATTGATGATGCTCTCCTAGAAGTGGTGGAGCAGGAGACTGAAAGGCAAGAAGTGCACCCCCCAAACCTTCAAGGGCTTCCAAAAGAAATCGTAAACAGGGAAGTGAAAGCAAAGACAGGGAGGCCAAGAAGAAGAAGACCTCTAAGGGTGACGAGCTTTCTCTCCGGGCTCTGGAGCCTCCTTCCCAAGCTGATCCTACTGACCCAACACTAGCAGAGGAGATACCGGGCGACTTCCATACCGACGAGGTTGAAGGGGGAGATCTCAACATTGATGGGGTAGACATCACCGGTCTTGGTGGGCTTGGTGAGTACTTCATCAATCTTCCCAGAGACGACTTTGTTGGGCGTTATCTCCCTCCGAGCACCTCAAATACGGTCACTTTCAATGGTAAGACCTTTATTGTTTCAAGTGAAAGGGACGGTCATAGCCCACTCTTTATTAAGCAATATTCAGCCTGTACTTGCGTTGGAGAAACAAGTTCGGAATCAGGCAGACATTATCAAGGATCTTAAGTCTGACAAAGAGAGGCTATCCGATGACCTTCGTAATGCCACTTCAAACGATGCCATTCTAAAGGAAGAAAATGAGGAGTTGAAGAGAAACCAAGAGGCAAGCACCAAAAAAGTCACCACATTAGAGGAAACCATCACAGAGCTCCGGGAGAAGCTGTCCGGACTGGAGAAAGATCTTGCTACCTCAAAGGGGGAATCCAAGGCCAAAGACCAAATCATCACCAACTTGACCAATGTCAAAATTGCTCTTGAGAATACAATGTCCAAGGCTGCCGAGGAGAAAGCTAATTTGCTAAGGGAGCAGGAGGCCAAGATCCAAGCCAAGATAGACGCTTATGCCAATAACGTGATCGACACCCAGGAGGAAATGTATGCCAATGTGAGGTCTGACATGGTTCTACTCTTCCATGAGAAGTTTCCGAAGAGGAACCTAGGGGATTTATGGCTTCATGTTGAGTCTGACGACCTCCCGTATCATACAATGGCTGAAGGCGACAGGTATGGTTACTCCAGTACTTCCTCATCGGATGACAAAGAACACATCGGGGAGAGCCCCAACAAAGAGAAAAGTGATCTCAAAGGGAAGAAAAAGACAGATGAAGGTGAGCCATCTTCAAAGGCTCAACCTTAACTCATGATTTACTTTTTACTTGTTTACCCAATCTAAAGTCCTTGGATGGCCAAGGCACTCTTTTTTGTAATTGTGTCCGGTATCTGACCGGATAGGTTTTTTGTTCTATTTTGACAATTCAAAAGTCCTTGGAGGGCCAAGGCACTTTAAGTTATTTTAATGAATATTTTTGTTTTGTGCAATTCTCATCTTCTTTCATTGTTTGTTCCAATTTTGATGGCTAGAGTTTAAATAGCCCTTAGTTATTTCATAGTGAGAGTGTTTAAATTCTCCGATGACGAATGTTTAAGTGGCCATCATTCTTTTATTTCAATCCGGATGGTGTGACAAAGGACAAAACTTAAAACACTTCAGAAATTTTTTAAGAAGGCATCAAATTTTATTCAAAAGCCCGGACACCTCATTAAAACCTCCCCGTGCCACCAGGGAGGAAAGAGTATGCCTCCAAATATTTACATGGATGTTTAAAGAAGTAAATATTTACACAAATGCTACTCCAAGTACATCCGGAGATGTTCGATATTCCAAGGGTGAGTCAAAACTCTTCCATCCTTGTCTTCTAGCCAATATGTTCCAGGTTTAAGCCTTTCAACAACCATATAGGGTCCTTCCCAAGTCGGAGCCAATTTGCCGAACAGTTTTTCTTTAGTGTGTAAGAAGACTTTCCTCAATACCTTGTCCCCCGGTTGGAAATCTCTTCTTTTAACTCTGGAAGCAAATTTTCTCCTCATCAAACCCTAATAGTGTGCAACTCTAAGGTGAGCTTTAACTCGTCTTTCTTCTAACAGATCGAGCTGACCTCTGATTGCCACCTCGTTAGCGCATTCGGAGAAGTTGTGAACACGAAACGATGGGAGAGTTGCTTCTATGGGAGCTACTGCATCCATCCCATAGACCAAAGCAAAGGGCGACTCTTGTGTTGCAGCCCCATGTGTTGTCCGGTAGGCCCACAAGACCTCTTGTAAATAACTAGGCCACTTCCCAGCAGCCCCTTCCAAATTCTTATTCAAACCGGACAGTATAGTTCTGTTAGCTACTTCAACTTACCCATTTTCTTGTGGGTGGAAAGGCGAAGAGAAACAATGTTGTATACCCCTTGAGGCACAGAAGCTCTCCATTTCCTTATTGTCGAACTGTGGCCCATTGTCTGTTGTTATCTTTCGTGGGACACCAAATCTGCAACAGATGTTGGATAGAATGAATTTTATGACAGCTTTTGACGTTGTTCCTGCTAGAGGGGCTGCTTCAATCCACTTCGAAAAGTAATCTATAGCAACAATTATAGTTCTGCGCCCTCCGGATGCCATAGGGAGTGGGCCCACTAAATCCAATCCCCATCGAGCAAAAGGAATAGGCTCAGAAATTGACTCTAAAGGAATAGCTGGGACATGAATTTCATTGATGTACCTCTGGCATGGGTCACCCCTTCTTACCAATTCCTGAGCATCTTTCATGCTAGATGGCCAATAGTACCGGCTAGTAAAACTCTTCTTGTTAAAGCCCTGAATCCACAATGAGCTGATCCCTCACCATCATGCAATTTGGAGAGGACTACTTGAGACTCATCATCCCCCAAACAACGCAGAAGAGGTTTACTGTACGACTTTTTATACAAAACGTCTCTCAATATGATAAAACCACGAGCTTTATGTTTCAATGTTCTTGCCAATGATTTATCCGGAGGCACGATACCATCAGAGAGGTATTGCAGGAGAGGAAATCTCCAGTCCGGAGGTTGTTTCATCTGTACTTCAAAAATTTCCTCTTCTTTACCCATATTAAGTTGAATGGAGGGGCTTTCCAGCACATGGATCCATGGGTATGACTCCGTGTACGCTATGGTTGCCAATGAGTCTGCTAACCCATTTTCTGTCCGGGGTATATGTTCATAAGTAACACTTTTAAACCTGAGTGCTTCATTTTTAAGAAGGAGTAAATATTTCACAAGCTGCTCCTTTTTAGCCTCAGATTAACCTTGAGCATGGTGGATAAGAAGTTGGGAGTCACTTAGTAGCCTGACCCTCTTAGCCTCACAAATGTAGGCTAACTTTAATCAAGCTATAGCTGCTTCTACTCGGACTCATTATTGGATGCCCTGAAAGCAAAACATATAGCTTGGTACATTTTGTCACCATATGGAGAAGTCAAACACACCCCCGCACCACATCCCATATTGCTAGATCCACCATCTGTTCGGACGACCCATACCTTTTTATCTTTTATGTCAGTAGCCTGCTCCGAATCTCTGTTGGAGTGAAATTCAACTAAAAAATCAGCCACAGCTTGGGCCTTAACTGCTGTTCGAGGAGCAAAATCTATGTCGAAATCTCCCAGCTCTACTGAACATTTAGTCATCCTGCTTGAGATGTATGCCTTTTGGAAGACGTTCTTCAAGGGAAAAGAAGTCCGGACGATGATAGGATGAGCCTGGAAATAAGGCCTCATTTTTCTTGCAGTTATTACCAGGTCCAATGCTAATTTCTCGAGTTTCAAGTAACGCCTTTCTGCATCTATCAAACTTTTGCTAATGTAGTACACCAGATGGGGATAACTATCCACTTCTCTTACCAACACAACACTAATTGCACAACTTGAAACTGCCAAATAGACGAAGAGTGTCTCCCCGTCAACTGGTTTAAACAAAGTTTTGGGGGAGGACAGGTGCTTCTTGATCTCATTAAAAGCCTCATCGCACTATGAGGTCCAATCGAATCCCTTTGCACCCTTCAAGGTTTGAAAGAACGGGGCGCACCTGTCCGATGACCTTGAGATAAATCTGTTTAAAGCAGCTAATCTCCCCGTTAGTCACTGTACTTCTTTAACATTTCGAGGAGGCTCCATCTGGAATAGAGCATTAAGTTGGTCCGGATCGGGCTGTATCCCATGCTCACTTATAATATAGCCTAGAAACTTTCCGGACTGCACTCTGAACACACATTTTTCTGGGTTTAACTTTAAATTCACTTTTACGGCTTTGAACAGTATATCGTCCCTCGACTATCACGTTTGGTGGCAAATAGTCCCTTGACTTTCAAATGTCCGTTGACAGTCCCTGGACTATCGCGTTTGGATAAAGTTAGTCCACCAGATCCTCTGATCCATGAGAGGCTGCCACGTGTCACCATAGTCCCCAGATTTTTGTATCACCACTAGTCCCTTGAGTTTAGTTTTCTGTAATTTTCTACATTTTGGGTTTGACCTAAACTCAAGGGACTAGTGGTGATACAAAAATCTGGGGACTATGGTGACAGGTGGCAGCCTCTCATGGATTAGAGGATCTGGTGGACTAACTTTATCCAAACGCGATAGTCCAGGGACTGTCAACGGACATTTGAAAGTCAAAGGACTATCTGTCACCAAACGCGATAGTCGAGGGACGATTTACTGTTCAATGCCTCACTTTTACCAAGTTAGCAAAAGTTTCTTGGAGGTGTGCCAAATGCAATTTCTCATCCACACTCTTCACCATCATGTCATCGATGTATACTTCCATATTCCTTCCAATCTGATCAGCAAAAGCTTTGTTGACCAATCTCTGATAAGTAGCCCCATCATTTTTCAACCCAAAAGGCATTACCTTGTAGCAATGAAGACCCCTGTCAGTGACAAATGTAGTATGCTCTTGATCCTTTGGATCTACCTGGATCTGATTGTATCCGGAGAAGGCATCCATAAAGGAAAGCAGCTTGTTCCCAGAGGTGGAGTCTACTAACTGATCAATCCGGGGGACTGGATACAAATCTTTTGGGCAAGCTCTATTGAGATCTGTGAAGTCAATGCACATGCGCCACTTGCCATTTTTCGTTTTCACCAGAACCGGATTGGCAGTCCACAAAGGATATTGAGACTCCTTGATATGCCCCATCTTTGTGAGCCTGTCAACTTCTTGCACAATGACATCAGCCTTTTCCTTAGATTAAGCTCTTCTCTTTTGAACCACTAGTGCTATGTCTTTCCGAACGGACATGTGATGTGATATTACTTCTGCTGGAACCCCAGTAACATCAGCATTGCACCAAGCAAAAACATGCTGATGATTCTTCAAAAACTTTAACATTTCATTTTTCAAAACGGGTGGCATCTTAGACCCTATCTTGACATTTTTTCCTTCTTCTAAACAATGTGTCTCTACCTCTTCGACCGGTATCAACACTCTAGGGGTCTCTCTGGGGTCATCAATTTCACCCTCACCCCTACAAAGCCCCTCAAACTGCTATTGCTCGTTGATACGAACTGCCCCCAGTGTCCGGGGAGCCAGAGCTGTAGCATAACATTCTCTTGCAACCTTTTGACTGCTCCGGACGACTCCCACCTGTCCCTGAACAGCATATTTCAAGCACTAGTGGACTGTTGAAGCCACTGCATGCATCCTAGAGAGCCAAGACCTCCCCAAAATAGTATTATAGCAAGTGGGACAATGCACCACAATAAAACGTATCCTGACCATCTTCTTGAAAGGGCCCTTGCCCAACAAAAACTCTTCTTCGAGCTCCCCGATCACATCTACTGAGCTGCCAGTAAAGCCCACAATTGATCTGTCCGAACTCTGAATTACAGCTAGATTTTTCATTCTCTTGTATGTGGTTAAGAAAAGGATATTGGCTGAGCTTCCAGTATCCACCAAAATTCGTCTTATGTCGTTGCCCCCAATAGATGCTCCTATGACAACATCATCTTCATGGGGGCCAACTATATCTCTTAAATCATCTTCATCGAAAACAATGAAGGGGAATGGATTTTGTGATTGATAGGAAGTCATGCCTCCTTCTAGCTGGGTGGCTAAAGTGTGTACATGCCTCTTCCTCGAAGAAGCAGTAGGAGCTGTCATAGTATCCCCTCCGAAAATTGTAAGTGACTAAAAAACTTAATGAGCCCGGAGACCGTCCTAGAACATTCCTCAATTGCACCTACTCGGTTTCGAGTTGGAACAGGATCCAAGTACTCAGATTCCACATCAAACCTCTCAATTATAACCATGGCTCCCTCTGGAGCAGCATTACTTGGACCAACCCGATGAGTATTGTCAGGCCTGTTACCTCCTCTTCTTTTGACATAAGCCCCCAGTTTTCCCCTTTCGATCAAGTTCTGAACCTCTTGCTTCAAAGCTATACAATCATCAGTGGTATGGCCAGTGTCATTGTGATACTGGCAGAAAGAGTTATTGCGATACTCCCTAGGAGATTGCAGTGTGGCTGGTCTTCTATAGTGCACCTCTTCCTTTGTTTTATCATAAATGGTGGCCACACTTTCTTTCAATTCTGCGAACCACTCCGGTTGAACCCAAGGCCCTCTCTTGTTTCTGGATTGCTGACTCTGAGCAGGAGCAGCTGGCTGAAACTGAGCTTTAGCCCTACCATGCCCCTGTCCGGTTTCCCTTGCCTTGTTCCCGGACTGATTCTGATTGGGGTTTGGTGCCACCGGGGCAGACTTCACTTGCCTGTGCACCCTTGTTTTCTTTGTTTCATCTACGTTAATTTGTTTTCCAACCTGATTCAGCAACCCTCCCCAGGTCATGGCCTTCTTTCTGGTCACTGAATCAGCCAAATTGCCAGGGTTCAAGCCCTGTCTTAAGGATGCTATTACCACTTGCTCGAAGCAATCAGCCAACCCATTCTTGGTGTTCACAAAACGACTTATATATTCTTTTAAGGACTCATTTGGTTCCTGAGCACAATGGATTATTGTGTCTCCATTGCCCTTTAGCTCTTTACTTCCAATGAACTGCCTTCGAAAGGCCACCCAAAAAGTATCGAAATTCTTGATACAGTCCTGTGGTAGACTGTTATACCATTTCAGAGCACTCCCCGTAAAATATTGGGAGAATGCTCTACAAAATAGCTTATCATCGTCATCAAAGTTCATCATAAATTTCTTGAATTGCTCTAAATGGTTGTCCGGATCAGTACTGCTATCGTACTTTTCCATTTTGGTGCTGTCAAACCTCTTAGGGAGGTTTCCGGATAGAATTTTGGAAGATAATGGAGATTGCCTCCAATTTCTACCACGACTAAACATAGTATCCTCATTGGGAGTTGCAAAGATACCTGGTTCATCGTGAAAAACGAAAGGATCCATCAGTATCCGGTCCACATGCCTCCGGCTATGAGATGACCCTTTACCAATATTCCTCTTCATCTTTCCATGCCTATCTTTTTTTTGGAATATTTTTTAATCTGCTTTTGCTTCTTTTTAGTTCGACCCTCATCGCTGCTAGAGGATAAGGATTATTCAACGCCCTCATCGTCTGAAGAGCTATCAGAAGATTCTGAGCTTGAGTCAGAGCTCTCCACTGGCTTAGACCGGTGAGACTTTTTGGAGCTGGCATGAGTCTTTTTGGTACTCACATGAGTCTTTGAAGGCTCATGCTCTCTGGGGTTATCGGTGTGATGGGCAACTGATGCTTTGGATTTTTCTTTCATGCCCATCCTAGCCTTTTCTGCCCTCAGAGCTTCTATTTCACCCTTCAGCCTATCGCGCTCTTCAATGGTGTATTCATCGTTTTCACCCACCACTTCGAGCAGAGCTGGTGGTACTTCCGGGGCGTCCGGATTCATTTGGAGTGACGTTTCTTGCTGGGTTCGAATGCTTGATTCAGGCACCTTCTTCTCCCACTATGGTCGCCAATTTGGTGAGGATAATTATCGCCTGAGGGTAGGCTTGTAATTTGTTTGGTGTTTAGTGAAAGTATGTGGGTGTTTAATATTTAGAGTAGAGTCTAGAGGGAGAATTAAGCAGCCTAGTTGTATTTAATTTTCATTACCCACATTTAATGCAGGTGTTTGGGTATTTATACCCTCACGTTTGGGCCCTTATGGGCTTTCGGGTCATGTTCAATGGACCCGGGTCATGTTTAAATACCCATGAGCTCTAAGTAGGAGAGCAAGTAGCTTAGTCAAGAAGTGCTTAGGTTTTTTAGTACTTTTGTCATAGTTCGAACAGTCCCATTAGCTAAGTGTTTGAAGTGGTATGTCCGGTCCGGAGGGCTAGGTCCGATCTGTCCCTGTCCGGTGAGTAGTCAGAATTCGGACTCATCAAAGTCTGCGCTCGACCTTGATCATATGTTCTTCGCGTCTATGATGTAGTTGATTGATTCTTCCCCTAACACCTTCGAGGTCGCTCTCCTTTTGAGCTCATCAACGTTGCACTTGTCTTTGAGCTCGATTTTCCTTTGAGCTCGATCTTCCTTTGAGCTTGATCTACCTTTGAGCTCACTCTGCCTTTGATATTGTCAATGCTATATTTTTCTTCGAGCTCGCTCCGCCTTTGAGCTCGTTAACGCTATAGAGCTTGTCCTTTTCTTCATTGCTTGCTCTGATCCAAACTTGTGATCCTCCTGCTCGTGCTCGTACTTACTTGGGGGAGTCCCCCCTTATCAGGGATCCCCATAGTTTATAGGTTTATTAAAAATATTAATAAGCCTCTAAATTAAAATACTAACTAAATTCTTTACCTATCCGCATGGTGATTCGAGCCGTTTTGCGATCGCTTCTTTCTGACACGTGTTGATAATACAACTGTGACGGTTTCTGACACCGCTGTTTCTTGGAGAATCTTTTGGCGATTCAGTTGTTTGGCACAACTCTCAAACAATTAATGACATCACACACCTAATTGGAAAAGTGTATAGTCACTCAAACATTTATTGTATCCCATTGTTAGAAAAAATCACCTAATTCAAAAATTCTTCACTTTCACTTTGCTGGAAACCTCTCTCCATCTTTAACATAGGCGCTTGCTATCGTCTTCTTCAACATTACCCAGGTAGCTCACTTTTTTATCAAATAAACACTTCTCATTGAACATTTAAGAGAACCCTAGATTTAAGGTTTCGAACTTCTATCAGTAGGCGTTTTCCCAAAATCAAATCACTTGCCCTCACGCACTTTAATCATCCTGATTCATATCCTTACCTAATTGCAGTGTGTAGAAAAACCATGGCACCAAAAAGGGAAACGAAGACTAAAGTCGACAAAATTACGGAGTCCTTATATGAAGACATCAACGACTTAGAAAACTATTTCTCTCAAATAGCCCCTAAGTACACTAATTTAGAAAATGATGGAATTGCCATCCTCGGGGACAGATGTAGTATCCCTGAGGATGTGACTATTATGGCTCCCAGTATAGGCGATCATCCCTATCATACACAAGAGACGGAAACGTGTCTTTTTACTACTTTATTTGAGTGGGGGATGAGGTTGCCGCTGCCCGAGCTCATTCGCAATTATTTTAAAGTGCTCGGTTTCTACCTTACTCAAATCTCTGTGAATAATTGGAGACTATTGCTCAGCATGGTTCTCATCACTTGCTTGCTTAGTACTGAAATATGCTTAGGAGACGCACTATCCGATACTGATATAACCAAATTGGCCAGAATCCCTTTCTTTTACACCCACTTTAAAGGGGCTAAGAAAATTATTGAACTCCATTCCTCAGATAAGAATTAGAAGAACTCCTTCATGTTTGTGTCGGGTAACTAGGAACATAGCACCCCTACCTTAAACCTCCAGCTAGAAAGAAAATGGAAGAAAAATTGTAAGTATTGTTAGCTTACAGTACATTAAAATTTGCAGGACCTCTTGTATAATAGTGTATCCATCTTTCTTTCAGGTGAACTGTCCAACCATAGCTGGTGGAAAGAAGGGAGACCACTGAACTACGTAAAACCTTTGATCAGAGTCAGTAGCTTAGCTTTTGAAGCTTGGCAACAAGATCCTAAGCGACTATTCACACGATACAATTACTTAAAATCGGGGTTGTGGTCGATTCCAAAGCTCAGTATCACAGAGGAAGGAGAATTAAGAATGGAAGAAGGTTCACAAGCTACTATGGATCGCATCAGATCGTTTTTAGAGCAAAAAGTCCGGGAGAAGAATAACATTGGCATCTGGCTGACATTACCTCAAGTCACCCGAAAAGTTGGTGAAACTGGGGACTCGTCTTCTGCTCCTGACCTCTCTTGCGAGCAAGGGAATGATGCCACGAAAAATAAAGGAAAGACTGTCGAGCAAACTGAAAAAGAAGAACCGAAGGTTCCTGAAGCTGCTCAGCCCAACAAGGTCCGTACAGAAATAGAGGAGGATGACGAGGAGACCCTTTATGGTGCACTTGATACACGGAGGAACAAAAAGCAAAAGGTGATGGTGCTGAAGCCACTTCTGGGGAAAGAGCACAGCCTCCCAACCCAACAACACAAGTTGTCGAAGATCAAAATCCTAATGCTGCTGTTAGTCCTTTTCTCACGCAAGTATACGCGGTCAAATAGTAGCAAGTAATAAGTAAGAAAGATCGTTCCCACGAAGACTAGGTGTATAAGACACGAATTCACTTATGCAACAACGTATGATTATTAAACTAATTCTTGAACGAGTAATAAAGTATGAATGTAACTAAACAAATCAACTAACGAGATTATCTAATGAGTTTTTCTTATGCGAGAGAAAACATGGAACCCTAACTTCGCTGTTTATTTTTCTCATAGTATTAATATACTTAATCAATATGTAAGATAACTACGATTACTAATCAGATAACACAAAATCAGAATACGCTACCTTTCAGTACACGTAAACCAAACCACTTAAACAACCACAAAAGAGATAGTAGTTAAGCAGACATCGCATGCATGACAATCCTATATGTCTATATGAATTGAGGTACAATTGGTTTTAAGCACAAGTTACCTATTTCGATTACATAGGGTAATATGATATGGTTAATGACATATTACGAATCATAAACAATCACAATATGAATCATTCAAGAACCTATGCTAGCATGACAAGTTCTAAACCCTTAAATCCACTTTCGCATTCATTAAAGATTAACAAACTAGATGTTCGCGACGCATCTAAAATTAAGCACAATCATACTAGGTAACCGATAAACGTATCTCACAAATTAATTAAGCAATAAACCCTAAATATTATTCAAACAAATCCGCTAAGGTTCCATGACAACGATTAGTTCATAATCGAACAAATCATCATCATGGGTGCAAAAGTTAACATAATTGTTTAGGAAGAATATAAATAAACGAATAAAAGTTTAGAAAAAATTAAACCGAACGACTGCCTGCCTCCTACCGAATGATTGTATGTTGCCGCTCTCTCCTGCTCGCGCCGTTCTACGCTTCTCCCTTTTTTCCGTCTCTGTTTTGTATTTTACCGCAAACTCAATCAGCGCCCCTCTCCCTTCTGTCCGTCTCTGTTAGTTATAACTTTTCTCGTGAAAACCTAAGAAGCCCATTGCCTTTCTTTCTTTCTCCTGAGATTTTAATTAAATGCTTCCGCTGGACCCACACTCATATAATTATATAGTATAATTATTTAATTCCTTCCTTTGTCTATGTTCAGCAGAATATACCAATAATATTTGTTTTCCTTTCCTCGCATGTTTTGCACCAAAAAAATCCAAAGCGGTTTTGTATTCCTAAAAAACATAAAATTACAAATCGTAAAATATTTATATTAAATAAAATAATATTTTAAACAATATATCTAAATAAAATATTCACATTAATCTAATGTTTTTTTCTTAATTCAGCATTAATTTCCTTGTATGCTTTGCTTTAATATTTTTTTCTTAATTTAATATTTTAAACAATATCTTAGAAAATATATTTTCTTTTTTCTTTCAACATTAATATATTTTTCAAGCATTAATATATATTTTTTTGAAAATCACTCGTCATAATATATTTCAAGCATTGATATATATTTTTTTTTGGAAAATCACTCGTCATAATATATTTCAAGCATTAATATATATTTTTTTGGAAAATCACTCGTCATAATATATTTTCGTAGCATTAATATTTTTTTTTTCAACATAAATATATTTTTTCAAGCATCAATATATTTTTCTTTGTTTTCAACTGTTCCAAAATTGTCCTCAAGTACATTAATTTCCAGTTTCTTCAATTTCAAGCCCAAATTTATTAATATTATCACAATTTACCCGCGGCACAAGCGTCTTTAATAATACTGGAAAAATACGTTAAAACTCAACGAATACTTGAGAACCGGTGACGATTTTAAGAATAATGGAAGCGTAATAAGTGATATGAAATGAACTTATTAGCTGCTGAGGAGGTAGTCGATCTTGTGAACGACGGAGCAGAAAATGAGGATGGTGCTTAGAAAAAATAGACTACGCCCTCAGCTCACACAGAGAAAACAAAGCAACTGGTGGTGAGTTCTTCAGTGGAAAACCGAGCACCCTCAGTAGAACCTATTGAGAAGAACAAAGAAGGCAACAAAGGAGCTGAGTCCAGCCAACAAAGAGCAGCTGTAGAGGAGCGTCCAAATGTCAACATTCCTCGTCCCTCCTCCTACATGTTTGAACAACTTCGCAGGATCCCTGATTTGTCGTACTACGATAAAATGTCGATTCCAGATATCTTGCAAAGGCAAGTAGAGCTGGTGATCGAGGTACGAACCCGAAGATCTAAACATGTAGAGTTAACTATTTAAGGATTAAATTTAACCTTCCAATTTATATATAGTTGCACCATAACTCATTTGTATTGGGTTATCGCAATATGTCCCCTACTGAAGTGACAACTATGGAGAAATGGAAAGTAGAAGGCATAGTTTTTGGCTCAGCTAAACACAACACTGCTGAGATTCTTTGCTTAAGACATGCTTATACCTCTGCCAAGAACTCCAAGCATGAGACCATTGAAGCTAAATCCAAAATGGAGAAAGTAGTTGCCTCCCTGCAAGAGACTGTGAAATGTAACGATCAGAGGCTTGTGACTGTATCCGAGAGCCACAAGTTAGTGATGAACCAAAGAAAAAATATATTAAAGAGAAATGACGAGCTGCACTCGCAAAACGTAAACCTCTTCGATAGGACCATCAGTCAGGACAAAAGGGTGGAGGAACAGGCGGACCGAATTGCAGTGGCAAGCTAAAGTTGAAGCAGCTGCTGAAGAAAGGGAAATAAAGGTATTTACCATTACCACAGATATGATATCTAAGGAAAACAAGAATATTATTGCAGAGCTAATAACCTTGAATCTTGCCATGAACCTGGGATCCTATGCCCATCTTGTCGAATCTTCTGGACCAAGCTCGAACTTAGCCCCTCGTGCAAACACAGAAGCTAACACTTCTGCTGATCCTTTCAATTTATTTCCAACTAGTGGTGCTAAGTAATTAGCATTTGCTTTTGTTGTTCTGTTGGATCAATGTCTTTGTTGTTTGTTATTTTAAAGTTAAAACACCTCGTACTGCTGCAACATTTGGGTTTATTTAATTAAAATGTATATGAATTGATGTATGATTTACCTTCTATGAGTTAGTTGTTACTATAAGCGTTCGTTGTCAATTGTGGAATATGTGTTCGCTGAGATTTCTGGAGATCCTTACAACCCCGAGCTCAGTATGCCTCATTGCGTAGCTTAGACAACTTGTGCTATAATAGCATTTTGGCGGCGAGGTCTCATGACCCTATTGCGTAGTCTGGTCATAATTGGTCTTTGACCAATTCGGTAATATACCCAGTACAAAGTATAGGCACAGTATGGTCGTTAGCCCGTAGGCATGGCCAATCATCCCATTCGTGTTTATAGATGGTGTGTTTATAGACACTTACTCTGGAATCAGTGTGGTCTGTTTCGTTGCCAAAAATGGCGTGTTCATTGTCCCATTCGCTGGTGATAAGGATAAAACTTGCATAAACACACATTGGTGAAAGCATAACTTATAATGAAAACATTTAAAGAGTTGTTCTTAGATGCCTCATTAAAAAACCTCCCCACGCCATTAGAGTGGAAAAAAACTCATCATTACATCTTAAACATTATAGCGATACAACTTTAGGTGATTATCATTCCAAGGATGCTTAAGTGCTCGACCATCTTGATCTTCTAATCTGTACGCGCCATGGTGCCCTGCTGAAATAACTGAGTATCAGCCTTCCCAATTTGGCCCTAGTTTACAACATGTTCCACTACCGGAGCCCCGAAACACCATCTTCAATACTAAATCTCCCTCCTTAAAAGAGCGCGGCTTCAGACGAGCATTAAAGCGTCCCCTCATAAGAGCTCAATAGTGCTCTTCTCGGACTCTTGCTTGATCTTGTCGATCGTCTAACAGATACAGCGATGTTGATCTAGCTACAAGATTTTCCTCCTCTTCGTAGTGCTCAATCCTATGGCTTGGTAATATGACCTTTGCTGGAATAACTACCTCTGCACCGTATACCAAAGCAAATGGTGTATTGCTTGTTGTGGAGCGAGGGGTTGTTTTGTACGCCCATAGGACCTCTGCCAATTTGTCCGGCCATTTACCTTTAGCTCCCTCAAATTGTTTCTTAAGCCCTTCTAGTATTGTTCTATTAGTCGCTTCGACCTGTCCGTTTTCTTGAGGGTAATAAGGGGTGGAAAAATAATGGAGAATCCCATATTGTTTGCAGAAGTTGGTAAGGATTGAATTTTGGAATTGTGGGCCGTTATCTGTCATTATAATCTGTGGAATATCATATCGGGTTAGAATTTGATTACGAATAAAATCACATAACTCCTGAGCGCGTGTTCTGAACAGGGCTTTAGCCTCAATCCATTTCGAAAAGTAATCCCCTGCCACGATAAGGAACTGTCTCTTGCCTATGGCCAATGTCAAATGACCCACCAGATCTATTCCCTATTTATCAAACGGACATGGGACGGGGATGTTCAGCATGGGCTCGCTGGGTCTATGCTGCGTGTTCAAATATTCTTGACACTTGTGACATTGCAATACCAGATTCCCAGCATCACTTGCTAGCTCAGGCCAATAGTACCCAGCGAGGAGAAAACTACGAATCAGTGTTCGGTTTCCACAATGAGCCCCTGCTTCTCCTGAGTGCAAATCAGCCAGTACATAATTGGCTTCGGCGCGGTCAAGGCAGCATAGCAGAGGTCGGGTTGAACTTTTCCTATATAGAGTATTGTTGAGGACACAATATTTGGTTGCTCGGATCTGCAACGCGCGAGCTTTACTTTTACTTGTAGGCAATGTTCCTTGGTTCATGTACTAAAAGTATGAAGTCTGCCAGTCGTCCTCATTAGTAATTGAATTGACTATTGCAGCTGCTGATATGACCTATGTTGTGGGGAGTTACTGGAGTAAGATTGTTGGATACTCTTCTGAAGCTACGGCCTTAGTTAAAGTGTCAGCTGCCAAATTATCCCTTCGTGGGATCTACTCATAAATCACGTTAGTGAACTTAAACTCATACTCCTTGAGTATCACAATATATTCATTGATCTCGTCTTGCCTGACATCATAAATACATTGTGCCTGATTAGCTACCAATTGAGAGTCAGATCTGATCTTGATGCTTCGAGCTCCACATCTCAAAGCCAACTTCATGCCACAAACGGCAGCCTCATAACGTTATTTGTTACCGGAAGATCAAAGCGTACATCTTGTTGACCTCCTCCCCACTTGGAGTTCGGAGTATAATTTCTGCACCTCCTCCTGACGTAGAAGATGCATAATCAAACTCAATGATCCATTGGTCGAGCTCAACCGCTTATCTTTAGCAACAAAACCTTGTTGACTTACCACATAGCCCAAAAATTGCCTTTAGCAACACCAAACGAACACTTATACGGGTTAAGTTTAAGATTAAATTTGTATAATAAATCGAAAACGACCTGTAAAGTATTGAGGTGTTGCGCTTCTTCATGGGTTTAAATGATCAAATCGTCAACATATGCCTCCAGATGTTTCCCTAAATGATCTTGGAAGATGTGATTTATCAGTCGTTGATATGTTGATCCTGCATTCTTCAACCCAAAAGGCATAACTGTATAACAATAGAGACCCCGCTCTGTTTGAAAGGTTGGGTGATCCTGATCGGATGGGTGCATGCGGATTTGATTGTACCCCGAGTACGCATTCATAACGAATAGAAATTCGCAACCCAAAGCCGAATCGACCAGCTGATTTATCCTTGGTAACGGGAAAGCATCCTTGGGGCATGTTTGACTTAAATCGATAAAGTCTACGCACATTGTCCACTGTCCGTTTTTATTTTTTACCCGAACCGGGTTGGCTATCCAGACCGGGTACTTTGCTTTTCGGATATGCCCCAAACGACTTAGCTTGTTTACCTCAGCTAATATAGCAGCCTTCTGTTCAGCTGAAAATGCCCTGCGTTTCTGCCATACGGTTTTGGCACAAGGGTTGATAGCCAATTCATGGCTTATGATCGAAGAGCTTACTCTCGAAACATCAGTTGCCTCCCAAGAAAACACATCTAATATTTTTGCTAATAAATCTATGAAACGTACCTTTGAGTCATGAGACAACTCATTTCTCAATCGAAACATTCTACTGTCAGCTATGATCGTATCCACTATTGTAGTATATATAGTAGTCGAATCCTCAATTTCTCGTGGATCATCCACTAGATGTGGTGAGGTGAGAGCTAAATTTGTTGGTGTAACGCCTCCCTCGCCATTTAATTGCTATTGGATAAGTTTGGACGGATCCGACGCGATTGTGTAGCAAGTTCGCGCAATCCTTTGGCTGCCCCGTATTGTTCCTACTGAGCTGCCTACTGGATATTTAATGTATTGTCGAAATGTACACGGCGTCGCTTCCATCCTATGCAGTCATGGTCGTCCAATAATTGTATGATAAGGGCTCGACGCGTCGGAAATTAAGAACAAAGTTTCTAGTTCCTTCTTTTTAGCTCCGTGACCAACCTTAATTAACAGCTCCACCTCCCCAACACATTGAGAGGATTTTCCTTTGTAGCCAACCAATGTCCGCTAAGTAGGTCGGTATGGTGGCACGTTCTGCATACGATCAAAGCTGATTTTGAAAATAATTTTTGACGAGCTTCCTCCATCAACCAGTACTTGTGTTACCATTACCCCTCCAATGTCTAAGTGAATAGTCAAAGCGTCTTCATGTGGTAAACTGACACCTCTGAGGTCATCATCATTAAATGTGAGGTCAGCTACTGGGTCCCTGTAGTTTCTATAAGAATTTCCATCTATTTCATAAATGTCGAACTCATTTTTAGCTCGTTTGTTTTGAGTAGACCCTTTACCTGCAACCAAATTCCCCCCCCCCTCCTGATATGGTCAGTAGCCATTGTTGCTTGTTTGCTTCTGGCTTTTCTCCAGTGGCCGTTTTGTTAGTGTTTGGAGAACGAACTTCCTCTCGTCGATCCGGTTGAGATCGTTTGATATATTGGATCAGCTCATTATTGTCTATCAGACGCTGAATGTCTTCTCTTAATTTCCAGCACTCATCTGTTGAATGTCCATGATCATGATGATATGCACAGTAATACCGATTAGATCATTTAAACCCTGGCGCGCTCATTGTGCGCGGAGCTTGGTACCTCGTACGCCCCTTTTTTCGATCATAAATCACTGAAATGGCCTCAATCAACGGGGTGAAGCGCCTATTCTGTTGATCGAGCTGCTGGGGTCTTCGGTTATAATCCCTCCTTGGTTGCTCCTCAATCCTTTTTCATTATGTTCCACCGTCTTTGAAATCTGACTCGCGCCGTTCAGGTGACCCCCCTCTTCCGGCGTCATCAAACCTGATAAAGGTATCTGCTCTTGCGAGTACGTCCCCCATGTTCTCAGTTGGGAACTTGATAAGATCTGGATACAGTTCTCCTTTTCGGTCGATCCCTTATTTCAAAGAGGCCACCGCCATGTTTTCGGCCAAATCTGGCAAAGCATTCATAGCATGAACAAATCTTCTAACATAACTTTTAAAAGACTCACTTCACCGCTGATAAAGGTCAATGATCGAATCTCACTCGCGCTTAAGCTCCTTGTTGCGAACAAACCTTTCTGTGAATGCTTTCCACAGTCCTCTAAAATCACAGATGGATCTTTTTGGTAAGCTGCTAAACCAGTATATGGCGTTACCTTTGAGGGTCATAGAAAGTGCTCGGCATAACATCGCATCATCAGGATTGAAAGCCATCATCATGTTTCTGAACTGCTCTAAATGCCTCTTTGGATACCCCGTTCCATCATATGCTTCCATCCTAAATGGGTCGAACTTCCTCGGGAGTTGAACTTCCAGGATCTTCTCAAAGAATGGTGATTCCTTCAGTATGTAGGCCGACAAGTTCGGGCGGATCTGATTGTAACGGAGGTCCTCATTCTCCCGAGCTCGCTTGGTTGACGTCTGATTCACCTCGTTGCGCAGTTCTCTGTTACGATTCTTACCCCCGCTTTCGCCTTCACCTTCCTGCTTGTCATCTCGTTTGGACGAACGATCCATTCTGTTGACTTTTCTCGCCTCTAGTCCAGATGGTTGATGGGTCTTGCTCGTTCCCTCGATCTTAGCGGTCTGAGCATGAATAATGTTGTTTATACCTGCCATCGTGGCGTGCCTGTCATGTTCCCTTGCGCCTTGTTCAACCGCTATTTTCAAATGTTCCTCATGGAGGTTTTGGATTCTTTGTTCTAGTTGGAGAAACACCAAGTCATCTGCCGGTATGGCTTCCACAGTTCTACGAGCCCCTGATGCATTCACTAGCTGATGGAGATGCACCTCTTCCCTGGAAACGACCGTAGGTCGAATTGGCGGTCCCTCTGTCACCACCGTTGCTTGGGGTATCATGGGATTGCCTCTTGAAGAGCTATGGGACCGTAATGTAGGACGCCTCGCCCTACTGGTTAACTTACAGTTCTCCTCCGGTATGTTGTTGTTTCGCTAGTTTCCTGGTTGTCTCTCTCGATTCCTGACCTAGTGACTACCATGGTGATTGGTTAAAATATTCTCACAGACAGCGCCAAATTTGTTACGGGAATAACAATTTCTACCACAGTAAAGCCTTTAATATTTTAGTCAAGAATGGGATAAGCCAAAAAATGATCCCTCTATTAACATATAGGTCCTCCTTATTTATAAATTATAAATTAGTGGGCAGTTACATACGTTCGCGCTTTAGGTGCCACTAACCTACTAACCTCACTATCCCTATAATTGTGGAACAAATAACTGACACGGTTTGACTTAAGAGTGAAACGTGTGTTACATTACATTGATTAAGAAACCGCTCAGTCTGATCCATACTTTAGGCCGAGCTGGGCCAGTCTATTGATGCACATCTCGAGCTTGTCTTCTTTAAGTCTGCGCTTGACCTTGATCATATGTTCGTCACGTCTCGGATGTAGTTGATTGATTTTTTCCCTAACGTCTTCGAGCTTACTCTCATTTTGAGCTCATCAACGTTGCACTTGTCTTCGAGCTCGATCTTCTTTTAAGCTCGGTCTTTCTTCGAGCTCAATCTTCCTTTGAGCTCGATCTTCCTTTGAGCTCACTCTACTTTTGATCTTGTCAATGCTATATTTGTCTTCGAGCCCGTTCTGCCTTTGAGCTCGTTAACGCTATAGAGCTTGTCCTTTTCTTCATTGCTTGCTCTGATCCAAACTCGTGATCCTCCTGCTCGTGCTCGTACTTACTTGGGGGAATCCCCCTTTATCACCAACAAATACTAAATAAGACCGATAAAGGTTGTTTGAAGAGCAGGCGGAGTTCAAGAGAGATTAATTTAGATTGCAATGTAATAGGTTGATTGAAGAAGGTTAGTAATTGAATTAGTCTTTTGTGACTTGACGCAAAAGATTGATTTAGATTTTGATGTCTATTGACAATAGGTCGGTTGAAGAAGGTTAGTACTTGAGCTAACCATCTTAGCGCAATGAATAGTTGAAATTTTTCATTAATTGAAGGTCGTAAAAATTTGAAAAAAAAATCACGGTGTATATTGACAATAGACCTTTGAAAAAAGTCATTCGAAAACAATAAATGAAAAAATTGATAATTTAGTTAGTCATTCGTAACTCAATGTAATGAATAACTAAAAAAATTCATCACTACGAATTATATATATATATGCTATGTACAAGCATCGAAAGGGATAACCGAGTTGGTTGAATAAGACATGCTCAAACAAAAGATCATGAATTCCCCTCTATATACGTTTTCTCGTCTGAGCCTGTTACCTTGATGGTTTACCTGCTGGCGTTGGTTTGCAGGCTATTGTGCACTCATTACACTCTGAGTAGTTAGGTACAAAGACATAAAAAAAATGTTAAATGGTATATTAATGATAAAAGATTATACAATATTTATATAATTAAATATACGGTGAATGGTAAAAAAAAATTAAAGCATTCTTTTACTGCAGTTAATTAGTACTAGTCAAATCTATTTCTGCCCAATAAAATTTATTTTATGACTATTAAATTTATTTCTAGGAAATATAAAAAGTTAAATCTTAAATATACAAGCTAAACAAAACAAAAACTTTTAATACTAATTTATGATAACAAAATAAATCGATTATTTATATAGTAGTTTAATTTGAATAATATTAAAAGTTTGATTTTTAAAAATTAAATTACTATATAAATAAGACGTTTGTTTTAAAAATATTATCAAATTTTAATCAGACTTCTTTTGAAAAATAAGGTTGATATTTCTATAACTAAAAAAAGGATATTTATTTTTAAAAAGCCTGATTTTACCATGTAAATATTTATATTTCATTTTAAAATAACGTATAAATAGTATAAATATTTAAATTTAAGATATAAATCTAATAACTTCAAACAATTATATTTAATTATATACATTGATTTGATCAATTAAACTCCGGCTATAACTAAATTTGGTCCACAACCATAACCATCCCTTCCCATCCGCCGGACCAAGCTATCCGGCGAGTGAAAAGGTCTGACCCAACTGTTGAGAATAATTCATCTCCGGCGGAAACCTACCTTAATGGTCGAGAATATTTCATCCAACCGGTGAACAAACATAATATAAGAATAAAATTATAAATTCTTTAAACATTTTACATTTTTGGAGGTAGTTAATATATTTTTAGAATCAGATTTATCCATACCCTTAAATTTTGTAGGTGGATAGATGGATGGACAGAATAGTATCACTTCTTTTTCTTTTCAGAGATTGAATAAGAGTAGAAAAAATAGTGGAAGTAGTGGGTGTTTAGGGTGAATGAGCTGTGAAAGGAAAGGAGGAACATGTGAGACGCCATGTGAATAGGCCCGCACGCTCCTACTCTTTTTATTTGGTTTGTCTCCAAAGCATAATAATCACAATCACATGTAGGCCAACTCTTTTTTGCCCGTCTTTCAAATACGTTGATATATATTAATTCAGAATTTCTGTTTCTCCGATTCTTAATTAATTTTAACTACTTTGGATAATCGTGATGTTTTGGTAGTTTAGAATTGTTAAATTCGTTGCCACCTTTCTAATCTCATAAGATTGCCTACGCAAACAAAGCATCTTCAGGGAAGTAGCTCATGTTCCAAATTTGTCCATGTGCGGTCGCTTTCGGTTTCCGGCAACTATTATTTATATGGCTCCGTCCAGTAATGAACTTTATGAAAACAAGTCGTTTAGTTTTTTTTTCAATCGAATACAACCTCGACTTTTCAGATGTGATTATAGTAATTTTTCAGTATTTAAATTGTTATATGATTTATTTTTTATAGTTTTTTTTGTTTTTATATAAGGATGAACTCACCGACAGAAATAAGCTTGAAAGGTAGTTAACGTAAAAAAAAAGATATTCAATTTGGACTAGTTTTTAATGAATTTTTTTTTTACAGATTAGCAATTTAAATTTCAAATGAGATTTTTTTTCATTTGATCTTGGAGCAGTTGATCTTCATTTAAGAATTGAGTGACGTTTTGTGAAGTTTTTGATAGATTGTTCTATGTTTGCTTCAGTGGAGTCCTTACAAACAATACTCATTTTCACTTTGAGATCTTCCAAGCAGCTTTATTGAATGATCTATTTCTTGACTAGAAGTTGTCATTTTCTTATTTAATCTTCCTTTCACCATCTTCCTCAGATCTTCTCATCTCAGCATCTTCGTCCTTATTGCTCTGTTCTTCAATGTTCTTGAAATTGAGAAAAGAATAAGTATAGGTCACCTGGTAAACCTGTTTATTGATCGTTAATGTACACTGAATTCCAAGATATATAATGACCATTAGAATTAGAACAAGTTAATTAACATGGAATTTCCCTATTGTCTAATCATAAGTAATCCAAACCAAGGCTTTCCAAGAATAAAGTAGCTCTAAATTGAGATGGGCTTGAGTAAGGGTAACGTTACAGTTGGCCTTAATCTTAAGAGACCATTCCACAATTCAGTCTCGTGCAAAACAAATTCTATATAAATGAGCTTCAAGGTCATAGAAGAAGTTAATAATTTTCTACAACATGTTATTATTTGAGATATATACCAAGGGGCGGTTTCATTTTCTTTTGAGGTCTATTTCAATATCTACTTGAGTATAATCTAGATTATTACATAACAAAAGCCCATCCAGGAGAGCCTTAGTTTCAGCAATAATAGGAGATTCGTTTCCATATAGCCTACCACTAGAAGTTAACATGTTGTCTTGAGAATTCATGATTAGAAATCCACCACTTCACTCACCAATGTGTGAACAAGAGCCATTTGAGTTTAATTTCAATCTATTTTCAAGAGGGGGGGGGGTTACGTTTGACATAAGAGCTATCATTTTATTTGTATGATGGTGAAAACAGCTTAATTGAAAATCAATTTTATGATCTTTATTCCATATTTTCTTAGTTAAGAAATTTGCACATTCCAGCTTATATATCATGTGCTGAATCTTATCCTTAATTCAATTTGATGAAATGAAAATGTTTGTGTACTTTGATTTGTTTATGGCAGACCAGAGACACCAACAAATTATTGACTAGATTATTATTCTTATGTGAGTTGATTTATTGGTTGACAGAAGCCAGTTACTAACTAAGTGAATGATGGTCATGTGATTACTAATTAAGATATCAAAGAGACTTGCAAAGTATTTCCATATGTTCTAGATTTATTGAAACAAAACAAATAGATGAGTTTATGGATTCAATATCATTAAAATTTTGAAATTTTATAACTAAATTAAAATTTTCTTTTACTATACTGATATTACAGCTTTAAAAATTCTCCAAAGAGTGAATAAACACTTCTTTGGAGTTATAATATTCCATATCTTTTTATATATGGTATCTTTAAAGTTAAAGTAACAAATTGGAGAGGCATTCCATTTCATAATATCAGGTTTGTCTTCATGAAGATTAAACTTAATTATTCAATCAATATCTGAGAGAGTGACATTATTCTTAAGTTTTTTCAAGTTCCATGTGTTATTTTTCTAGAATTGGTAGACTTTGTCACTAGTTACCAAATCTTTTTTTTCTCGATTTATTAGTTTAATGATATAGTGGGTATTATTCCATCTATCAAGCCAAACATCTATTTATTTGTTTGTTTGCCAACATACCAGTAAATAAATGTTTCAGCTAACTCTCTAATGTTGATCAGACGTTTCCATGTTTTAGAGTCCTTTGTTTTTATGTTGATCCGTAAAGGGCGTTTGTTAGGACAATATATTGAATATATCATATTTGACCATAAAGTTTGATGATATCTAAATATAAACCAAAGTTTACATGAGAAAGAATATTGAAACTCTGTTATTTAACTAAAAATTAAATCATTCATCATCATAAGTTTTATAAACGTTGATCCGATTTGACCAAATAATAACATTTATGTTTTCTTTTGAACCCCAAAGAAATTTGTTTAGTAATTTGTAGATTTTATCTATTATGTTTTTAGGTAGGTTGTAACTTTCAATTGAACATGAGGGAATTTCCACTAAAACTAACTGTAACAAGATCATTATTTTTCAAAAGATAAATTTATACAGTCCCATTCTATAATTTTCTTTCTGGTTTTAGATATTATATCATCAACGTAACATATTTTGTTACTTGGATTAAAAGTTATACCCAGATATTTGATGAATATATATTTATGCTTGAACCCAGTAAGATTACTGATGGTAGTGTTTGAGCTTCTGTTTATGTTTATGATAGTCAAATTGAATATGATAATTTAGTAACACGCTTGGCACACAATCGACTAACTGCTTGACCAAAATATTTAATGAGTTTTACGACCAGTTGGTTACTTATTATGAACACTTTCCAATGCATATATTCTTATATTATCTCATTAGAAAGGTGTGCTACATATTTACTATTTAAAGATGACCCTAGCGTATGGACAACTGGAAGAGATCGCAGTTTCATACGTGATGGGAGATCATTTCATTCATGTACATCTTTATATAGGTTATTAAATATTTATTTTATTATTCGTTCTTCTAGGTTTTATTTATCTTTTAACAATTAACGGGTTTATGGGTCAAAATGTCTCGTGGTGGATCTTTACTGACTAAATATACCCCGTGGTATAATGAATCATCCAGTTGGTCTTTACCAGTGTTCCTAAATATTTCAAAATTCCGAGAGCTTTTACCTCAAACAAACGATTGTTAGCCAAAATTCGAAGAACAACAGACGGATTAAGTGTTTATGTTGATAACAATTTTACTATTGTATTTTAATTTTACAAACCATTTTTAATTTATTTGTGAGATATACTAACCTTTTTTGAAACTTATGTTATACTCATTTAGAAAAACGAATAATTATTATGTCCAATTTACGAAATATGGTTTACTAAATGTTTGCATAACAAAATATAATGCATACCTTATTTGTGAAACCGATTTTTCTTATGTTATGTTATGTTATGAAATATGATCTATAACTTGATTTTAAAATAGGAATACTGGTTTCTCTACCTGTTGGCGAATTATATATTATTGTTATATTTTTCCTATTTTCTATGTAGATAAGAAATATGTCTTGAAGATCCATGTTTATTCTTGTCTCAAGGCTGTACAATAATAAAATCAACCAAAAATGGGTATTGTGCTTCAACTGCATTTTGTTTCCAATATAACAACTTCAAATGGTCCTCATATTTGCACCAATGAGCTACAAAAAGCTATAACTTCCAAAGACAAATGGTTAGAGAAAATTGGCCAACTTTTTGCACGAATTTTCTAATCTTTTTTCTTTAGCCCTTAGCAATGTTTTTAGTTGTCTGATATGGATATTGATGAGTTCTGATACTTCAGACACAACCCAATGGTTAATCCGGATAAAGGTAATTCGGACCATAACACTCCACTGAAAAATCCGAACAGGACAAATGTAAAACATCTTTTGACAAAGCTATTTGTTAATCAACTTAAAAAACTAATGAGTCCTTAAACTTGACTCGGTAAGCCCATGGGTCATTAATTAAAGAGTATAAATATCCCAACAACTCTCATTAATGAGGGTGATCAACATTTAATACAAGCAGGATGCTTAATTATCTCACTTCTCCTCACACTAAACACAAAATACTTCAATCTTACAAAAACACTTTACCAAACTACCCCCAGCCTAAAAAATAAACAAAACCAAATTGGCGACCATAGTGGGAGCACAAAGGTGCCTAAATTTTACATTCAAAACCATTAAAAAGAACCAGTTCTGATGGATCCGAACGAGCAAGAAACTCCACCTCCTGTGGTGGAAACGATTGGGGAAACAAAATATACACCATTAAAGAGCTAGACAAGTTGAGAGTAGAAATAGAGGCGCTAAGGGCCATAAAATAAGCAGAAAATGGTATAAGAGAGAAATCAGGGGCGTCAGCTATTAACATACTGACAACCCTAGGGAGAATGATCCATCAATAAAGATTCATCTGAGTTCAAAAAAGACTTACATCAGCTCTAAGAAGACACATCGGTCCAGACCTGTTGAAAGCTCAGATTCAGAGTCCTCCGGTAGCTCTTCGAATGAGGCTGAGCTTGAGGAATCTTTGTCATCAAGTAGTGATGAAGGGAGATCCAGAAAAAAAAATGAAACTAATCAAAAAATATTCAAGAAAAAGGGATAGACATGGTAGGCTTAAAAGGCATCTGGGCAAAGGGTCATCCCATATGCTTGCTGATCAGTTGCTGATTGATCCTTTTGCTTTTCAGACTGAACCAGGTATTTACGCAACACCTAATGAACACACAGTATTTAGTCATAATAAAAATTGGAGACAGTCACCTTTGTCTGCCAAAATACTGTCCGGAAACCTAACTAAAAGGTTTGACAGCTCCGAAATGGAGAAGTGTGATGGAAGTAAAGATCCGGACAACCATCTAGAGGAATTCAAGAACCTCATGATGAATTTTGATGATGATGATAAAATTTTGTGTAGAGCTTTCTCTCAAACTTTTACATGAAGTTCTCTTAAGTGGTATAATAGCTTACCTCACGGGTGTATTAGAAACTTTGATACATTATGGGTTGTCTTTTGAAGGAAATTTGTTGGGAGTAAAGAGGTGAAGGGCAATGAAGATAACATAATCCATTATGCCCAATAACCAAACGAGTTTTTAAAGGACTATATAATTTGATTCGTGAATACAAAGAACGGATTAGCAGATTGCTTCAAACAGGTGGAAATTGCTTCTTTAAGACAAGGGCTGAATCTTAGGAACTTGGCAGATTCAGCGACCAGGAAAAAAGCCATGACCTGGGGTAGCCTTTAAATCAAGTGGGAAAACAAATTAATGTGGAAGAGACCAAGAAAACCAGGGTGCACTGTTAAGTGAAGTCCACCAAAACAGCCCCACCGGCTGTTAACCAGTCCGGATATAAGGCTAAGGAGACCGGACAAGGGTCCAACCGGACTAAACAAACTCAGTCCAACCAGAATCAGTCTCAGAGCCAACAGTCGAGAGGTAAAAGAGGTCCTTGGGTTCATCCAAAGTGGTTTGCAGAGTTAAGGGGGAATATAGACAGAATATATGACAAGACCAAGGATGAAGTCCATTTCCGGAAACTGGCGGCACTGCAGTCTCCCAGAGAAAGCTGAAATACTTGTTTTGCCAATATCATAATGATATAAGACATAATACTCAAGATTGCATAACATTGAAATAAGAAGTGCATAAACTTATTGAAAGAGTAAAGTTGGGAGCTTAGGTCAAAAGAAGAAGTGAAAACAGGCCCGACAATGCTCCTCGGACGGGCCTTACAAACAATGCCGGAACATCTGCTCAAGAAGGGGCAATGGTGATTCTTGAAAGATTTGATATTGATTCTGAGTACCTGGATCCTGATCCAACTCGGAATAAAGTGGGGGTCATAACAGAACAAACCAGGATGGTGTCCAGACTGATCAGTTTCTTTGAATCACTCACCATCTTTGGAGGAGATACTGTGACAGCACGCACTCCTTCATCAAGAAGGAGGCATGTACACAGTTTGGCCACTCAGTTAGAAGGGGGAATGTCTTCCCATCAATACCAAACCCCTTTTCCATTCATAATATGTTATGAAGATGATTTGAGAAATATTGCTGGGCCTCATGAGGATACGGTGGTGATAGGAGCATCCATTGGGGGCAATAATATACGCCAAATTTTGATAGACACATGCAATTCTGCAAACATCCTTTTCTTAAGCTCCTAGAAGAAGATGAGGAATCTGGCCGTTATTCAACACTCAAACAGAACCATTCTAGGCTTCACAAGAAGCTCAACGGATGTAATTGGGGAATTTGAGAAAGAAGTGATGTTGGGCAGGGGGGCCTTTAAAAAGATGGTGAGGGTGCTATTCGTTGTGGTAGATTGCCCCACATCATACAATGTGATTTTTGGGAGGTCCTGGCTTTCCAGAATGCATGTTGTGGCCTCAACAGTCCATTAGTGTTTGAAGTATGCAGTTCAAGGGCAAGTATGTGTTGTCCAAAGTAGTCAGAAGATAGCAAGGGAGTGTTATGCAACTGCTCTTGCTCCTAAGACTCTGGTAACAGTTTGGATTAATGAAGATTAGCAATTACTAGAGCCTTCTGAGGGTGAGAATGAGATTGATG
The DNA here is from genome assembly GCA_036936605.1 of Limnanthes douglasii subsp. nivea. Classification (NCBI taxonomy): domain Eukaryota; kingdom Viridiplantae; phylum Streptophyta; class Magnoliopsida; order Brassicales; family Limnanthaceae; genus Limnanthes; species Limnanthes douglasii. The sequence continues at coordinate 41,705,787 of JAUPFV010000005.1, read as the reverse complement.
ACCCTAGAAAGGCTCCTAGTGCTATAATACCAGTTGAAGAGATTGAATCCCACTCCCTTCCAGAGGGTACAAATATCAAGATTGGTTCCAAAATGGCGCCAGAGTTCAAAAAGAAATTATTATCCTTTTTACTAAATAATCAGCATGTCTTCGCTTGGTGCAATAGTGATGTAACCGGAGTGCCCGCAAATGTTATCTCACAAAAGTTATCAATCTGGAATGATGTTGCACATGTTGTGCAAAAAATGAAGGTTTTTTCTAAGGAAAAAACTGATGTGATAGTATAAGAGGTTGATCAGCTTACCAAGATGGGACACATAAATGAGTCCCAGTATCTTTTATGGACTGCCAATCCGGTGTTGGTCAAGAAAAAGAACAGGAAATGGCGTATGTGTATTGATTTCACTGACCTTAACAGAGCTTGCCCAAAAAATCTTTATCCAGTCCCCCGGATAGATCAGTTGGTAGACTCAACGTCTCGAAACAAGTTGTTGTCCTTCATGGATGCTTTTTCTGGGTACAACCATATACAGATGGATCTGAAGGATCAAGATCATACTACCTTTATAACAGACAGAGGTCTCCATTGCTACAAAGTGGTGCCTTTTGGGTTGAAGAATGTTGGGGCTACTTATCAGAGGTTGGTGAACAAAACATCCGCTAGACAGATTTGCAGAAATATGGAAGTATGCATAGATGACATGATGGGTAATTACGAAATTGATTTCCCCCCCCCCCCCCCCGAACAACTATCAAAGCTCAACCAATGGCTGATTTCCTAGTAGAATTCCATTTGGACAGGAACTCCAAACGAACTTCTGAAGATAAAACCAAGAAAGATTGGGTTCCCCAAACTGATTGTGGTTCAAGAACAATAGGTTGTGGAGTTGGAATTTTCCTAACCTATCCGTATTGTGATAAGATGTACCAAGTTATATGCTTTGGATTCAGGGTCTCCAAAAATGAGTGAAGCAGCTATAGTTGGTCTTAAATTGGCTTTCCTATGTGGGGCTAAAATGGTTCGGTTGATGAGTGACTCTCAACTGCTCATCCATCATGCTCAAGGTCAGTCTGAGGTCAAGAAGGAGCAACTGATCAAGTACTTACTCATCCTGAAAAAAGTGGCAACCAACTTCAAAAGTGATTGTTATGAGCATATTCCCAGATCGGAGAATACATTGGCAGATTCTTTGGAAACTATACCATATTCTGAGTCCTATTCATGGATTCACATATAGGAATGCTCGTCTATACAGCCAAGTCAGAACAAGGAAGATGGGGAAAGCATGAGCATACAGGTGATTCAACCTAGAGATTGGAGGTTTTCCCTCCTTCAATATATTTCTGATGGGATTTTGCATTCAGATAAAGCTTTGGCAAGAAAGATAAAACACAAGGCACGTGGTTTTTTATTATAAAGGGAGTTCTCTATAAAAAAATATTTCAGTGGACCTCTCATGCGTTGTTTGGGGGTCGAAGAATCTCAAGTCGTTTTATCTGGACTACGCGATGGAGAAGGCTCAGCACATTGTGGGTACGTGGCACTAACCCAAAGAGTGTTGTTAGTTGGGTACTATTGGCCATCCATAATGGCAGATGCTAAAGAAATGGTAAAGAAGTGCGATCCAAGTGAAATTCATGTGCCAGCAGTACCTATGGAGTCTATTTCTGAGCCAGTGCCTTTTGCCCGATGGAGAATGGACTTAGTTGGACCTCTGTCTATGGAATCCGGGGGGTGCAGAACTATTATATTTTCTATTGATTACTTCTCAAAATGTGGATAGAGGCGGCTCCTTTGGCAGGAACCACTTAGAAGGCTATCATTAAATTTATTCTATCCAATATATGTTGCAGATTTGGGATCCCCCAAAACATTACTACAGACAATGGGCCACAGTTTGATAACAAAGATATGGAGAATTTTTGTTCCTCTAGAGGTATTGAACATTGTTTTTCTTATTATTTCCACCCACAAGAAAATGGCCAGGTTGAAGTTGTCAACATGACTATTTTATCTGGATTAAAGAAAAATCCAGAAGGAGTTACGGGGAAGTGGCCAAGCTATGTACAAGAAGTGTTGTGGGCATTCCGAATTACTCATCGGGCTGCTACAAAAGAATCTTCTTTTGCTTTGGTGTATGGGATAGATGCAATTACCCCCATAGAAGCTACCCTACCATCATACAGAGTCCATAACTATTCCGAACAAGCTAATGAGATAGCAATTAGGAATGAGTTGGACTTAATAGAAGAAAGAATGGTTAAAGCTCGCTTAAGAATAGGTCACTTACAAGGTTTGATGAGGAGTAGATATGCTTCCAAGTTTAAAAGAAGATATTTTCAACCAGAAGATAAGTTGTTAAGAAAAACAAATTACATACCAAGGAGAAGCAGTTCGGTAAATTGGCTCTGGACTGGGAAGGCCCCTATGAGGTCTGTCAAAAGCTCAAACCTGGGACATATAGACTTCAGGACAAAGAAGGGAGAGTTTTAAAGCACCCATAGAATATTGAACATCTCAGGTTATATTTAGAATAAAATATTTGTGTAAATATTTACTTGTTAGATTTCAATATAAATATAAGGGGGCATACTCTTTCCTACCCTGGTGGCATGGAGAGGTTTTAATGAGGTGTCCGGTCTTTTATAGTATATGATGCCTTCTTAAAAAATTCGGAGTGATTTTACTGAAATTCAATTCAAGTATAAATCACTTGTTCAACATCTTGGGTCTTTAGTGGATCAGATAAACTTGGTTAAGTGATGACTATTAAATACATGTCATCAGAGATATTAAACACTCTCACTTTAATACCACTGAAATGTTAGGGGCTACTTAAACATTAGCCATGAACAATTTAAAGAAGAGTATTTAAACAAAAGAAAGTTTAATAAATTAAACCTGTTCGGACTTGAACCGAACAGAAAAACAAAACATATCTTGGCCATCCAAGGATTTTAGATGTTCAAAGGACTTATTCAGACTTTAACCGAATAGTAATACAAAATATGCCTTGGCTATCCAAAGACTTTGACTGTTTGGAAAGACAAAAATAAAATATAAGACCTTAGGGTTTGTTTCCTTCGGACGTGCCTTCACCACCATCACCGTTTTTAGGACTTTTGAGTTCGGCACTCGAACTCTCACCAGTTCCCTCTTCACTATCAGTAGTGGAATCGATTCCGCTGGAGTAGTTGCGCTTATCACCATCTTCTAGAGTATAAAATGGGATTTCTTCATAATCCACATACTTCCATATGGGACCCAAGGTCCTCTTCGGAAAGGTCTTATGGAACAGAAGCACCATGTCAGACTTGATCCCATCATCTCTCTTTTCTAAAGAGTCTATTACTTTATTGGTATACTTATCAATACCCACATGAATAGCTTTCTTCTGCTCTCTAGTTTAGTCTTCTCATCGGTTAAGGTTTGAATGTCACCATCTTTGGTCTTCACTTCCTCTTTCAACGTTGTGAGGTCTTTTTCTAAGTCAAAATACTTAGTCTGAAGCTCAGTTCTGGTTGCTTCCGATGTGGCTAACTTAGTTGCTGAATCCCCTTTGTCCTTCTTCACTGCCTCAATCTCCTTCTTCAGTTCCTCTATACTTTGTTGAGTGTTTAGGATATTGTTCGAAAGATATTGCTCGTCAGAGGTGAGGGAGTTGATAAGGTTGATTTGACTTTTCACCTGCCTTTCCAGATTAAGTATGGGCCGAATATGACCGAGAAGGGAGTGGCTCAAGACATCTTGCTCTCCGAAAATGGAAAAGAAATTACCATTGAAGGTCACCATATTGGCAGAACTGGAAGGACGGTAGGGGCCTGCAAAATCATCATTCTCAGAATCATTGAAATAAAAATCAATTTCTTGAAGGGCACTGATGTCCACTTCATCACTCCCTCCCCCAGCAATCTCTCCGAACTGGAGATTTGCTGGGATTTTCTCTTGTAAAGTAGGATCAGCAGGGGCTGGTGGAGGTTGGATTGCTGAAGGATGAAGAATTATTTCTTCTCCCAGGGTGACCTTCTTCTTCTTAGCAGCTTTCTCATCACTGTTAGCCATCTGTTTCTTGTCCTTCTTAGGGGGCTTTAGTGGGTTCTGCGACCCTCCAACCTCCCTCACTATTTCAACCTCTACTGTTTTGAGCAGGTCTGCATCAATCCCCACTTGGTTCCCCAAACCAGTCCTTTTTGTGGCTGCTTGAACCAACTCTGTTGCAGCTAATTTCTTTTTGTTCTTCATCTTGCTGGGAGCCTTCGCTCTGGAAGGTAAGAACAACTTTCCATCCTTGGTCTCTGTCATTTTGATAATCACGCCATAAGGAGGAAGAGTGGTTAGCTCTTCCCATGAGAGGTCTCTCCGGCCTTTAGTGTTCCACAGATGGGACCTCACTAAATTGCCCGGTGTGAAGCAATTGTGGAAGGCATTTCCCCAATGCTCCAAATCCCATGCATTGAGTTTTGTCGAGGTCTTTTGCCCCTCCTCCAAATGTCCGGTGAACTCCTTTGGTAGCACTGAAAATGAGTAGCAACTTAGTCAGAATAGGAAAATGAGTAGCAAGTCATTCCCCATGTTGTGATGATATAATGGAATCTGATGGTTCTTGCACAAGCTTGCTACAGCAGCAAAATGCTCCATCGAAAATGGGATCTTAGACAACCTTGATGACATGATGCAGGCAAGGAGAGAGTACCAGGCATTGGGGCTTAGCTGGCTAGGGAAACGTTTGACCAAGTCAAAGTACCTAACAATTTCTTGGTCCAGTGGGAACTGAAGTCCCCAATTTAGAACTTCGGTACATATTACCGCATCATTTAGCTTGCAATCCATAGGAGTCTCCGGAGTGATAGGTATCCTTACCTTTACAGACTCCGTAATTCCCCATTTCGTCCGAATTCGGCCCAGTTCAGCAATATGAGTGTAGATATTGATGAGTCCGGATTTTCTCACCACTCACTGTAGAAACCGGACAGGGGAAATTCGGACAAAAACCACCCACTGAACCATCCGAATAGGACTAAAGTATTAAAAGCTAATCACATTTCGACTAAGCTAATTGCTAATCTGCTTAATAAACTAATGGGTTTTTTAACTCGACCCGGTTTCATAAGTATGACCTGAAAGCCCATGTGACCCATAATTAAGGGTATAAATACCCAACCACCTTCATTAATGAGGGTAATGAACATTTAATACAACCAGGCAGCTCAAATCTCTCACTACAAACCACTTAAGCATTAAATACTTTTGAAACACCACAAAACACCTGATAAAATTACCCTCAGTTGAAAATAATCAACACCACATATAATTGACGTTTTGCAAGGTCAACAGATATTTGACGTTAATGTGTTTGAAACAATGGCCTACCTTGCCCTCTAAGTAGTACGAAAGCGAATCCCGATGAGTCACATAGATTTTTACCTTGCTTTTGCCCTTCTTATCAGAAGCAGCATCTCCCGTTTGACCTGATGCCTCAGTCTCAAAGGGGGCCTCCTCGATGTTGTCTTCCATACTCTCTTTCATCACTGTGGAAGATTTGTTAGTTGCCTTAGAAGAAGGGCGGGTCAGTTTTTTGCACAAAAGACTCTTTGGGTGGTTGAGAACTTGTAGCCTCGGAAGCCCTAATATCTGGTTGAGGCTGGGATCCGGAGGGCTTGGCCCGTTGAGCTGCTTTAGATACCTCTGATCCGGAAGGTTTTGGCATTGAAAGTGTGGCTTGGGTTTTGGTTTGGTGGGTCGTCCATGAGGGGTTATCTTCTCCGGAGACTTCTTAGTATCAGAACCCATAGCAATAAAGGGAGAGGGTTTTCTGATACTTGAAACGACTTTTTCCTTAAGCACATAAGGTTGGGACTCTTGAACCGAAGAACCAGAAGGGAGGGGTGAAAGGCTTGGTTTGAATGAAAACTGTCTCGGCCTAGGGTTTTTAGAAGAGGATGACCCTTGATCGGCGTCTTGGGTTGGTTGACTGGTTTTCTCACTTGGAGAAACTAGGAGGCCGGCGACGATACGGTTCTCTCTTTCTACCTTCCTGGCTCTCTCTAACTCTGAAAAATTTAACCAGCCACCTTTAACTAGAGCGTTTCTAGTTGTGAACATAAAATCTCTCAAGAACGATTTGAAGGTAAAGATGGGTATCTCCTTAAAAAAGCTTTGAGTGTGGAAGAAAATGAAATAGTAAAAGATTATACATATAACAGTAAATAGTAATAGTTACCTAGGAGAAGTTGAAGAGGGTTTTTGTAAGGATTAAAGGTTGCGCAAACGTGGGAAGAATCAAAAGCCTGGGTAACTTTCTAGACTTAGTGGGTGTACCGATCTAGGAAAAATAACGGCTGGTAGGTCGAACCAAATATTGACATGTGTCCCACGATCCAAGAAGAAAACTCTTAGAATTCTGGGAAGAAAAACTAGTCCTGACGAATTTCGAACTGAGTTAGTGTTGAAAATAAACTTTTTAGTCTGGACGACACGAGCAGATCGGATGAAGTTGATATCGGCTTGGTAAGTTTTTTATCCCTACCAAAAAGATTTAGTTAAAAAAGAGGCTAAGGCTCATATTACATGTGCAAAACCCTACTTGTATCTCATTTGTAAAATAACTCGCACCATATTACATTTGCTAACCTATTATATTCAATATTTATAGCTCGACATCTACAGAACACGGTGTATATAATGTGTGAAACCTTATTTTACGTAAATTGCACAAAATTACATCGGTGTACCCTATTGTATTCAACACTTGTAGCTTGAAGTTTGCAAAATGCGTTGTATATAATGTGTGAAACCTTTCATGTATATTTTTAATAAGATTAAATACACCATAATACATTTATGAAACCTATTATTTAGCACTTATAACTCGACATCTACAAAACATGGTAGAAATAATATGTGAAACCATACTTGTATATCATTACAAAAATAAAGCTTTCCATACCATCATGTTTTGTCTATTCAAACTCTCTCTCTCGAGCAAGTGAAAAATCCTTAAACAACAAATTCTCTTAGTTATTTATTCTTCTCTTAATTATGCTTGTCATTCAGTTTGGTATCATCCGTAAGGTTGACTATTTTTTGTTAAATTTTGAAATTTTCCCCATGTTCATGTATGTTATTTTTTTTTAAATATCTTATGTATATAATACTATTTTTTCATTGATAGTCTACTGATAACCCTTATTTTATTTTTATATAAAAAAAATTAATTTGTACCTTTTTATTTTTAGTTTTTGGATCAATAATGCTTGCGGGTTAATTGATTTTGCACACATTAGTTTATGTATGCATAATATGCTATTATTTATGAAGGTTTTAATGTGGATACTCAGGTATCAGAAGACTGGACTATATTGTCAATCATTTTGGTAATGTTAGAACAAGGTGATACTCATATTAACAATAATATTACATTTGAGGGTTCTAACCATGATACAAATATGGTCTCGTTAGAACAAGAAAAAGTCAAGGTAATATTCTATAAGAATATCAAAATAACATCACTCGTGATGATCAAACTCTACCTCATCAATAAGTATAACAAGAGGAAACAATGCTCTTAAAAATGTCCACACAAGAAAGAAAAAATGGTATAGGTCCAGAGTTTATAGCTTATCTTCAAGAGGATGATGAGTTATGTACTCTAACTATAGATGATCATTCATTTTACTAACAGGCCATGGAAAGATCTGACTCTCAAAAGTAGAATAACTCTATGAATGAAGAGTATAAATTGATGCAGGACAATGCGGCATGAGAACTTGTCACATTACCTAAAGGGAAAATGCAATTGGTTGTAAGTAGGTTTACAAAACCAAACACAATTCTCTGTTAATGTGTAAAGACATAAAATGTGTCTTGTAACGAAAGGTTATACTCAGCGTGAAAGGATTGATATTAAAGAAACCTTGTCTCTGGTATCAATGAAGGTTTCTTTTAGAACAATCATGGTATTGGTTGCACACTTTGACATTAAGCTAAATCAGAGGGATGTTTAAACCTATTTCTCAATGATAAGATTAATGAAACGATCTTTCATCTAGAACAATTTATAGTAGGCAACTCGAATGATCTAGTTTACATGTTTTAGAAATCCATTTATAGACTCAAACAGGCCTCTCGTTAGTAGCACCATAAATTTCTTGATGTGATAAACTCTTTTGAAGTTAAAGTCAACTCAGTTCATTATTATGTGTATCACGATTTCAATAGAGTAATTTTATACTTATTATATTATATATGGATGAGATATTGCTTGCATGGAACAAAAAGTATTTGTTACAAACTACAAAGAGAATTCTATCAGATAAGTTTGATATGAAGAATCTTGGTGAATCCACTTTTATGTTAGGAATCTAGATACACAGAGATCCCTCCCGTAGTACTCTTGGAATATCACAATGGCATACATTTAAAGTGTATTACAATATTACATATTGGAAAATTGCAAACCCATGAGGAGCTCTATAGCAATGGCTAACAGACCTATTCTAGGTCAATATCCTAAGACAAAACTTGAGATTAAGCCAATTAAAACGATCCCTTATGCTTCAATAATTGGGAGTTTAATATATGTTCAAGTTTGTACTATACCATATATTTCCTTTGTTGTAAATATGTTGGGGAAATATGTTAGTAACCCAGACATGGATCATTGGAAGGTAGTTAAAAGGGTATTTCAATATCTTAAAAGAACATAAGGGTATATGTTGACATATAAGAAGTCGGAAAGGTTGGATATCATTGGGTATTCCCACTTGGGTTTTGGTGGATGTATAGACACACTGAAACACTTTGAACATCATATTTTTATTAGATGGAGGTGCAATATCCTGTAAACTTGTAAAGCAAATACTTACTGCATCGTCTACCATGACAGCAGAATTTGTTATGTTCTTTAAAGCATCAAACCATGCATTATGGTTGCGGAATTTCGCCATCGGGTTGCGGATCGTACAAGTCATAGAAGGTCTTACGAGGTTGTATTGCAACAACAATTTCATGGTGCAGTACTCTAACAGCAATGGTAGCTTGTCTAAATCTCAAATCATCGACATAAAGTTAATGTTTGTTAAATATAGATTTCAGATGGATCATATAAATATAAAGCACATCGGCACAAAGTCTATGATAAAAGATCATCTAATGAAGGCGGTTTTGTCTAAAGATTTTCAAGGTCACACCATTAATATAACACCATTAGTATAGGTGTAGTTGATTTAAATAATTATTAGTTTCAGTGTGATTGTTTCGAATATGATTTTGTTATATATTTTACAGTATTTTACGCATAAAGATCTATTGCAAAATATATATATATATATATATATATATATATATATATATATATATATATATATATATATATAATATTATTTGAATACTTATCATTATTCACAACATAGTCAAAGATTAATTCATGCTCCATATAGTTGGAGGATTATTCCTCATTAGTGAGGAGGATTTTCAACGAAAGAGAACCAAAAACGGAAAACATGTTACTATGATTCTTTTTTACAGATTTAAAATGTCTTTTTGTTCTTCCATAACATTTTATTCACCTATATTTTTCATAATTTGAGTCAACAAATTAGCTATGAGTAAATTTGATATCATCCAACCCAATTGTTTTTTATAAGATTATATATTATGAACAAATATTCTCTCATGGGCCTTTATTTCAATATAAAAACTCGAAAACCATGGGTTCGTTGAATATTTTGTTTTGATTTGGTTTCAAAACTTTATGGGTCATTTTAAGATGACCCAAATACTCTGAAATCAAAAAATAATGATTACTTATTTTTATTTGTGTACCGAATAAGTAGAAATACATTATATACCATCATCATGTTTGAATTCAATCACTGTAATTTATGGCATGATCTTATATATGATATATTATTTGATGGTGCAAAGTAGACAATTTAGTGACCGTTTTTATATATGTGCTTGGACCTTAAAAATCTATATCTATCTAGACATTATAATGATAAACTGAAATTTGAAAAAAAGATAAAAACGCACTACCATATTTTTCTTGCTATCTTTATAATAGTTTTAATATTTCTTATGAAAATTTGTTGTATTCAACAATATTTTGTCAACTGGTATACAGTTAGTTTTATATTTAGAGCATTATCAAAATTCAAAAAAGTAGATATTTCCCCTTTAGTGATTCATGTATTGTTTTTATTTACTTTATTTCTCAACCTAAAATTTAAAGTATTTAACAAACTTTGTATGTAACCTTATACTATACAAAATGACTTTATTCCTTCTACTAATAGAATGAAATATATTTTTCCACTCAAAAACTTTACATTCATTGGACAATTATTAGCTACACTAGATTTTCATTCACTAAAATATTTACCGAAGATAAATTTAATTGTGTTATTCTTTCATCGTGTAACTAATACACCTTCTTCACTTTTACAAGTGTATGTAATTTCCTTAGCAACTTCTGTTAAACCATAAATCTGAGAGGATCAATATTTTTCTAACATATAACTTAATGCAAGAGTAATATGTGGGGTTTAGAAGTCCAATCTCTCGACTTAACTAAATATACATATGTGCATAACTCATTGGTAAAACTATTTTAAAAATATAAATATAAACCAAAAACTAACATATTGTCACCCTGTTGTATCGTTTTGTCAACAATTAAAACATTCATGCCAAAGGTTATGGATATTTTTTGGAATACGAGTTTCAATATCAAATAAACACTTGAAAGAAGAAAAATTATATACATTTTCTGGATTTTGATAGTAAACGGCTATTATATTTGTGTTATAGGATTCAAACGGCTATTATATTTGTGTTATAGGGTTCATTTCAGAGATGCATTATTGTATTGTCTCAAATCTAAATTTGGTAGTGGTTTTATAAACTAAACTATTATAGAGTAGAATTTATTATAAATTGAGATAAATATCATTGTATCAAATTTGAGTTTCAATCAATAGGTCCGTAGGACTTCGCTTTCGTTGGACACACCAGATTTTATAACTACGTACGCATGAATTGGCTTAAGAATAAACTTTTACAAATTTAAAGAAAACAAAATAGATGATGACATAAATGATTTCCAATCATGATGAAATATGGGCAAAATAGAGTCGAACTATATCTATAAAGAATATATGTTATCTTGATCATCTCTAAATAAAAACAATTTACAGACAAATTTTTTAATTTTTTTGAAGAATTTCATTGTCTTGTATGCACCTAATTTTCCTTACTTTGTGTGTTTCTCTTTGAAGTATCTAACATATGTATAAAAACATAAAAATCAAGAGGGTATGTAGTATCTTAATAAACTTTATTTTCAACCTTATCTTAAAAGATGTGAAATAAATACTTGTGACAAAGGTATACTCATTTGTTACAGGATTTCAATTTAGTATACTCTAGAATACATAAATATGTACAACATCATTGAAAAATCTAACTACATGTACCATATATAACTTCTCTATTTAGCAACATTTATATGTATGAATCACCATTATCAGTATAATTGTTTAATTATCACTGAATTTAGGTAATTTAATATATCACATTAATGAAGAAAAATTAGGATGGTTGTAGTTGTATTGATCCATCATACATTTCTATGAAATGAAAAATAAATTGAAACAAGGGTCAGACCAAAGGTGTGAAAGCAATTTTCTTAGCCAAGTCAAGTCTGAAATCTCTCATTAACTTTTATAATTTATCCTAGGTCTTTTGAAATAAATTCAGCATTGATGTTAAATTATCTTTCCTACTTAATAATAGTTTCTTTACAGAATTTTACTACGCGAGCCTCTTTAGTTCTTAATTTTCAATTATTTTCTCCATTATCATTCAACTTTAATATTAACAACAAATTAATAATCTCATCATAGCAAAATCGAGATTATAAAATATGATGTGTGCAATTAATATACACGACTTCACTTAAAAATCAATCAAATAAATAAATTATGAAACTTGATCCTATAAACAAAATTGTAACTTATATTTTTTTTATAAGTTTCACCATTTATCTTATCTCATATAAATTCTAGTGTTATAAATATAAATTTCTATCATTTTCATATTTAACGAACTTAGATAAATCTAGAAATATTAAAGCACTAAAATTCTAAACTTCTACATTTTTTGTAGTGAAATTTATAATTATGTTAATTACTCCTTAGAAAATTTGTTATGCTATGTTTCAAACAATTTCCCGTAGACCATTACGATACTTATAAGATTGAATATTATCTTCCTTACTATAGTCCTCTTATATTTTGCTTAAATTATAGAGTAAGAGAAAAGAATTATCCAATTTGTCTTATAAATAGCATGATATTCATAATAAACAAACATATCATATTACCATTTTATCTAAATAAGTGGGAATATGGATTCATAAATGTATGAAAATAACTAAATTTAATGTTATATGATAATGATATATAACTAATATTACATCATTTATTGTTGATTATCGCATAAATGGTTGATTGTTAAGTTATAATAGATATTCATTTAAATTGACTCGTCATAATCCGTAGAGGAGACATTTGGGCAAACGCACCATGCATTACTTTTAAATCATCAATCTTTAAGGAAGACAATATTGGCCCACCTCAACATTCTAAGTATTTTTAAAACCTTATTTTAGACTACTCTAAGGTACATACTTTAACAGTTTAACGTAACTAACTCATATTAAAATAAATCTATGCATGAGTATGTGTTGTGTGAATCCAGCAAAGACATCAAGCATGATCTCCCACCCTCGGACATATTTATGCATAGTCATATTTTAGGCCAGTCTATTTTCATGTATGACTTGCCATTAGAGATTATTTTAGTAAATATATTGAATTGCCACGCATTTCCAGAGAATGAACTGATAGAGTATCTAATTGTAAATCATGTCAAAAACTAGTAATCCTAAATGCTTAGACCTTTAATGTAGCCTATTATTGCAATATGAACATACAAGATTATCTCTAAGATCTGAAAATCTATTCAAGAGTTCATATTTTTAAAGGCAGATGAATACTATTCAAACTGCAAACCTCAAAAACAAAAAATCTGTATGTAGACATGACATGTAAACTTTACTCTTGCTCAAAGTGACTAATGTATGAGCCTTTATGAGCCTTAAATGCAAAGACATATGTTGAAACTTCAGCGCATCAGCTCTTATAAGACTTATGAAATAAGCTCTTGTAAAACCTAAGTGCACGAACATTACTTGCTCAGACTTAAGAGCAATGAATTTTTCTGCTGGAACCTAAATGCATGAACAATATAATATTCTCGTTGGTGATGAATTCAAGATAAAATGGTTAAGCTCATTTAAGATCTTGTTAATAGAGATTCATATGTCACCAGAAAAACAAACACAGTAAAAAAAGATGAATTCTATGAACTTTGATTTTGATAACTTCATAGGATATATGAATTCCATGAAGTTAGATTTTGATAAATTCACTACGTGATTAATATAATAATGGCTAGTACAAATTGGTATATATTCTACCATTAAATTTTAAAGTTTTGAAAGATGTAAATGTGAATAAATATGTTGAAGTATTTTCTAAGGCTCATACTACTCTGATATTTAATTTGGCAGTTGAGGTACTTTAAGAGGTGTATGAAGATTCTATAAATATATGTATATAGATTAGGCTGGAAGCCATTTAGATGAAAATTTAAAAAATCAAAGACACTTGAATTATTTTAATATAATCATTATTGATTTGAATGTAGTTGAAGTCAATTATGAAGATAAACGTCAAGAAATTATCATATTGAGTTCTTTACTAAAAGTGTATAAGCACTATGTTGACATCGTGTTCCATGGAAAATAGTCTATTATGGTGTCTGAAGTTAAGAGGCCTTTGAAATCAAAATATTTCTTTTCAGAATATCGGGTAAAAGAGTGATTCAAATAGCCAACGACTGATGTGAGAGGAAGGCCTAAAACAATAAATTCAAACAAGAATATATAAAACTCTATATAAATATCTCAAAAACTTAAGAATCTAACTAGGGTAAAATATTGGTAATGCAAGAAGGATAATCATATTAGTATGTACTACCTTGAGAGGAAAAAATGAGATGATCTTCAAAAGTTTGAAGCTAAGGATGCTTCACTAATCTCGGATGATTATGAATATACTAATATTTTAATGGATTTAACTTGTAGGTATGGTAACAAGTGCACTTTGGACTCATAAGCTTCATTCCAGATAACTTCCAATAAACATTGGTCTGAAGACATGAAAAGGTTTGATTTCATAGTAGGGAATAATGAGCCTTGTGTTGTGAATGAAATAAGGAATGTTAGGTTTAATTATCTATAAAACTTGAGAGGACTCATAATAAATATGAAGTATCCTTTAAGTTAAACATAACATTCTTTCTATTAGAATCTTAGACGATGAAGGTATAACTATAAGGGTGAAGGTGGCAGACTGAGGCAAGATTCACTAGTTGCTATAAAGGTTTATATTACTAATAATGTGTTAGTTCTTGAAGGATATGTATATTTATGTGGTGTGTCTACTACTGAAAGTGATTCAACCAAGTTGTGGTACCTAAGGTTTGGCATTTGAGTGAGAAATTCCTAAATGAACTTAGCAAACAACATTTATGGTTGGTGATAAGGTTTAAAAACTAATATTTTGTGAGAATTGTATCGGGGAGAAAAGTAAGAGGGTTAAGTGCTCTCTTAGCAGTCATACAACTTTTGCTGTTCTTGAATATGTTTATTTTGACCTTTAGAGGCCAGCAAGGTATCTTACAATAGAAGGTGCCATGTAATTTATCTCCCTGATTGATGATTATTCCAAAAACGTATATGCTATACTTTGGAAAACCAATGATGTGGCATTTTATGCTTTCAAGGATTGAAACAAGCTGGTAGAGGATTAAATTGGGAAGATGCTGAAGAAATTAAGCACTAACAATGTCTTGAAATTTTTGAATGAACCATTCACCAGATATTGTTCTAAACTTGGCATCAGTAGATAAACTCCTCAATAAAATAATCTTGGACAGATGATGAATCTAGAATTTACAGGAAATCTTAAGGTGTATGTTTCAGAAAACTGATATAGAGCAAAGTTTTTGGGGAGAAATTATCAATACAAATGCATTCATCATTAAGAGGATCCTATGTTATGCACTGAATTTTCTATATTCTCAAAAGAGATATACTTGAAATCATTCAATGTTGAAAAATTTGAGAGTTTCCATATGCTACTTATGCACATGTGAAGCAAGGAAAGCTCGAACAGAGAGCATTACATATTTGCTTCTCAGTTATTTGGAATAAGTAAAAGGTATGGATTGTGGTGTCTCAGATCTGGAAGTCATAAAGCTCTAATTAGCAGATATGTGGTACTTAATGAACATATTATGACACTCCTAACTAAAATAGAGACTATGCCAATTATTGACAATAAGGGAGTTGAACTTGATGTGGAGCTTGAACAAGAGAGTAAAATTGAAATTAATTCTTCCAAATATGATTCTAGCTTGGTATAGTTTATCCCATACATTGTAAGTTCAACAACTACATTGGTTCGGCATGGACCGTGATTTTAATGTTTCAACCACTTTGGTCAAAGATAGAGTAAGGAGACCTAGATATATTATAGGCTATACTTTATCGGTTGAAATGCTGGTTAATATTCTTGAACCCGAAAATTATCACAATGATATGTTGGGTATAAATGGATATCCGAACGAAAGTATGGTATAGTTTTATCCCATACAATGTAAGTTCAACAACTACATTGGTTCGGCATGGACCGTGATTTTAATGTTTCAAACCCTTTGGTCAAAGATAGAGCAAGGAGACCTAGATATATTATAGGCTTTACTTTATCGGTTGAAATGCAGGTTAATATTCTTGAACCCGAGAATTATTACAATGATATGTTGGGTATAAATGGATATCCGAACGAAAGTATGGTATTCTAAGAGTTAAATTATCTAGGTTCAAAGCAAGGCTGGTTTCCAGGGGTTTTACTCACAATGAGGGTATTGATTTCAATAAAATATTCTCATCGGTTGTGAAATAAATATTTATAAGAGTTTTTTTTGTCAATTATTACTAGATTTCATCTTGAGCTATATCAAATGGATATAAAGTTAATCAAGGAATATAAATAGGAATAAAACTATGAAGACCCAACTGAAATGAGAGTTTGAAATAAATGGTATTGGAGATGGTAAGAAAATACTTTGTATAGATATGAAAAAGAATAAATTAAAAGTTAATTTATTCGTATTTCAACAAAAATATGTACGTAAGGTTCTTAACAAGTTTTCCATGTCTATATCCCGAGATGTTGGGACTCTCATTGGTAATACTTAAGAATCAACCAAAGTAAAATATAATAAATTTATACAAAAGATATCATAAGATATTGTGATTGAAAATATTATGTAGGCAATGATATGCACTAGACCTGATCTAGAACACTTAATCAGTATTTTGAGCAGTTTCATGGCAGATTGAGGAAACCCTCGCTCGCATGCCCTTAAATGTCTCATGAGATGCTTAAAGGGTTGACTACCATTGGGTTATGTTTAATCAAATGTACAAACTGATGATATTTTTAAGGGTATGTGGACTCTCATATTCAGGTTTCCTTGACACTAGGAAGTCAACTTTGGGTTATATGTTAACTATGTTTGGTGGAGTGAGTAGTTTAAACTATTGTCTTCAAAAGTTTTTTTCATTGTCATTTACTGAAGCCGAATGTATGGTTGCTACTGAATAAATTATGGAAGTTATATGATTAAAATGATTGTTAAGTGAGATAAATGGTATAGAGTAATAAGTAACTCTATTCTATGACAATATAAGTGGTCTTCACTTGATCAAATTCGAAGTTACTTGAGCAAACTAAGCATATCAAGCTTTGCTTCATCAGAGTATGGTGGAAATATAGAAAGTGAAGAAAACCACACAAATGATCTGACTAAGGTACTACTACCTTGAAAATTCATGCATTGCATGAGACTTATTTAAGTTTAGGAATCAGATGTACTAGATGTTTATGTTAAAGATTAGATGAGACCTCGAGAAATGGATAATGAGTAATTGAAAGCCTTAAGAAATGAATACTTCTTTCTATTTGGATGAAACTGAGCTTTGATATTATGTGGTGAATTTGCAAAGATGGAACAACCTCGGTAGTTGATCAAAATATGTATGTTTAGAGAGTGCCTTTAAATTTTTCATAAATAGTACATGTAATACAGATGTTAGAAGAATAATGCCACTATATGGTAGATGTTTGTTACAACATCTTATCATCTGCTATTGTAAATTGTAATATTATATCCCTTATCACTCGTTCTATAAATATCACTAAAGAAGTATGAATATGTGCTACGTCCAAGACCAAGATCGTTGTTGAGTTTTCGAGAGAGAAAGTTATGAATTTTCTTGTGATAGAAATAGTGAGATAAACACTCTGAATCGAGAGTCCCCTTTGTAAGCTAATATTATATCTTGAGAAGCTTTGAAACAGAGGGTGTAAGAAGTTGTATTATTTATGTTCTTAAGGTTCCTTGTACTTTCTGTTCAATTTAAACTCATTGTTATGTTGGTCGTGGATCTATGATTTCTTCACAATCCGAAACGCGTTAAATTATTTTGTTTGTATTGTTTTTTTGTTTTGCAATTTCTTCTTGTTAACTTTATGTTTAAAAGAAACGAGTTGAAGCTCTACTTTATTCTTGCTACACTTGCATGAAGTTTTATTCACTAAACCAAAGTCGGCCAAGTATTGAAACCTAATACTGACTAAGTCTAAGTCTTCGCCAACTGCCGATATTTGGAACATTGTGATTTTCACTTAACAAAATGATTTATTCTTCCCAAAACTAATTAATAAATTATATTGATTTAGGAAACATATTTAAGAGTCAGTTTAAAATTCCTAATTTTTTGTACCAATTGTAAAGTTGAAGGATTTATTCCCTAGTGGTAGCGCCGAACTACGAGATGGAACAGACGACGGCAAACACAGAAAAAAGAAAGACGAAAACAGAAAATTGATAATCTCTAACCCTAGGTCAGAGTATAGGAGACTTTAGAGAAAACTCAAGTTCTATTAAAAAAATGTATGACAGCAAAATTAGAGTTTGAGAGCCTTTTATAGAAGTTCTCGAAACCCTAGTACTGCGCTTGCGGTGTGATGAGGGGTTATTCTTCGGGCAGACCAATATAAAAAACCGAGTCGAGCAGATGAATACAATGAAGGAACCCAAGAAAAATAGAAAACCAAATATGATGAGTAAATCTGTGAAGGAAAAAGATAAAGGCCGAGGCAGACGAGTGATCCAGTAATCCAAACGCAGCAAATAAAAGAGAATCAGTCCCCCCACCACCAACCGCCGTCCTTGGTAGCTGCAACAACAGTCCCCCCACCACCAAGGTAGGTAGAATCTCATGAATATCATGAAATACAACAAGTTAATTTGGTGACGGACCCAACCATCTAGCAGCTAGAGCATATCCAGTAGGAAAATTGAAACACTGCTTGTGACCGCGATACCAGGGAACAAGCAATACATGCAACGCTGGTGGGGATGAATGATGATCTTCAAGCACTCACGGCAAAGGCTAGAGGAACCAACAGCACGAACCACCAATCAGGACAAGAAGCTAATCGGGCCAATCGAAATGAGAGATCCCCCAAGCGAGACGACAAGGAAGAAGGAGAAGGAGAAAACGGGGAAAATCGTATTAAGGAAACGGAGCATAGGAGAGAGGAAGGACCAGCCATTTCTAAACGGGCGGGGAAGGGGGAATACATTCGGTATAATCAGGTACATGCCAAACTTTCCTATTATATTCTCAAAGAGTCACCGTTTTCGGAGAAAATCCCTGAGGCCCAGCTGCCTAGGAAATACGATAATTTCCGCATGAAAGCTTAAGATGGATCAGGTGACCCGGAGCGGCACCTATAACAATTCTGCAACATGATGATGGTATTTAATCCGGATGAAAGCGATGCTTTGCCGAGTCCTGTCTATGACCCTTAATGGAAATGTTATGGATAGGTTCAGTAGCCTTCATAAGGGGTCCATCCAGGATTTTGTTGGCCTATGGAAGACATTCAGGGAGCGGTTTGTTGGCAACAAGGAACTCAACCGCGAGCGGGATTCCATCATTGATCTCTCTCAGAGGCGAGGTGAGTCCCTTAAAAGTTATGTTAGGCGTTTCGTTCATTTAATGAATGCCCTCCTAGATTTAGCGGAAAATATGGCGGTGGCCTCGCTAAAGCGAGGTTTAGATCAAAGGAGGGATTTGTACGCCGACCTTATCAAGTTCCCTACTGAGATAATGGGAGGTCTCCTGCCCAGAGCAGACACTTTTATCACGGTTGATGACGCTAGGAAGAAGGGATCCCCCGACCTACAAGTTTCGGAAGTAAATGAGGGGATGTGGAGCGGAGACGAGCAGAAGAACAGCCTCGCAGAGAATTGAGCAGACGCTCATCACATTTCGAAAACCCCTCGAGGCGATAGACGCGATGGACCCTATTTCAATCGCGGGTGATGGGTCGGAGGTAGCAAGCAATGCTCTCTATGCAGCCAGCACTGACCCGTCCCTATTCATTATTGATGGGGGGAGCCCTGCCACAGCCCAAGGGGCTAATCATAGCAAACGATAAAGGTCAGACTTTGATGTATATGAAATTCACGCTAAACCTTACCGAAGTTACAGGGACCCAGTTGTTGATCTCACTTTTGATGACGACGACCTCTTAAGGGTCAGTACGCCTCAAGAGGATGCGTTAACAATACACATGGATGTAGGGGTGTCATGGTAACCCGCGTGCTTGTAGACGGGGATAGCTTCGCCAATATTATTTTCAAGGATAGTTTCGATAGAATGCTCAACGTACCGAACTACAATCCCACTCATCGCATCCTGGTCGGTTATGAAGGCAAAACTTCCCGGTGTGTGGGGGAAATGAAGTTAATGGTTATGGTGGGGCACGGAATAACGATAAAAGAGCTCAAAACTATGTTTATTATATCCGACCCACCAAGCCCATACCATACAACCATTGGACGAATCTGGTTACACATAATGGAGGCCACCCCATGCACTTTTTGGCAATGTATCAAATATTCAGTGGGAAAAGCAGTTGGCATAGTCAGGGGAAGTCAGCGTACGACGCGACCTTTCTAAGCAGCGATGTTCGATCCATCTAAACCCCTCAAATAGCAATCACAGAGCGAGGGGGTGGGCGGAGAAAAATTGAATACCCCATCGGATGGAGTGGTAGACGATCACAGAGAGGTAGAACCACCTGACTACACAAAAAATGAAGCAACTGAGGAGCTAAAAAGTTTAAGGATTGGTAGAAGGGGGCAGCTCGGGCAACTCGGCTACAGAAAGAATAGGTTCAGTAGTTTGGATCGCAGCCCCTGCAACATTTCCTAATCGGTTAAGGCTAGAATCACCGTGGTAGGATCCTTTTTAGAACCATTTGCATGCTCTTGGTTTGCAACGGTCGGGATTGTGGCAGTACTTTCAACAAGAGTAGGAGGGGTGCTATCCTTAGCTTTGCTAGCCTCAACCCCTGTTAGAATTGGAACTGCTCGAGGATGTTTGGATGATAGACATTCTATGGATCCAAGCTTTATCCCTGGATTCAATGAACACAGCTCTGCAACAGCTTGTTTCTTTTCTCTTGCTATCATGTCCATAGGAATGTTCATTATCTGACCTTTCCGTTTATCCATTGCCGCCTTCAGTCGACGTTCCCATTCTTGTCTTTCAATGTCGAACAATTGCTTCATATTCTCCATCTTTTTCTCCTCCTCCCCTTTCGTAGAAATTATTGCAGCCAACCGAGCAGTTTTCTCCTCAATTAACTTAGCCTATGACATGCTCATATCCATCAAGTCTGAGCTCTGCTTGATCAAACCTTCATTCCTTTGAATCAGAGTATTGTTCTGAGACAGGAAAGTAGCATTACCAGTTGAGAATGTCATGCATTTCTCATCACTGCAAGCTAGAGCCTCTTGCAAAGTTGACATTGTGGCTCTTAGTTTCTAATGTGCTTCCATAGACCTGTTTTACTTCTGACGCCTCAACCGCCCGATTTTTACCTCTAAAGATCTTGCTGAGCCAAACAACATGGGCTCAGGCGTCCAATTCCCAATTGTCTCTAGATCAAATGGCGACATTTAGCGGTACGACAAAACAACAGAATTATGGTGCAACTAAAGAAAATTACTTATTATTGGACAGATAGTTATAAGAAAACTAAGCCAATCATCAGTTATTAACCCTCACCTCAATAGCCAGCTTGACCTGCTTTTATAGTATGCCACTCATAGAAATCCCATTGTAATATGACAGTTCGGGGATACGAGTTAACTGCTCAAACATCAACTTCGAGGGGAGCGGCATCATGATCTTCTTGGGAGAAGCTCGGCAATGGCTACTTCTTTTTGGCTCGTTTCAGCCTTCTTCTTTCCCCTGCAGCTCACTTGGGTCTTGCTGTATTGGCCGCTGTAGAAGGTATGTTTTCCCTTACATCTGTGAATAAGATGGAAGTTCGAAGATGTTATCCAATTTTTCATCCTCTCAACTATTTTTCTTGGTATTACCTTTTTAGGTTCCTCCCCATCTTCTTCGCTATATTCTACTAAGTCAATCTGCTCGGCAACACCAGTTACACCCGCCTTTGGAGTCTTCCCTTGATCCTGATCTACTGGATGAGCAAATGGATTAAACATCACGCCAACTAGAACAGCCGCATTATCACTCTCTTCACCCTCAGTTGTAGTTTCCTGGTCGCCAAGAGCCACACATCTAGGACCAGTTTTGGCTTTTTTTGCCACGGTTTTATCAACCCAGTTGATTCTGAATCGTCATCGTCAATGCGCTCACGTCGCACTTGATCCCTATCAACATTAACATGTGCCCCATCAGCATCGTCCCCGCACTGATTCACTTCCACTGCTCCTTGAATAGCAAGCACTCCACTTGGTCTCTTGGGATGGCACGGTACCGATGAAGAACCCTCAACCTCTTTTGCTCGTCGGGTCTGTGGGACTGCCAACCAAACCCCAGCTTTATTATTCTTAGCATACATTTTCTCCATTAGCGCTCGAATATGCTCTACATCAGCATCAGCACCATCAGCCATTTTCACCTTCTCGTCTTTAGTAATGGTCAGCTCTGGTATCGGCCACAGACCAGACCTCAAATAATTCACCGTTGTGAATAGAAGGCAGGTTCCTGCAACCACGTAGAGCTGGCAAGATTTCCTACTTGAATCAATAGATTCTTGTAGTCTTTGCTCAACCCTTCCTTCCACCACTCTTGGTTGGCAGGCCTACGATCGGGTAACTTGGGCTTGGAAGGAAAACCGGTTTCACTAAGCCCATCTAGCATGCCCATCTGACCTAGTTGGTGCAGGCCTACGATGCTAGCCTGACTAGTGCCTACGGCGTGCTTCGTTGGGCCTAATCTACACGTGTCGTCCCCTTACTCGAAGCGTGCTCGTTTGCATATCTCTCCAAAAGACTCTTCTCCTTCGCGCGGCCTTTTGTAGTTTGGACTCCCCCATGCGCAAAACGGTTAAGGCAAGCTGCCTATAAATACTTCATTCACAAGAATCGCCCTCAGAGGATTTCTAGAAAGAGAAAGTATTGTCCGGACTATTCTAGAGAGAGAGATCGAGGTTTATGAACCGTCCTTCCTCATCCAATCCCAGCTGAATCCTTTATTGTACCTGAACCGTCTGGTACTCAAACCCCCGAAGCTATCGTCATCCCCTCTAGTAGCAGTTCTCCACTCTCCCTATTACTCAGTTCGACCGTCTGACGCCTTCGTCGGTAAATTCTTATACTGCTCTGACCTTTTTTCTTCCTAGACATCAAGGCAAAGCTAGGTTTCTTTCTATGGGAGATTCAAACACCTCGACTTCGCCTGCGGGGAGTAATTCTCCCAAAATAGTCCAACTCGCACCCTCCATACAAGGGTACCAGACCGGCGTCAATACCGCGCGTACTCATCTGGGCGTTACCCAACAAGATCTGGACCGCCAAGATCTGGAAGTTGAACGTGCTCGTCAACAGCAAAGAGAATCGACGATCGCCCGCAACGGAAGCAGCTCCAGTTTCATAGAATCTCTTGCCCGACCGGTCGACCCTCCGACGGCTAGCCCCCTAAACCCGATGCGGTCCTGGAAGAAAATGCTGAAGAGCCAGAGGCGGACGTCTTGGCTACCGGGGAAGGTATTGCCGCTGTTGGCAATGCTGCTGCTCCTCCCTAAGAGCCTCTTCCCGCGGCGATTGAAGCAGTCATGACTACAACTTACCATCGTCGGCTTCCTAGGGGCAATGTCATTTCCCTCTTTGAAAGCAAATACCTTTACTTCTCTGCCGCGAAAAAAGGCAGAGCTTCTGATCCGGTGGGGAATCCTGGAGTGTGTCACTGTACGATTCCCCGCTCCTGGGGAAACACCAGTGCATGTTCGGTCGCGGGAGATCATCATTTTCACAAAGCTCTTCAACTGGGGCCTCAGGTTTCCTCTGGATCCTGAGATTGCTCTGTATTTCAAGACCCTTAACATCTGCCATTATAGCTAACGCCCAACGCGTGGTATACGCTGATGTCATGCATAATAGCATCACGCCTATCGGGTCAGGTTATGCCAATGACTGAGTATATAGCCATGTATGGGCTCTCGAAATCTCCCAAGTATACATTCTTCTATTCTGCCTTGGCCAATACTTGGAAGATTGTGAATGATTTCCTTGAAGTCGACAAGGGCTAGAAGCATCGGTTCGTCTTCCTTAGGGGTTGCTGGGAAAACGGTCGCCCCTATTCGAATGAGAACCGGAGGCAACTGCTGCGGCCATGGATTCCCGATGGTAAGCATATGTATATATATTTTTATTTTTCTTACATAATAGACCGATCCTTTGTGCAGTGTCGAAGGAGTTTATCCAGGAGTTGAAGAAGGATTACTTCAAACCTGGCAAAGTGACCTTCCAAATTTTGAAGGACTTTGCCAGGAAGCACTGGGATCGGGCGTTCCATCGCGCCTTCAAGAATACGAACTTGATCACGAGTAACCTCCGGCGTTGCTCGTCTGAACCGCTCACCTTCGAGCAGCTGGGCCAACCACCCAGCTTGGTGGATTTGGTCGCGAAGACAGACGCGCCCAACGCACACTTGTTCCTTCCAAAGCACAATAAGGCTCCCAGCAAGCGCCCCAAATCGGACGAAGAGGCCGAGCAGGAAAATGCTGAGGCTGAAGGGGTAGACGAAGTGGGACGAAAATATGAAAGTGCTACTGAGGATGGCGAGGCCCATCGGTCCGAGGAGCTGGCCAAGAAGCGGAAGGGAAAGGCTGAGGCAGATGATGCTCAGGCCAAAAGGTTGAAACGATCGAAGAAGGAGGGCGAGTCTGCCGCTGCTTCTGCCCTTGTTGATAATGCAACCGTCCCGGCGCTTCTTGAGCAATATGGGGGGTTAAGGGTGTGTCTGTAGCCGATCCCGTAGTGGTGGTCCCCGACGATGACGATGCTTGTCCCTCAAAGACATCAAAAAATGTTGTGGCGTCATCGAGTGGTACTAAGCTGCCTGTGCTATCCGTGCCTGGGAGTCCTCATACCTTTCCTTTGCGGATAACAGACGGGTTGTCCTTGTCTTTGTATAATATGATCGTGCCTTTGGCGATGAAAGAGCGGCGGGCAGGGGAGCTAAGCCAAAAGTTGACGGACGTGGAGGGGAAAGTTGTCACGCTTGAAGAGGAAGTGAAGAAGGGAAAGACAGCACAAAAGCTCTTAGAAGAAAAGCTGAAGACGGTCGAAAAAACCTTGGCGCATGTCAGAAAAGACCGCGACGACCATGCTGGGCAGTTGGTAAAAGAAATTGCCGATCGGAAGAATTCTAATGCCCTTTTTGCTGATAAGTGCCAGAAGTTGATGGACAATGAGACAGCTGAGGCTAAGGCCTCTTATGTGCTGACCTTTCATCATCGTTTCCCCGACCTTCCCTTGGGTCAATGTGGCTAGATGTTCCCGAGGCCGATCGCCCCACCGGTGTGGTCTACGAGGACGAAGAGTCGGACGACACCGAAACCGAGTCTGAGGATGAGGAAGCTTGACTTCTATCCCCCGCCCCTCTGTTTTTGTATTGAAATTTTGTAACCTTTGGGTCTGTAGAACCATTTTAAACCGTTTTTGTAACATATGGTTTTGCAAATCTATATCCACAATCGTGATGTTACTTCCATTATGCTTTTGGAAAATTCATATCTGGTCGGGGATAAAATGTAGATTGACTCAATACCGAAAAACTCATTTAATGTTCTTTTTATCATTGTTTAATTGAAAAATTCCCGTAGGGTCGGGAATAAAATGTAGATCGGTTTAAACACCGAAAAAACCCATTTAAGGTTTTGTTGATCAACGTTTAACTGAAAAATTCTCGTAGGGTCGGGAATAAAATGTATATCGGTTAAACACCGAAAAACCCATTTAAGGTTCTGTTGATCAATGTTTAATTGAAAAAATTCTCGTAGGATCGGAAATAAAATGTAGATCGGTTTAAACACCGAAAAACCCATTTAAGGTTCTGTTGATCAATGTTTAATTGAAAAAAAAATTCATGTAGGATCGGAAATAAAATGTAGATCAGTTTAAACATCAAAAAACCCATTTAAGGTTCTGCCAACCGATTGATATTGCCAAAAGTTGTCTGTCAGCTCATCAGCTGATGGACCCCCTTCTAACACGTCTGAATTTCAAAGGCAAAAAAGTTGGATTGAAAAGATCGGTTGCTATGGATACCTCGTTAAAACCTTTTCGTGCCACCGAGGTAGGAAAGAGTACATCCCCGACCAAAGGTTCGTACATAAACAAGAATGATTACAAAGAATTTACAAAGATAGATAAAATTACTCCAAATATATCTTCAAGTGTTCAATGTTCCAGGGGAGCCTTAATACGCGTCTGTGCTTGTCCTGCAATCGGTAGGTTCCACTCTTTATTCTTTCTATTACTTTGTACGGTCCTTTCTAGTTTGGGGCTATCTTGCCAAGGCTTTTGTCTTTTGTATGCAGAGAAACTCTTCTCAAAACCCTGTCCCCGACTTTGAACTCCCGCCGACGCACTTTTGACGCATATCGACTCCTCATTAAAGTCTGATAATGTAAAGAGTTTAGCTGAGCTCGACCTCTTTTCTCTTCTATTAGGTCTAGGGCTAGTCGTTTGTCATCCCCATTTTCGTTCTCATCATAATTACCGACCCTAAAGGATGGGAAGATTGATTCTGCTAGGGTGACCGCATCCATTCCATACACCAAGGCGTAAGGTGATTCCTTAGTCGTCGTTCGCGGTGTAGTTCGGTAAGCCCATAATACTTCTTGCAAGTAATCCGGCCACTTGCCAGCTTTTCCTTTAGGTTCTTTTTGAGCCCATCCAAGATGGTTCGGTTCGTGACTTCAACCTGTCCGTTTGCCTGGGGATAGAAAGGGGCAGAAAAGCACTGCCAAATTCTATGGGTCGTACAAAAAGATTTCATCTCGCTGTTGTCAAACTGAGGTCCGTTGTCCATGGTGAGCTCCTGAGGTACCCCGAACCTACAGCAGATGTTCGACCAAATAAACTTGGTGATATCCTTAGTCCTCGTTCCCCACCAGATCGATTCCCCATCTGCCAAACGGTAGGCCTTCGGAGATTGACTCTAACGGAGCCGCAGGCACATTGATCGCATTCGCAAATCTTTGACAGGTATCACACGTTTTGACTATCTGCTGCACATCGGCGGTTACCGTCGGCCAATAAAACTCGGCGATGAAGATTCTCCTTATGAGTGCTTTATAACCGCAGTGGGCCGCGCCTTCTCCGTCGTGCAACTCGGGGACAATTATTTGTAACTCATTAGCCCTCAGGCATCGCAGTAGAGGCCTGCTGAAAGACTTTTTGTATAGTATCTTTCCCAACAAAACGTAGCCCCGGGCCTTATTCTGTACCTTCCGAGCGGTGGTGCTATCATCCGGTAATAGTCCTTCAGCTATGAAGGCTATAATATCTCTTCTAAAATTCGATATCGCTACGGAAGATATCTGACAGGCGATTTCTGGTCGATTGTCCAGCTCTGCCCTCTTCATAATCGACGGGTGTTCTTGTTCGGTTATCTAGTGGTAACTGCTTAAGCAGGATGCCGACGCCAGAGAGTCGGCAATCACATTTTTTGTCCTAGGTACGTGCTCATATGTTACTTTGGTAAATGACGAAGCCAACACTCGCAAGGCTGCTAAGTATTGAACCAGCTGCTCTTTCCTTGATTTCGACGCTCCCGAAGCCTGATTAATCAAGAGTTGAGAATCACTAACAAGACGTATGTTCTTGGCCCCGTATACCTGTGCTAATCTCAAACCGGCCAGGGCTGCCTCGTACTCTGCCTCGTTGTTAGAAGTGGTAAAACCAAATCGGATTACCTGATGCATACTTACGCCCGTAGGGGTGATTATCTGGACACCAGCGCCGCATGTGTGGACGTTCAACCCGCCATCGGTTCGGATAACCCACTCAACTAGCTCGTCTTTCTCGGGCGGCTCTTCTTGGTCTGGTCGGGCGGAATAGAATTCAACTATAAAATCAGCCACGACCTGGCCTTTGATAGATGTTCTTGGCTCAAACTTGATATCAAAATCTCCTAACTCTACAGACCACTTAGACATTCTTCCTGACATGTCCGGTCGCTGAAGAACATACTCGAGTGGAAACAAAGTTCGAACGACGATGGGATGAGCCTGAAAGTATGGTCGCATTTTTTATGCCGCGGTCACCAAAGCCAAGGCCATTTTTTCCAGCTTCAAATATCGTGTTTCCGCGTCCAATAGGATTTTGCTCACAAAGTATACTTCTTTGGGAACCATTCCCGATTCACTAATCAGTGCCGCACTTACTGTAAAATCTTAAACCGCTATGTAAAGAAAAAGAGTCTCCCCCGTCAGGGGCTTTGTTAGAAGGTTCGGGGACGATAAATAAGTATTGATCCCTAAAAAGGCCTCTTCACAAGCGGGAGTTCAAACAAAAAACTTAGCGTTTCTCAAGACCTGAAAGAAAGGAGCACACTTGTCAGATGAACGAGAGATAAATCGATTCAGGGCCGCTAGGCGCCCGGTTAATATGTGGACCTCCTTGACGTTCTTAGGTGGTGTCATGTCGGTAAGCGCTCGTAATTGGATTGGGTGTGCCTCGATCCCTTTTTTGCTGACAAAGAATCCCAGGAATTTGCCCGACCTTACCCCAAAAGAATATTTCTCCGGGTTTAACTTGAGGTTTATCCCCCTTCGATTGTCAAAAGTCTCCTTCAAATCGGCAAGATGGTCTTCATCTGTGCCGCTCTTCATTAGCATGTCATCGATGTAAACTTCCATATTTCTCCATATCTGGCAGTTAAAGGTCTTGTTCACCAGTCTTTGGTAAGTCTCTCTTGCGTTTTTTAACCCGAACTGCATGACTTTGTAAAAATACAAGCCTCAGCCCGTGACAAATGTTGGGCTTTCCTGGTCTGATAGGTGCAAATTGATTTGATTGTAGCCTGCATATGCATCCATGAAAGAGAGTAATGTGTTTCCCGATGTCGAGTCCACCAACTGTTCAATTCGGGGCATCGGGAAAGGATCTTTTGGGCATGCTCGATTAAGGTCGGTAAAGTCTACGCACATCCTCCACTTCCCGTTCTTCTTTTTTACCAGGACGGGATTGGACGTCCAGAGTGGGTAACTCGATTCTTTGATGTGCCCGACGCTGAGCATACTTTCAACTTCTCTCAGAATGATCTCTACCTTTTCTGGGGAAAAGGCCCGACACTTTTGTGAGACGAGTATGGCATTCTTATTGATAGGCAGCTTGTGAATTACCTGGTTCTCTGGGACTCCGGTCACGTCCTTCGAGCACCACGCAAACAAATTTAAATTCTTATGTAGTAACAATACCAATTATCTCTTGAAGCCTGGTGACAAGTTAATTCCTATCTGTAACATTCTTCCTTCGGTAAACCTAACAAATTAAACTTTCTTTCGAAGTGGCGCCCTGCTACGCTTTCGAACAAATTATGGAAATTTGTTTTATGGAAATTATGGAAATTATGGAAATTTCCCTATCTCGAAATTATGGAAATTTCCCTATCTCGAAATTATGGAAATTTCCCTATCTCGAAATTATGGAAATTATGGAAATTTCCACTTCGCAAACAAATTAAACTTGTCACCAGGCTTACCGAACAAATTATGGAAATTTCCATAATTTCTTTCGAAGTGGCGCCCTGCTACGCTTTCTTTTTTACATACTCGAGTAGGTTTTCGTGCTCTATCAGCATCTGTATCTCCTTTTTTAGAGCGATACAATCCTTGGTATCGTATCCCACGTCTTCATGGTATCGGCAGTAATGATTGTTCCTATGCTCCCAAGGCGTTGGTATGGGGAAGGGTCTGTGATACATCCCACTTTTCTTAGTCTTTTCATATATTGAGGACACGCATTCTGTCAAATCAGCGAAGTAAGAGGGTCGGATCCACTTATTAGACATCGGTCGTGCAACCACCTGGTTGGTCTGCTTTTTTTTCTTTGGCCCTGGGACGCCAGAGGCTTGATGGGTGCGGACAGGGTCGGTGGTATTGTGTTAACTGGCTGGACTTGCTGAGCATAGCCAGATTGGACACCCTGCTTCATAACGACCGACGCTTGTGCGCTCTGCTGAATCTGTGCCGCCAACTTGGACGCCTCGGTTTCTTCTATCAATATCTGCTTTTCCACCTGAGCTAGGAGGGCGGAAAAGGTAAAACCTGTTTTTTAATGACTGCTTGCTTTATCGGTCCTGGGAGTAGTCCTAGGCGATATGCTGTCAGAGCCACGTTCTCTTCGTAATAATCAAGATCGGTCTTTGCATCGATAAAGCGCCTGGTGTAATCCCGGAGGCTCTCTCCAAGACTTTGTTTACAGTTGACGATCATATCACCGTTGGCTCGGAAACTCTTGCTTCCCACAAATTGCTGACGGAACATTACCCAGAACATTCCAAAGTTTTTTATACAACCCTGCGGTAGCCGATTATACCACTTGGACGCCCGATCCTTGAAAGTTATCGAGAAAGCTCTGCATAACAACTTATCGTCATTATAGAAACTCAGCATAAAGATTTTGAAGGCTTTCAAATGATTATCCGGATCCCTTTTACTGCCATACTTTTCCAATTTGGAGATGTTAAACCTCTTCGGGAAATGTCCCGATAATATTTCGTCTCACAATGGTGAAGATCTCCAATTCATTCCGAATCTGAAAGATCTGCTTCCGAGCCCCTCGGTCTGGACTCCATATAATCCTTCATCTCCTAGGTTGACATACTGGCTACCGACCCTATACCCATGGGTCTGGCTATTCGACGACTGCCACTGGACCTAGGGTAGGACTACCCTTTCTTCTCTGATGCCTGTCAATATCTCTTCTTTTTAAAACGAAACTGGCGTCCTTTTTTTGGTGCTACCCTTCTTGAAATTTGGTGAGTCGGATCGTGGTGCCCTACTCCGTCGGGAATTGCTCTTCTGCGCGCGTTTGCTTAGCCTTTCCTTGCGTCGGTACTCTCTCCCCGACGAATCATCCGAAGTGTAATTAGCAGAAACACTTCGGTCATCCTTTTGGTATCGCTCGACTCCTCCATCTTGCTCCCCGTCTGGGCGTGACTCCCGATAATATCGAACGGGTCGGGCGTCGAAACGATGGTCAACAGTCGGATATCATTCTCCACGGTTGTCTACGACCCACTCTTTTCTTTTACATTCCCGAATTCTTTTATCGTTTAAAGCCCGCTCATTTTTCAGCATTCAGCTTTGCGATGTCTTCCAGTAACTGTCTCCTGGTCATGATAAGAGTCGACCGTTTATCCCAACCCTGTGCGTAATACTCCCGACCCGGAGCTTCTTCGCCTTCTGACAGTGAAATGGCTCGGGCCACATCTCTCCCGACCCTCTCCCCAGCTGCTTTGTCATTCATTTTTCAAGTTTAAATCGTGATTTTCAAAGAAAAAGCTTCCTTTTTGGTATCACGTGTTCCCACAGACGGCGCCAATGATGAGTGAATAAATGACTAGAATAAAGGATCTTGGATCTTGGACCTGATGTGACTAGAGCTCAAAGTGTAGAGAGAGAAAATAGAAGGAGAATATAATATTCAATTGTCCCCTACCAAGAATAAATGGGATTAATTTTATAGTCGGGAAGGTGGGGGCCCATTCATGTCCTTGGTAGTCTTACATTATTTCATAATAAATCATTTACAAATTACCTTATTTACACATTTTCTACTAGTAAATAAATAATACAATAACGGACCTATTTCCCTTTTCTTTTTTGCAATTAACTTTTTTCTGTTGGGTTTGGCAAATTACTTCCTCATCAGACTCAGTGCATCAGCTACGCGGTCAACTGCCCTCGAAGTATGCTTGATGGAAAAGGTAAATTGTTGAGTAAAAGCTGCCCAACGTGCATGGCGGGAAGAGAGCTTCTTCTGACTATGCAGATTCTTCAAGGAATCATGATCGGTGTATAGGACAAAGTCATTATAGGCCAAGTAAGAACTCCAGTGCTTCAAAGCTCGTACAACAGCATAAAACTCCTTGTCATATGTGATGTAGTTGAGTTTAGCTCCACTCAACGTTTCATTGAAGTAGGCTATAGGTCGGCCCCGTTGGCTAAATACAGCTCCAATACCCAATTCGGACGCATCACAATGCAGTTCAAATCCTGCAAAAAAGTTAAGTAAAACCAGAATCGGTACAGTGGTCAGTCTTACCTTGATCTCTTCAAATGCGATAGTTACTTCAGGGGTCTAGCAGAACGTCTTGCCCTTCGTACAATCCGTAATAGGAGCCATAACAGTGTTGAAGTTATGTATGAAACTTCTGTAAAAGGAGACCAATCCGTGAAAAAAACAGACTTCAGTGATAGAAGTATGTGCAGGCCAGTCACGCACTGTTGCCACTTTTGACTTATTCACTCACAAACCATCCTTTAACATAACATACCCTAGGAAGAGAATCGAATCTGTCATAAAGAAACACTTTTCGAGTCCCCCCTAAATCTCTTCTCGCTTCAAAACAGCCAATACTATCGTCAAAGTACACAACCATAGATTTTCTAATAAACGGGCGAAATACCTGGTTCATAACCCGCATGAACGTGCTAGGAGTGTTGGAAAGACCGAATGACATGACCATCCACTCAAACACACTTTCTCGGATTTTAAAGGTTGTTTTTCACTCATCTCGCATGCGAATACGAATTTGGTGATAGCCACTCTTCAAATCCAGCTTTGTAAACATGGTAGCACCACTCAACTGATCCAGTAAATCATCAAGACGAGAAAAATGAAATCGATACCTAACTGTAATTCTGTTAATAGCCCGGATATCCACACACATCCTCATGGAGCCATCATTCTTTGGTGTTAACAGAGCAGGAACCGCACAAGGACTAAGACTCTCACGGATGTGGCCTTTTGTCAACAGTTTTTCCACCTGTCTGCGGATATCTTCATGCTCTTTTGGACTCATCCGGTAGTGTTGTAAGTTTGGTAGACTAGCCTCGGTACTAGGTTAATCTGGTGTTGGATGTCTCCTAATGGAGGAAGACCTGTAGGCGGATTATCTAGGAAAGACAATAGAAAATTCTACTAATAGCGGCCAAAAGCACTAAGATATCCCCGCAAACGGATCAACATTAGATTCTTTAACCACCATAAGATAAACAATCCTTGTGTCACTAATATGCTCTATAAATTATTTTCGAGCTCAAAAGTTCTTACCCGACTCCTATGATACAACAAGTGCAGGTTTTGGGGATACCTCCTTAGTTGGGGTTAATATGAATCTAACTTTATTCCATATGAAACTATAGTCGTTTTTTCTACCATCATATGTGACACTTCTATCATATTTCCATGGTTGGCCTAGCAATAAGTGACAAGCATCCATAGCAATGATATCTCACCATACCATGCCTTACCCTAATAGTTGCCAACAGAAAAAGATACTATACATCTTTTAAAGATTGTTACCTCACTACCTTTCTTTAACCAGACGAGCTTGTAGGGTTTGGGTGGTATTCTGTTTTCACGGCTAGCTGTTGCACCACTTTTTCAGAAATAACGTCTTCGCAGCTCCCTGAATCAATAACAAATTCGCATACTTTTCTGCCGATAGTACAAGTCGACTGGAAAATATTGTTTTGTAGCCAATCAACCCCTTCACTTCTTTTTTTAGGCGTTAAATAGATACGTCTTAAAACTAAAGACTGTCCAACATCTCCTTTTGTCACCTGGTCCTCTGGAACCTCATCAACAGCATCCTCTAGTTCCTCATCAAACTGTGGATCCCCTTCCAGGTCAAAATCAGAAACTTCAGTCAACAAACACCTCAATTGTTGTGGCCGTTGTCGTAATTTTGGACATTGTAAAGGAACGTGCCTAGTTCATGACAATAGTAGCACCTGGCCTGCAAGGAAGTACCTGCGTGACTAGGAACCTGTGACTTAACACCTATACATATAGGAGTGGCACTTGGTACTCTTGGGCTAGGGCCTGGAACTGTCCTTTTTTGGAAACTCCATTGGAGTTGTTCTGGTAGTATCTCATCTATAAGGCCTTCAGGAAAGGTATATCTCCAGATGTAGTGCGCGTTGATGTGCTTCAAATATATTCACAGGGTCGAACATGTTCAGCTGGTCTTGAACATGTTATCTCATCCCACCTATGTAGCGAGATACTAATTGATTTGTTGAATCAACAATATCGACACAGTTTTGTATCTTGAAAAAATAATTAGTGTATTCGTCAACAGTCTTTGACCCTTGTTTAAGGTTTTGGAACTGCTGATACATTATACGCGCATAGTTGTAAGGCAAAAACGCAACCCTCAAGTGCTTCACAAATTTATCCCAAGTTGTTATTTTTGGCTTACCTTGCCTTGATTTGGTCTGCTTGAGCTGCTGCCACCAAGATGCAGCTCGACCTCAAAACTTGGTTGCAGCCAACTGTACCCGTTTTGCGTCCGGAACCTCCTTGAAATCTAGGAATTCTTCAACTGAGGATATCCAATATAAAAACACCTCTGGGTAGAGACCCTCTTGGAACTCTGGGATCTCAAGTCTGAATCCAGATTCCCACCGGTTGTTGGCGTTCTGATCGGCATCTCTCGTTGGCGGCTACTCAAAAACTTGTTAATGATAATCTTGTAGGTAATATTGACCCGTACCTTGTTCTCTCCGATGAGCAAACGGATTCTGCTCGTGGCCGGTCTCTCTCTCAAATCCCGACGGTTGGTTGCTCGAACATGGAACTCGAAATCCATTGGTTTGGTTTATTCAACAACTTGTGTAGTGCTTCATGTACGTCTCTCATCTGGTTTCCCAACGAGTGCATCTGTTCACCAACTTGCCGAATCGGTTTTCGAATTCATCACGGTCGACCAATTCTAAGATCGGAAGAGTGGACTTCCCACGCAAGGATCTCTTTGGCGGCATACCTTCGTAACCAACGCCTTATGAGCTTAGTCGCTCTGATGCCAATATGGTAGCGTCGAACTACAAGATGGAACAGACGGTGGCAAACACAGAGAAAAGAAAGATAAAAACATAAAATTGATAATCTCTAACCCTAGGTCAGAGTATAGGAGACTTTAGAGAAAACTCAAGTTTTATTCAAAAAAGTCTGACGGCAAAACTAGGGCTTGAGAGCCTTTTATAGAAATGCTCGAAACCTTAGGCCAAAATTACATCTTGTTCCTTATGAAATATAATAAACCCATCCAAATTTCAAAGCGATTGGAGTTGGTGAAGTATTTTAATAAAATCCAACAATAATAGAAAAATGCAGAAAATTCATGAAAACAACAAAAAAGGGCTTAAACGATAATATATAGGACCTTAACTTCATCACATCGTGATTCTTCCGAAAATCATTGGGCTTCTCGAAGCTTTTGATTTGAGTGGTCGTATCGCCTAATTATGATACCTGGGGTCCAAATAAATCCTATTTATGTTTGTCCAAAAAAACCATACTCGTACAACTACATCACCTAGAATCGATCAAACATACATATATGGATAAATTATTTATATGAGTTTTTAAGGACGAAAAAAAAAAACTATAAAGTAACCTATTTTCATTATTTTTGTGTGTCTCTGTGTCTTGGCAGTGCAACTGTTGATGCAGAAGGTCATGGATCGTTTTTTAGAATACGAATTGCGTTATAGTCACTTGAAGGAATATTGGTTTTATACACTTTATGAATTTTGGAAGTACGAAGGTGCAATAACCGTGTTCTAAGTTCAGATGAGAGAGATTTTCTGATAAATGACATGTGATAATTAATCTTTTCTTCCCTACCATGTGTATAGCCATGTATTTACGAGTACAAGTTGACTTAATAATAGGTAAATTCAAGGCTAAAAACCCTGGTTAGTCACCAGTGTTTCACACTTGTTGCACTCCTGCCACTAAGCTTCATTCGTCCCCAAAACTAGTCACCGGTCTCTAAAAATGTTGCATTTTTGCCATTAGCACGTGCAAATTAACAAGGAGCTGACACGTGGCAGGCCAATGTACTCAGCTTTGGTCCACATACGACCATCCCTTCTTTTCTTCTAAAAACACCCTTATAGCACATTTTACCTTTTTTACTTCAATTTTTTACTTTTTACTCTTCAATTTAACCTCAGCTAAGATTTACCCACCCATTTAACTATTTACCCAACCCATTTTTAATTTCACCCAAATAAAACTACTCCTTCACCATCTAACCCAAATTTTCTTCACTCACCATAGACAGCTTCCTGAATTCTCACAAACCCTAATTCTCTAACCCTAGTAGAGGCACGAATCCTCGTCGACTACCTCCAGGACAAACTCGGCGTATCCGTCGCTGCCCCTGGAGCAGAGGCGGCCGCTCCCATTGTAGAGGAGAAAACAGAGTTCGATGTGGTGATCGATGAGGTTCCAAGTAACGCAAGGATTGCTGTGATTAAGGCTGTTAGGGCGTTGACGGATTTGACGTTGAAGGAAGCCAAAGATCTTATTGAAGGGCTACTAAAGAAATTCAAAGAAGGTGTGTCGAAGGACGATGCTGAGAAAGCCATGAAGCAGCCGGTGCTAAAGTTTCTATCGCTTGATTCAAAGATTCTTCTTTCACTTGATTGTTTTTTTTTTGTTAGATTTTGTGGTGATAATGGTTGTATATTTGTAACGTGAGAATTCTAATTTGGGTTAAGTTTCATCATCTAGTTGACTAATGCGCATAAGGTGTTTGTTGAAATGCTAATGTGAGAAAAGACCCAACTCTTTCTGACATTCTCAAAATATTGGGCTTGGTTGAATCCATTCAAAACTATATGGTTTCTTATACAGGTGTTTGTTGAAATGCCCAAATAAAAAAGGATAAATATAGGCTAGATGAATTTTTTATTTTTTTTAACAAAATGAACTTCACTTTTAACTTTTTAGAATTTACATGGGGAAAGTTGGAGTAACTAGTGTAGGACCTACAAGTAGAAAGAAGATAGCTCTGGCTGTACATGAAGGATAGATTCTATCGACAACTGAGTTCCTATAATATCTTTACTCCCAACCCATCAACACTTTTTGAACACCTTCTTCAATTATGTTTCGTGGAACGAGTTCTCACGCACCTTCATCGAGTAAAATCCGGTATACTTCCCACTCGTGGTCGAGGATCATATGTCTCCCAATCTCCACCGAGAAAATGCTTATATTTAGATTCTTGAGCGCAAGCGTTATATCGTGAAACACGAGAGGCCGCCCTCTGCAAGAAAATTAAACAGGGTTTGAAACAAGCAGTTCGGAATCGGGACCGCGGTTGAGCACTTCAACTCTTACAGGATGCAAAAGCTCCATTCGCAATCGAGAAGATAAAGTGTTTTGCTTGTTAGGGTCAACGATCTTTTTCTTGCCACCTTGCGTTATAAACAGCTCCACCTCAAAGGTTCCTTTGGGTTTTGCAGAGAATCGCCCATAAGAAACCTGAATGTTGTAGTCTTTTAGGGTTCTCATGATATCGTAAACAATACCTTTGTGATCCTGGCACTTAATCTGAAGGAGTGTGTGTGATGGGCTAAGCGAGTTATCAACATTGATAGAAATTGGGTTCAATCCACTTGGAGGTAACCCGGAAAGCACTAAACTGAACATATCTTGTGTGATCACACCAGGAAGTCCTTGTGAACAAATTGTAGCTTCATGTCCAGCCAATTCGATCTCACAACTCATCAAGGTATCCCCTAATGCATTTTCCAGTTCAAGTTTGGTTTCTTCTTGTCTCTTTCTCGTATGCATAAGTTCTCTTGTATCAGTCACAAAGAATAGATCCATCACTTCCCCATCTGGTGTAGTGGATACCTTAACCCGCTTTATTACAAGCTCTAGCTCGCAAAGAACTTGTGTTACATCATTAAGTAAGCTTCTCCTATGATGAGAACACCAGAACTTGAGAAGGAAGGCAACCGGTGGGGGTTTTGGCTGCTGGTTCCGAAGACGGTAATAAGAAATTCCGGAGGTCAAAACCTGCAAAGGACAGGTCTCCAATAGTCTCTTCTTCAATAAACTCCACCTTGTTTTTTGTTTACCAATCACCCAAAACACTAAGTAGCACCATTTCCCATCAGTAGATACATCTCCTTTTGGATATGCTTAAGCCAAAAAGCAAGATAACCCTACACAATTCGAAACCTAATCCAATTTTGTCAGTACAATTCACAGTGATTAGGGTTAAATCTCCTGGCTTTTCTGCTTCTCTAATCACAACCATATCCTCTTGCAATATCCCCATTTCTTCACTCCCTCTCGCTCTAAAGCGTTCTCTCTCTCTTTAAGTTTTTCTTTGTAGTTTCTTTTTCCAACCTAGGTTAGATGAAATTGTTACAGAAACCAGTCAGCAAAATGCAATAAGCCTGATTTAGATTTAGAGATTAAGTTGAATGTGAATATTAAAGCAAAGTTATTTTTTAAAATATCTACGTAAAGAGAATTAGGGTTTGTGAGAATTCAGGAAGTTGTCTAGGGTGAGTGAAGAAAATTAGGGTTAGATGGTGAAGTAATAGTTTTATTTGGGTGAAATTAAAAATGGATCGGGTAAATAGTTAAATGGGTGGGTAAATCTTAGGTAAAGTGAAATTGAAGAGTAAAAAGTAAAAAATTAAAATAAATAAGGTAAAATGTGCTACAAGGGTGTTTTTGGAAGAAAAGAAGAGATAACCTTATGTGGAACAAAGTTGAGTACATTGGCCTGTCACGTGTCAGCTCCTTGTTAATTTGCACGCGCTAATGGCAAAAATGTAACATTTTTGGAGACCGATGACTAGTTTTGGGGACGAATGAAGCTTAGTGGCAGGAGTGCAACAGGTGTGAAACACTGGTGACTAACCATAGTTTTTAGCCGTAAATTCAATTATAAATTTGTATGAGAATATATCTTTTATTAACTTTACCAAGAGCGTATTACTATTGATTTGATGATCTCGTGTGCGTGGATTTGGATTTTATTGGACTTTTAAGGTCGAATTACTATAATAACAGATTCTCGCCGAGCTTACATCAATTCAATTAGTATTTAAATTATGTTATGATTGTTGATTTTATTTAATCTTTTAAACTTATAATTATACGAGTTTAAATATTATAGATAGTGGTGGCAAATGAGTTTGGACAAGCTAAAAATAAATGGGTACGCATCAGAATTTAAATGGGTCTACGCAGAACTGACACGTTTAACATGCTAACACCAGACACGCTACTTGTCAGCCAGACACGTTTACCTGTTTACACGTATAAACAGTTACTTGTTAGACACGCTACTTGTCAGCCAGACACGTTTACCTGTTTACACGTATAAACAGTTACTTGTTAGACACGCTACATGTCCCACACGTTAATAATAAAAACATGCCAGACACGTTAATCAATTATATATTATACCAAATAGAAAACATAATTTATAAGCTTATTATTATAAAAATTATTTATTTTATTTTTAAATATTGTACGAAGCATTGTTATGATTTTATTGTTACATTTTGAATATTATTATTATAACTATTTGGAACTGAATATTATTATTGTTATTATTTTATTAATTATATAATTACAAATTATATGATTTTAATTTTATTATTACATTTTTATTATTATTATATGGTTATAAATATTATAAGTGTTGTAACTATTTATAAACCAAAATCATATTTATATTTAAAAAAAAATATTATTATAATGTATATGATTATAAATTAATTATTACAATTTGGTTAGTATTATTATGATTTAATTATTAATATTTTAAATGTAATTATTTTATAAATCAAAATTTTAAAT
The DNA here is from genome assembly GCA_036936605.1 of Limnanthes douglasii subsp. nivea. Classification (NCBI taxonomy): domain Eukaryota; kingdom Viridiplantae; phylum Streptophyta; class Magnoliopsida; order Brassicales; family Limnanthaceae; genus Limnanthes; species Limnanthes douglasii. Next base: position 41,666,333 of record JAUPFV010000005.1, on the reverse strand, counting down.
ATTACTATATGGTTATAATGTTATTATTATTATTTAGTTATGGTTATAATTTTATTATTACATTTTGAATATTATTATTATGACTTGGTTATAAATATTAGTAGTTATGTTATTATTTTATTCACCAAAATCATATCTTATCATCATAAAATATTACAAGTTATATGTTTATACAAGATGTTTTCTTACGAGACCTCGATCCTACTTCCTAGGAAAATCATCTGTCGTATTGAGATCTACATTAGCGGGTGGGTGATCATTAGTATTTCTACGTTCTCGAACCATTTTAAAACTTAAAACAACGATTTTTTTTATATGCAATAAAATACTAATCGAAACTTATATCACAATTAATAAAAACTAAATTTAGACTAATACTTACTAATACCACAAATGAAAATGAATTATTTAGGTTTTTTTAAATAAAAATAAACAAATAACAATTAATCTAAGCAACTATAACAAGCAAATAACTTGATAAATTATATGAAGCTATTAATTCAGCTTTATCGAAGAAAAACAAAAAGCGAAAAGAAAATATAGAAGTTATTCTGAAAGTAGAACTAGAGTTTCTAAGAGAAATAATTGATACTTTTATAAAATTTATAGAAGAAGCTGAGAGATTTAGAGTAATATTGAGAGATTGTGATTTCGGGATTGAATTTCTCCCTTATATATAAGAGAGATTAAAAAAATGGACTCAATTCGGATACTCGGATTGCCAATCCGGATAGTTTATTTAAACTAGTTGTATATCTTTCTCTGTTAACTTCCCCAACAAAGGACATTGACTAAGTATCAATTGAAAAGATAAATATAATTAGAATATAGTATTTAAAAATTAAAATATAATTAGATCTATAATTTTTAGATATTATTTAATATTTACATAATATTCAATAAAATATCTATAATATCTAAATATAATCAAACAATATGGTGGGAAGAAAATTACAAATATTTTGTTTAAGATATAAATATCGTAATTATAAAATTTCGATTTAGTTAAGTTTCATACAAATTATTTGTTTCTAATCATATAAATATTTTAAATAATATAATATATAAATTAAAATACAATAAAAATTATAATTATTTTGTTTATATTATACCTATTTCAATTATTGAAATTCGATTTAATTAACACAAATTAAATTTAAATAATATTATAAAATACTTGATAAACATGATTTTAAATGGACCGTCGGGTGGGTAACCTGCACGGATTTACACGCCTAACACGTTATCTATCAAACACGTTTACCTGTTTACACACATAAACAGTTACCTACCAGACCACAGCAGGTACACAGGAGACCCGTTTGCCACCATTTACTATAGATTTGCATAAAAGATCCGCATAAATGAGACATTCCATTTTAGTATATCCTTGCCCAATAAACTATTCTTTAGGTAGCATACTATGTACCTCCAAACAAGTCGTATACCGACTTATTTCAATGCTAAAGCTTTATTACATTTCAGGATAGATATAAGCCTCTACCACCAAATCAACCATTTTATATTATTGGAAAGACAAAGTAACACCAGTATACTGTGAGCTAATTCACTACTGGGGAATCAAAGACCAAGCGTTTGCCTCAACCCAGTTAAAGGCTATAGGGCTTAAAAACGCATCAGGAATGCCCGAGGAATTGACCAATGCAAGTGCATGAGGTCGCAATTCACTGCAGAGTTTCAGGACTTCCTTCCTCACAGCAGCATCATTTTCTACAAATAGATACCCATATCGGAGAAACGCAGCATCCTCTTCCAGACAGACCAGTACGTATAGTGATCTTAATAAACTTAAGATGTCCTGTAGTAAACACATATACAATAAGACCAGATGATTAGTTGCTTCTACATTACCTGTGCCGAGATATTATAAGAAGACAGCCTCTACGTTTCGAAACGTGTCAAGATTGTATTTATTCCATTACAATAATCAATAACATGCTTGTTTGTTGAACCTTAAAGGCATATTAAAGATTTTATGTACCGTCATTAAACCAGGAGGCAGAGTTGCTTCAGTCTCAATAAAGCTTTGTAATATAGCCTTCTCAGAATAAGCTCTGCCCAAGTCCTCTGTCAGTTGATGAGTCCGATGCAAAAAAAAGAACAATCAGAATTTTACAAACCATGTAGAGTATGAAAATCTGCGCAATGGAAGGAAATCTCACCCACATAAAGGCAGCCTCTTCACTTTCTCCTTTTGCTTGATGTTGTGCTACTTCTGTAGCCAAACGATTCAAAAGATCTCTCTCTCTTAGACAGAACACATCAGTCTAGCAATGCAAAAAGAGTGAGATGTGTCCCAAAACCTCTGACATTGCTTTGTAAAGTCAAAATGATGCTTATTACCTGAAACTGGCTGCACCTGAGGGCAGAAGTTGTAAACTGAGATGGTATTACTGGGACGGGATTGTTCATATGCTCCAGTCCCAACCCTTTAAATGGCTTATTTGTCTTCTGAACTAATTTAAACTCATCGAAGAGTGCTTTGCTGACCTAAAGTTCAAGTTCCACGCAGAAATTCAGAGCTAACTTCTCAGAAAATTATATTAGGTGATCTGCTCCATAATGAATATTCAGACTTCAACCTGTTGCATTAAAGCATTGTTGTCCCCATCAAAAGTAGTTTGCGCATCAAATTCACCTTTCAGGTGACCAACATGGTTTTCAGTCTTCAGGCCTTGTACTCCACAAGATTCACAACATTCCTGATGAATAGTCCGAAAATAATTAGGGCTTAAAAACACGGATGCATCCACTCCTAACAAAAACCATCCTATCTTACCTGAAGGATTCGCATATTGTGCCAGGTAAATGTGGCCTTAAAGGCACTTGAAACAACACGTATAGCTTCCATGGTCTTCGTAGTCCTCTTAACATCCATCATTTTCAAGTGATTTGTAGCAAAACTCATAGCATATCTGAAACACGAACATATATCACTACAAGAAAACATGTGATACATGACCAAATAGGCAACAAAAATCAAAACCGCCTATAATTCTGACGAAGCAAGCTATTTGCATCACTAAATGGCAGCGTGAATCAAAAGCAGTATGCCAAATATTTGGACACCCAGATTTTTGTGACCTGTAAAAGTTTGACTACAAATCAACTTAGTTCCCTAAAAAGGTTATATGGGACGAATTTGTCATCGCATATAAACAATCATAGGTTGCTAAAGCACTTTGTTGCTTAAAGAGTTTATGGGGGAAAATATATTGTTCTTAATGACCTAACAAAGGTGAACCAAAACTATTTCCATTGCTAAAATGCTGGCGCGAATCAACGTCGTTGGTAAATGACCGAAGGTGACGAAAGCTATTAAAGTTTGAGTAATTGTAAAATTTAGAATAAATGTTACAAAACAGCACAAATGACTAGCCGATGAAATTTCTTACGTCTTTGCAAGAAGGGGAAACAGTCGCCTTTGATGAATTGGGCAATCAATCAATAAAATCTCTGGTCCTTTTTCCCTTGTAGAAAAAGCCCTCCTGGTCAATGAGTACCTTATCGCGATGGCTAAAGCCAGCTGACACGGCAACAACATAATTTATTAACTTTAAAAGGAGTTAGTTTGTTTACTTAGAGGATTGGCACCCCAGTTGCAGTCAACTAATCAGTTGAAACATAATCCAGCTCATGTTAATACCTTTGCTGAATAGACTGCACTTGCTGCAGTATTGATGCGACCAGGCATCAAAGGAGCCAGGAATGCTGCAAATCTCTATAAAACTCAGGAGGATGCATGAGTGGAAGAAACACTGAATATCAGGATGTCCAACCAAAAGAATAACTACTTACCTGCTCCGGGTTTTCTATCGCGCTAAGATATTTTCCATCTGGTGAAACATCAGCAACCGAGTTCAGTAAATTTTCTCTAGGGACCCGGACATTATCAAACCTGAAATCATATGCCAAACGTCCATATACTTATCGTCTTCAAATTAGCTTCAAGATAAATATAATGCTCATTTAACTACCAGATTCGGCCAGTATCGAGACCATTTAAACCAGATTTATGTCCGCAATCAGCTATACGGATGTTAGGACTTTTTTTGCCATCTGCATCCCGGATCTGGACTATGAACGCATGGATCCCTTGATTGGTTCCGTTTATTTCAAGCTGTGAAAACACAATCGTATGTGTTGCGTGCTATGGAATTCAGATGAACATCATGTCAGCTTGTGATAAGATTAGCAATTATCATATGATAAAGAAATGATATATAGGACTTCACTTTCACTAAACATATGATAAACAATGATAAACAAAAAAATTAAAAAATTTGAAAGGAAAAAAAAGAACTTACTGCTGCTCCACCAATCCAATACTTCTGAGCAGATTCAGAAGGAGTGTTAATAATAAACTCTCCTTTGTTCGAGTCGTATGTGGTGACCGTTTCAATTCCTCTTATCTAAATACATTGAACAAAGAAGCCGTAAGGGAAGAGACATGTTGATGAACTTAAGCAAGGCCTACTTGCCTATAACAAGGGATTGACATCTTCTACATACATTACTTATCCCATGACCCAGCTCAGTCATTGCAAAACATGCCTTGATTGCATATTCTTCGGTTGCCTTCAGCCATTTTTCATGGTGGCGTTTTGTGCCGCAAAACTGGATGGCACGACCCCTGATATAAAAACCAAAGACATTAAAACAGTGAATAAGTAGCTTAGGTCTTTTTATAGTATATGAACTATCCTCATTTAAAATGGAGCTGATTACGTTAGTAAAACATATTCTCGCGCAAATGTTACCATGTTTGTAAGAATGTTTGATAAGATTATGCGGCTAAACTAGATTTCGGCTGTTCATTTAGTAAGAGCTATAATAAACTAGAATCAAGCATACTAGCTTCTGGATCATGACAATACCACAAGAAGAAATGAGACCGGAGCATAATGGCAAGCGAGGGATCATAGAGCCCCCAAACTTCACTTAACGCATGCCTCCTTAACTCAGCCTCAGGTCCTACTTTTGTTACCCACCCATCAAAAACTCCTCTCTCCAACAAAAAACTGATACGTCTCATCGTCATCTCTCGTTGCTGCTCCATCGACTGGTTATAATCCGGCGACACAAACACCTTCCCTCCTATCACTCGGGGGTTGAACAGCTTGCTCTGGATCATCAACCGAAACAGCCAATCTCGGTCTTCCAGGTTATGACCGTCTAGTAGTTGTCGCATTTGCTTGATGTCGAAATCGATAGTTTTTGGTGCGACAGGATGGTTGTTCTGGTGTGGAAGCGCTTGCAGGATGTGGTTTGCCAGGATCTCTGCCCGGTGGAGAGCGGGATTGTCAGATGATTGTTGAGACATTTTTGGAATGTTAGATAGTTGAAATTTCAATGAGAAGAGGAAACTTGTTTTTGTGTTAACAAATAGGCTTGAAGGCTCTTTTTACAGTAATAAACAATGGGATCATAAAGGCAATCACGATATCCTTTTTACAGTTGCTACTAACCGTTGGTGAAGTAGGAGTGTGTTGCAAGGAATTCAAAGCATTAGCTAAACCTTACTACATCCTTTTTACAGTTGCTACTAACCGTTGGTGAAGTAGGAGTGTGTTGCAAGGAATTCAAGGCATTAGCCGAACCTTACTGGTTTGTCCAACATTTGAGAAGCCTATAGGTTGAGTTGAGTACGTGTCAATTATGGTTAGGCTAGTAGGACTTTCACCAGTATTGTCATCATGTCATGATTGAAACATTAAAAGTATGTTTTTCTTTTTTCATAACGTCAAATATTCAGACTTTACCTAATTTTTAGCTAAAACAAACTATTATTTTCAAAAATTGTAAACCTTTTAATCTAATAATATTAAAGAGCTTTTAATTAAACCACGAATCCAATTATATATCATAGTAAGGATTCAAATTAATACAATTGACCCTATAGGAAAATTTTACTAAAAGAAGTTTTTGTTTTGAAATTTTATTTCTTCTAGAGAAGTAAAAAAATTGCCAACTTAATTTGCAACATTTCAAACTTTAGCAGACTTGATAACAAACATTTTGTTGATATTCCTTTTTTTTTTTTTCCAGCAAAAAATACTTTAAATTGATAAAGAAAGGTTACAGCATTAGGCCCAATTCAGCCAACAAGGCTGATCCAAAAGGATAATGGGCTACAACTAACAAACACAGGCCTATCTAAGGCTACACAGAAACAAAGATAGGAACCCTAATCCCAATCGATTCCTTCGAAACCCTAGATTACAGTTTCCCCTTGCTTCTCTCTTTCAATACCTCACAGACACATATCAAATCCCTAACCTGGATCAATATAGCCAACACCGATACTTTCAAGCACCACTATGGCTAATAGTGGGCTAGGCAATTCATTAGCACCGAAAACTTTACTCTTTTTCTCCAACAGAGCCCATCTCGACACCCAATCAGCTGCCACATTTTCCGATCTGGAAATGTGGCAGAGCTTCATTGTGGGGAGGACAAGAGATTTGCAGATGTCTATCCCATGGACATGAGACGAAGCTTCCGAATTGATGCATCTCACCAGAGCCATGCAGTCTGATTCCAGGTCAGTGTTTCGCCATTCCTTTCTTTTACACTCTAACAGAGCCTCAATAAGAGCTCTTCTTTCTGCTTGCAGGGGAGTCAGTTTGCCAAACAAGAAGCTGGCCCATTGAATGCAGTTTCCCAAGTGGTCTCTGACTATATAACCACCAGAGGCCTCACCGGTGAAGCTACACGCTCCATCGGTGTTTATTTTGAGTCTTCCCGATGCTGGAGCCTTCCACGCCCGGTAAGTGATCTTTCTGTTGCTAATTGACATTGCTCCTAACTTTGCTCCTACATCATCCACATTTAGCCAATGTTTAGACCTAAGCTTAGAATCAATACCCATTAGAAGCCTATTAATTCTGTTTACAGCATTTATGAAGTTGTCAAATGGTTTATCATGCTTACTACGATTCTTGTTAAACCAAACTGTCCAAACTATAAGTTGTGGGACAATTTGGTTAACATGGAATTTAGTACAGTGTGATTTAAACCAAACAAATAGCATATGTCTAAGAGACATAAATCTCCTGACAGGGATTCTAAATAAAAGCCCATAGTAATTCCATAGTTGCCAAGCATAATCGCAGTTTATAAAAAGATGAGTTAATTCCTCACTATTACTACAGAATTGGCACTTTGATACTATATTAAAGTGCTTTTTAATTAGGATGTCATCAGTAGTAACAAATTTCTTCAGTAATCTCCAGCAAAGAAAAGAGATTTTAGCTGGTATGAAGCTATGCCAATTTTTTTTATAAAAATATGAAGAACTACTGTTTTTTCTGATTTTTTCCCATGTTTTTTTTGTGCAAAATTTTTTGTCACATGTAAGACTCCATTCAATAATGTCTTCCTTGTCAGGACAGACATTCACACACTGAATGTGTTGTTGTCTCTCTTGAGAAAGAAAGGAAATTAGATTGGGGTCCCATGTTCCATGTTTCCAAAAAGTATTTATCTTTGCTGGTAGAAAACAAGAATTTTGATCAGTTACTATAGGAGGCATCCTGTGCCAAGAATCCCTCCAGAATTCAATGTTTCCACATCCCACTTTCCAGTGAATAAACTGGTCAGCCCTATTCCTAATTGCACAGAGCCCTTTCCATACAATAGAGTCCCCAATGCCACACTTGGCACTGAGAGGGTGACTATCCTTACAATAAGATTTGGATATTAAATCAGTCCAAAGGGATTTCCCTTTCCTAAAGTAGAACCATAATTTGTAGGCAAATGCAAACTGAATGTCTGATAGAAGTTTAATATTTAAACCACCCTCCACAAAGGGCTTGCAGAGGCCATTCCATTCAGACCAGTGAATAGCACTTTCATTCATTTTTTACCTCCATAAAAACTTATTTAAGCAAAGACCAATTTTATTTAGTATGTTTTTAGGGATAATACTGTGTTGCATTCTGAAATAGATAATGGGGTAAAGCACATGTCTAATTAGTGACAATCTTCCACTAAAAGACAAGTACTTTAGGTCCCATTCATTTATTTTATTATAAATTTTAGCTAAGAGAGAAGAGAAGTGCATTCCTTTGTTATTAGCAGCAATGGTAGTCCCTAGATAGGTGAAAGGAGCACAGTCAGCTTTGAATCCCATAGTAGTATTTATCCTTGCAGCATTTGCACTAGAGCATCTTGATGATACAATCACTTTAGTTTTCTCAACATTGATCATCTGACCAGATTCTTGTTGGTATTTGTTGAGCAGGCTACTCAAGTCTTTTATTGCTGTAGGAGTGCTATTTGTAAACACAACTATATCGTCTGCAAAAGCAATACAAGGTAACGTAAATCCTGACTTTAAATAAAACTGCATATTAGGATTAGAAATGTATAGGTTCTCCAAACCCCTCAATAATGCTTCTTCAGCAAGTATGAAGAGACAAGGAGATAAAGGATCTCCTTGTCTCAAACCTGTTTTTTGAGGGAAATACCCTGAACTAGCCCCATTTATAAGCACAGATATCATGATCTTTGAAATCATACTATAAATTATTGAAGTAATGTTTTCTGAAAAACCAAAGCACTTTAAAGCTTTTATGACAAAGGTGTGAGACATCCTGTCAAACGCCTTTGTCATGTCAAGCTGTATAATCATATTGCCTTTTGAAGGCTTTCTCCTTATATGATGAAGCATTTCCTTTATTATTAGTATGTTATCATGAATCAACCTTTCTTTTACAAATGCTCCCTGACCTCTACACACAATTCTAGGAAGGACACTAGATATTCTTCTGTTAATAAGAGCAGAAAACAGCCTATTTAAGATAGTACACATGCTTAACGGCCTATAGTTGTTCCACGTAGTAGGATTAGCCATTTTAGGCACCAATACAATCCCAGTTGAAAAGACTCCACTAGGAATAGATTTGCCAATAAAATATGCATTTAGAGCTTTGCATAAATCATAATTGATAATATTCCAACATTGTTTTAGAAAGAAGATATTGAATCCATCTGTGCCTGGTGCACTGTTTTGCTTCATGCCACATATAGTACTCCATACTTCCTCACTAGTTGTAGGCTTAACTATGTCAGCATTATCCCTGTCTAACACAAGCTTAGGTATATTATTCAAAATAGAGTCTTGCTCACTAATATCATTATTGATGTCAGGCACAAGAGAAAGGACATTTCTGAAATGATTCACAGCAGAGGATTCTATCATGCTTTGATCAGTAAGCCATCTTTCATTTTCTTTTATACCTATAATGAAATTTTTCTTCTTTTTCTTAGAAACATAACTATTATATAGCTTCGTGTTACCATCACAGTCATTCAACCATGTGTTGAAGCATTTTTGCTTCCAGTAACTTTCCTCGTCTTTTAATGCAAGTATAAGAACACTGTTAGCCTTTGATAGATTAGCATTAGAGACATTGTCTTTAAGAGATTGATGCAGCAATTCACATTGCTCAACCTCAATAGTAGCCTCATTTACCTTATTAAAAATATTTCCAAAAGTAGTTATGTTCCAATTTTTCAAAAACTTTTTCAATCTTTTGAGTTTGAACCAAAATATGTTGCAATCCTCTCCATTGCAATGCTTGGTCCAGTTCTGATTCACAGAAGTCATGAATTCAGGATGATTGGCCCAAGCATTGATGAACTTGAATGAACCTTTCTTTCTAATAGGATTATTGTTATTAACATTACAAAGAGAAATTAACAGGGGTGCATGGTCAGAGCAGGTTCTGACCATGTGGCAAACCTGAATGCTTAGCTCATTAAGCATTTTCTGGTTTACCAACACCCAATCTAACCTCTTCCAGTTTTTGTTGTTGCTCCAGGTGTAGCGAGATCCAATGTGACCAGGAACATCAAGATTGCAGTCTCTTATGAACTGGTTGAAGTCATCTACACTACCTCCATCATAATTCACACAATGCATCTGGTCATCAGGACACCTGGTAGATTTGAAATCACTTGCCAATATCCATGGACTATCACAGGTAATAGTACTAAGCTGGCTCCATAATACTTTCCTCTGCAATCTCAAGTTTTTAGCATAGACAGACGTAAAATAACATGAAAAATTAGCATAGCATATTTGAACATGCATGAATTGGTCATGATCCATAACCACCACAATACTAATGTCATTTGGCCAGAAAAGCCAAATTTTGTTTGAAGAGTTAACCAAATAGTTGTCAAAACCTAGTCTTCTAGCAACCAGTTCCACCTTTTCAGCCCTAGCCATTGGCTCTTGTATCGCAATAAACTTGATTTTCTCACTGTTAATTATATATTTAAGTCTTGCAATCGTTGGATTGTTATGAATTCCCCTCGCGTTCCAACTTATGACATTAATCATTATCAGATAAAGAATGTTGTTGACCCTTTTCTCTCTTGTTTAGAGAGCTTATTGACAATCTTTTTGAATTGCTATTCCTGTTTGCTGATTTTAATCTTCTTGAAATAACAGTTTCGAAATCTTGATCAGGTTCATTTGTGCTCATTCTTGGAGAAGCATTATAACTGCCAGACTTTCTTTCACAAGGAGATGCCTGCAAGTTGTTCAATCCATTTTCTTCTTCCTCAAGATTTTGCAGTGCACTTATAATATCAGGTTCATTTTTTGATGTATTGCTTTCCTTCACTGGACTCCCCACACTAGTAGAGGGGCAAGATACACTAGTAATAGGCTTTGTTATTATTGATTTTAGCTTCCTCCTGTACACTTGTGTAAACGATTGGACCCTTTCAGTCTTTTTCAAATTAATACAATTGTTTGTTTCTCGTAATGAATCTTGGCTTTGCTCAGTTTTCTCGACTGTTGCATTAACTTCAGTAGCTTTCTTTGCATCCATCGATACATTCTTTTTGCATTTGTCTGACTCATGGCCTATGTGATTGCAAGACTTACATTAGACCGGTGCATTTTTATAACTAACAGCAATGTGGACCATATCACCTTCTCCAAACTGAACTTTCAACTTCCTTTTTAGTATTCTTGAAATATCGATCTCTATTAAAGCGAAACAAGCGTTCCAGCAAGCTCTGTTTATCTCAGGGATGACCACATGATGAACATGACCCAAAGATGAAGCCAGAGCATGTATAACAGAACTGTTATACATGAACTCTGGGACTTTTTCGAACCTTACCCACAGTAGCGCTTCAAGACATTCAAATGATCTTGAACTTTGAGGACACCACTTGATTACCCTCATCATCCTTCCTTCAATTTTCCAGAAACTTTTAACCCATAACCTACCTGCATCTTCTAATACCGAAAATTCAACTAGAATTTGTCTAGAGTCAATTGTGACGTAAGTGAAGGCACCTTTAAACTTAAACGAGTCAAGAAAGTCTTGAAAGACTTGCCTTTTTGGTATGACGTCCTTGAATTTAACTACAAGCGTAGTTCTTGAACTGGAACTGAGATCAGACTTCACTTTTCCAGCGAACTTGATGATATTGAAATCATCGAACATTGATACACTATCGGGGCAATATTCTGTAAACTTTTCCTTCTGTAAAACCACATCAGAATACAGCCTTTTCGTAGCATCACTCTTGTCAGTTGTAGCCAAACCAGTTGTGGCTTTCAGTGGAGGAAATCCATCATCTTCCACCATGCTTTAACAAACCTAACAGCAGGCAAAAGCCTGCATACGCAGCACAGCCCAAGGCAGTAATGGCTCTTCTACAAGCTTACTCTAAAGAACAACTAAAGATGAAGTTTCTTAGAATGCAAGAAACTTGATTAATGTTGATATTCCTTTTGACATAAAGTATATTGTTCGTTTGTTAATTTCATACTTACAGATATTTGTTTCGGTGTTTTGTCTGGTTTTTTACCTATTTATTTTATTTTATTATGATTTTTTAGATATTTTTATTGTGATGCCATTTTTTATATACCGTAAAAATTATTAAGGTAGGGTGTTTATTCAAAATATATATATATAAACTTCTTATACACAAATATATTGGTAGTGTAATTTAAGAGCTAGATTACATCATAATAATTAGTTTTTATGATATTTCAAGTAGTAGAAAATCTTTTAAGTGGTTAATAAATGTGAAAAATATAGTGTTTTTAAAAAAAAAATTGATAGACCGTAAAAACAAAAAAAATAGTAAAAAAAGTAAAAAAAATTGTTTGAGTTGGGAGCCTATCTTATATCGTCACCGTTTGATTAATGTCACTAACCGTTATATGAACATAACTATCTACCGTTCATATCCTTAAAAGGTCATTCATAAAACGCAAAATTAAAATAGACAACAAAACTTGGTCAATAAATTTATTGTTAGCGCGCGATCTAAGGATATATATTCGATTTTGAACAGCTATATCTGAAGATTTCTTTAATATGCGCAACATATATAATATGCAGCAAAAATATTATTTTGCTCAAAAAACTGGTCATTTCCACACTTAATAATTGTATTAAACATAAAAAGAACAATTACTTATAATGACATATGATGGTCGAAGGATTGTATGTGATCATTAAACATTTTTTGTGTATTCTACAAATATTTAACTATTTCACGCATTCTCACGAGTCTTCTATATGGACAGTACTAACAACGATGTACAAAATGTCATTCTTCAGAGTTATTGTTCTTACTTCAATAAACCTGGATTTTTTGTTAACTTATGAGTTCCAAAAAGTAAGAGAACCGTAAACAGGTTTTGACTTGTCTATGTTCACCATGGTGTGAAATATTTTTAACATCATCAAAGTAATTTAAACTACTTTTATTCGATACACAGTTAGCTCGTTTCACTAAAGTTCATCACCGCCACGACAAGTGTAGCCTATTGTTGCGGTAATTTTATCCCTCATCTAGGAAGTATCACTTGTTAGGGTGCACATCTGCATGTTAGATGTAATTTAGCATTATCGTGAGGTAGCTCATTGCAACGAAAATAACCTGTAATAGCTTATATGTTGTTATATATATTTTTTCGGTAAGACATGTTTATCGTGGTAGATGTACTAGTTTTTAAGTACTTGACAGATTGCATACCATACGGCGGCGCACGGTGTTTGTTGGTGCGACAAACACATATGAATGTTTGTTAATATTTTACGATATATGACAAGTTCCACATTCTCGTCTAGACATGCATTCATTCATCTGAAATGTCTTTGAAATTCATACTGCATCAATTCAAATATTGCTTCTTCAATCTTTATACTTTTCAATCTAAATTTTTCAATTATTTCATTATCATTTCATTGAATCAAAATATTAACGATTATCTTTAAATCTATAATATGTTTTTGTAACATATGATCATATATCGATTTGTTTACCTTTTTGTAAGTTGTTCAATTTTTACTATGGTTGCATCAGTTAATATGTTAAAATAATAGACACAAAAATAAAAAATTATGAGGTTCACAACTGTTTGGATTGGATCACCAAAAAATATAGTGAGAGAAAGTAATCCTAAGATCTAAGAATAATATAATGATGTTCATCCTCCTTTAGGGGTGCGAAAAAATATATATATAGGTACCATTATGGGATTTGTGGCTCGTAAGGCCAATATGTACATAAAAACTTTATTATGCTTCTTATACATATTCAATGAAGTATTTAAATATTTTTTCCAAAAACCAGATAATGATCCGACTAATAATTCTATAATAGTAGTCATCCTAGTCCTTTTGAGTTTTGCTTAGGAGGAATATAATGCCCCCCCCCCCCAGACTAGATCAAATTCATTAGACCATAAAAAAATTAGACACTTCAGACCGATGCTCGTGCTTGGGATTATAAAACGCTTTAGGCTGAGGCCATAGCTTGGGTTCAAAAGGCTCTTTTATCCAAAACTTTATTCTTAGACTTTGAAATCGCTCCGGAATGAAACATGATCCCGAGCGCCTAAAGTGTTTTGGCCTCCGGATAAATTTAGGGAATTTGTAATATTTGGATTTATTGTAAACTTTTATCTTCCCAAGTATGTTTATTTGTGCTCCACGTGATACTTTCCGTCAACTCAATTAATATGCATCACCATTAAATTATTTTCAACTTATTATGCATGCATTGAAGGTTGCAACCTTTAGGCTTTCCTAAGCGCTTACAGTATGTTAGGTGTAAGCTAGACGTAACTCGAAAAAAAAGTGATGTTGAAGACTACATGTGGTTGAAGATTGATCGTCGAAGATATGTAAAAGAATGAATTTATTAAATCTCACAGATGATACTTAGGTGTCAAGACGTTTGTTGGAACATAAGGGAAACCTATATCGATGGCAATAATAATGTGACTACCAAAGGCCAAATGAGTATATTGATCATTTGCGACATCGAAGGGTAGTGCATGGTTGCCAATTAGATTTAGAAGATCCTTAGAAGCTTCTAAAAAAATCTAGAATACTAAAGGTCCGACATGATGTTTAATCTCCAATTTTGTTTAAAGATCCATTGGATCAAGGCATGCTTCATTGGACAAAAGGTCAATGTATGCGCTACATGTGTGCTTTTGTACGGATGGTAGCGCTAGTCTTGCACTATGTGTTGGTCAGTCTACCTGAATGGAGAAATCTATTGTCAAGCGCTAATATGAGCTAGATGGATTTTTGTGCACACCATTGGATCACTATAAATAGTTAAAGTTGGGTATAAGAGTTACTATTGGATCTCAAATAAGAGAAAAACTTGTATGAGTGCTTAGGTTTAACATTTTTGTTTTTTTTTTGTTTTCTTTTTTTAACGTTTTACAATTAAGCTTTGAGTATAAGCCAAATTTTTGTAGCTCCGTATGTTTTTGTTGCAGATTCAACAATATCACCAGATGGGTTTTGACTGAAGCAACTGAGCTTCGACTAACATTGTTTGAAGGTTTTTTGTTGTTGGGGCTTGGGTGTTGTTGATTATTCCTAAGTATAGGTGTTCTCTCGGAGGATTTTACCTAACAAGTGTAGTAGTAAGCATGGATAATATAGAGCAAAACCGTGTGTAATGTTGAATAAAAGAAAAAATGACGAATTATTGTATATTGTGACACCAGATATAAGGTTCTCACCGAAAAACCAAAAAAACCATCAAGATGAGTTCCATGAAGTTTAACTTAGAAAAAATAAACAAAGATAATAATTTCAACCTCTTGATAATTAAGGTTAGAGGTTTCATAGTACATAAGGAATTGGTTACTACCATTAATGAGAAATATACGGATAAGATTTATGTCTAACCAAATATCATAGTGCCCTCGTATTAAGCTTGGAGAATGAAGTAATTTGTGAGGGTTCTGAAGAGCATACAACACTGGAAATATGGAATCTCATGGAGTTGATTTACATGAAAAAATTATTGG
This sequence comes from Limnanthes douglasii subsp. nivea, assembly GCA_036936605.1. Taxonomy (NCBI): domain Eukaryota; kingdom Viridiplantae; phylum Streptophyta; class Magnoliopsida; order Brassicales; family Limnanthaceae; genus Limnanthes; species Limnanthes douglasii. The sequence goes on along the minus strand of JAUPFV010000005.1, from coordinate 41,650,987 downwards.
CGAATAGATTTTATCTCAAGAAAAAATACACATTGTCAATGGATGAGATTAAAATGATTCAAAGACACCTAGATGATTTTAATATAATCATTCTTAACTTGAATGCAATATGGTCATAATTGATGAGAGAATAAATGACTAAGAAAGATATTGGATCTTGGACGTGATGTGACTAGGACACAAATGTAGAGAGAGAAAGTAGAAAGAGAATATTATATTCCAAAGTATCCCATATACCAAGAATAATGGGTCTCCTTTTATAGTGGGGAAGGGTGGACCCATTAATATCCTTGGTGGCCTTGTTTTATTTCTCTTTTAGTCCTTCATAAAATACTTTTCTTACAAATTATCCTCTAATAAACGATAAATACCGTCACAGACATATTAACTTCCTTTTATTTACAATTGACTCCTTATTATTAATATTGGCGAATTGCTCCCTTATCAGCAGCCCCCTAGTCTTCGAGAGCAACAGGAACGAAGACTTGTAAAAGAATCCGCTTGGAGCGCCTCTGTCCCTTAGCCTCTGGATTGATTTATTGGTTTACCTAGGCCAGACTTTTTCTTTCAACCGATGTCCGACCCTCTATATTTTTATCAAGTGGTCGGGCGCGGATCCTTGCTTCCAACTGATGTCCGACCCTCCATATTTTTATTAAGTGATCGGGCGCGGATCCTTTCTTCCAACTGATGTCCGATCCTTCCTATTTTTATTAAGTGGTCGATTGCGGATAGCCCCGACACTGTTTATAATTTATCTTGGGTCTGCTTCCGATCTCTCTTAGTGACTTCTCCATGGGCCTAGACCGGTAATTAGGTTTTGAAAAGTGAATCGGGTTGATGTGGCCCATCTAATGCCTCTGTCTGAGCTAGCTAGTACATGCCTACTGTTCTTGTCTGACTAAGGGCGACACGTGCTGACCGATTACTCGAAGCGTGCTTGTTTGCACAGTTTCTTAAGAAGTCCTTTTGACTTCCCGCTGCTTTTCGTCGCTTGGACTTCCCCGTACGCGTAACGGCTAGGTGGGGTTGCCTATAAATACCTCACAAATATAAATCACTCTCAGAGGCGTTCTAGAGAGAGAAAGTGTTGTCCGGATTATTCTAGAGAGAGAGCTTGTTTTATGAGAAATAGGTACCCGAAGCCAAAACCAAAACCTAAGAAGAAGAAAGAGCCTGTGTTCGGATTTGAAGATTGGGCTAGCATCGGTGACCACGCTGAGGAATATCGTGCTGCGGGATTGATTTGGATTTCTAACACCAAGCCCTTCACGCCTGTACCGTTACCCCACGACCCCGTTCTTGCTGATCTGATCCTTGCCGAGTCTTTTACCTTACCCGAACTGTTCGGTGCTCGGACCCCTTAGGCCATTGTCATTCCTTCAAGTAGCAACGCTTCACACTCCCCAACTTCCCGACGCCTTCATCAGTTAATTCTTACACGGCTCCGTCCCCTTTTCCACCCCGACGTCGAGGGAAAGCTAAATTTCTTTCTATGGGAAAAACCAGCTCTCCAACTTCTCCCGCGGGAGGTGATTCTCCTGAGATGGTCCAGCTTACTCCCAACATACGAGGATACCGAACCAGTACTAACACTGCTCGTACTTTTTTAGGTCTCAACCAACGGCCACTAACACCTCACAAACTGGATCCCGAGCGTGCTCGCCAACAACAACAAGAATCTCAACTGGCCCAAACCAGAAGCAGTTCTGGTCCTGCAGACCATTTTGTTCGACCGTCCGATCCATCCGCGGCCAGCTCCCTTAGATCTGACGCAATCCCGGTAGTAAATACCAAAGAATCGGAGGTGGATGCTTTAACTGTGGAAGATGGTATTGCTGCTGCTGACAATACTGCTGCCCTTCCCGAGGAGCCGCTTCCCGAGGAAAATGAGGCGGTCATGACCACCTCCTACCATCGCCGGTTGCCCAGGAGTAATGTCATCTTCCTTTTTTAGGGCAAGTATCTTTACTTCCCCGCTGCTGAGCAGGAGGAACTTCTGATCCGGTGGGGTATTCCGGAGTGCGTTACCGTCCGGTTTCTTGTTCCTGGGGAGACTCCCATGCACGTTCGGTCACGAGAGATCGTAATCTTTACCGAGCTTTTCAATTGGGGCCTCAGGTTTCCTCTGGATCATGAGATTGCTCTGTATTTCAGGACTCTCAACATCTGCCCTTCCCAGCTAACACCCAACGCGTGGTACACACTAATGTGCTGCATAATAGCCTCGCGCCTTTCGGGTCCGGTCATGCCCATGGAAGAGTATATAGCCATGTCCGGGCTATCGAAGTCTCCCAAGTCCCCCATCTTCTATTCTTCTTTGGCCAATACATGGAAGATAGTAAACGAATTTCTCGAAGGCGACAAAGGTTGGAAACACCGCTTCGTCTTCCTCAGTGGCTGCTGGAAAATGGCCGCCCCTATAGCAAGGAGAATCTAAGGCGACTGTTGCGGACATGGGTTCCTGATGGTATATACATTTATTTTTATTTTTATTTTTTTTAATAATGAACCGATCTTCTGTGTAGTATCGAAGGAATTCGTCCAGGGGTTGAAGAAGGATTACTTCAAGCCGGGCAAGGTCACCTTCCAAATGTTGAAGGACTATGCCAGGAAGCATTGGGGTCGGGCGTTCCATCGGGCCTTCAAAAACACAAACCTGATCACGAGTAACCTCTGGCGTTGCTCGTCAGAACCGCTTACGATTGAACAGCTGCGTCAACCCCCCAGTCTGGAGGACTTGGTCGCAAAGACAGATGCGCCTGATGCTCACCTGTTTCTCCCGAAGCGCAACAAGGTGCCCAGCAAGCGTCCAAAGTCAGATGATGAAGCCGAGCAGGACAATGGCGGGGCTGAACAGGCCGGTGCGGAGGGACACCAAGATGAAGCTGCCGCTGAGGGTGGCGAGACCCATCAGTCCCAGGAGCTGGCGAAGAAGTGGAAGGGGAAGGCTGACGCAGAGGGGGCTCAGGCTAAAAAGCTTAAACGTTCAAAGAAAGAAGCCGGGTCTGCCGCGGATTCTGCTGGTGCCGACAATGTTACCGTCCCGGAGCTTTTTGAGCAATACGGGGGGGGGGGGGGGGGGGGGGGGGGGTTAAGGGTGGTACGATAGCTGACCCCGTAGTGGTGATTCCCGACCATGCTAGCCCCTCAAAGGCCTCCAAAACCGTTGAGGCGTCGTCGAGTGGTACGAATCTTCCGGTGATGTCTGTGCCCAGGAGTCCGCATACTTTTCCGTTGCGGATAACCGACAGAGTAGCCCTTTTCTTGTACAACATGATTGTGGCTTTGGCCCTGAAAGAGCGTCGGGCAGGGTAACTGAGCCAGAAGCTGTCGGGCGCGGAGGCGAAAGTTGTCTTGCTGGAAAAAGAGGTGCAGAAGGGAAAAACGGCTCAGAAGTTGGCAGAGGAGCAGCTCAAGGCGACTGAACAAACCTTGGCGCAATTCAGGAAGGCCGAGGATGATCGTGTCGGGTGTTTGGGGCAGGAAATTGCTGACCTGAAGAAGGCTAACACCCTTTTTGCTGAAAAATACAAGAAGTGGATGGAGAAAGAAACGGCCGAAGTCAAAGCCGCATACGTGCTGACTTTTCATCACCGCTTCCCTGACCTTCCCCTCGGGTCAATGTGGCTGGATGTTCCGGAAGATGACCGTCCTAATGATGTGGTTTGTGAAGACGAAGAATCGGATGATACCGAGTCAGAGGAAGAGGATGCTTGATCCTCGATGTCTCTTGTTTTTTTATATTGTTAAAATTTGTAATTACGGGGACTGTGGAACCCCATGTAAGCCTTGTTTGTAATCAAAATTTCTGAATGATCAATATATTATCCGTACTTTTGTTTTTATGAATGTTACATCCAATTCTGTTTTTATAAATCCACGGTTGGTCGGGAACCAAATTATGTATTGTAGCCTATCAAAAGATCACGGAAAGTATGGATCAGTTCGAACACTGAAAAACCTGCTAAGGTTCTGTCGATTAACATAAAATTGAAAATTTTCCTCGTATGGTCGGAAATTAGAGTGTAGATCAGTTTATAAACACTGAAAAACCTATGAAGGTTCTGTAGATCAATGTAAAATTGACAATTTTCCCGTAGGGTTGGGAATTAAGATGTAGATCAGTTTAAATACTAAAAAACATGTGAAGGTTCTGTTGATCAATGTAAAATTGAAATTTTCCCGTAGGGTCGGGAATTAAGATGTAGATCAGTTTAAACACTAAAAAACCTATGAAGGTTCTATTGATCAATACAAAATTAAAAAAATTTCCGTAGGGTCGGCATTTAAGATGTAGATCAGTTTAAACACTGAAAAAACCTATGAAGGTTTTGTAAAGCAGTCAAGATTACTAAAAAATCGTCGATCAGCTCGTCAGCTGACGGAGTCCTATTTAACACTTGAAAGATGGAAAGGAAAAAAATTCGATTAAAGAGGTCGGTTGCTATTGATGCCTCATTAAAACCTTCTCGTGCGAGTGCATCCCCGACCAAAAGGTTGTTACACAAATAATGCTCGCAAAGTTACAAAATGCAAAATCACTCCAAATACAATTTCAGATGTTCAATGTTCCATGGGAGCCTTAACGAACGCCCGAGCTTATCTTGCAACCGATATGTCCTGCTCTTAACTTTCTCTACCACTTCGTATGGTCCTTACCAGTTTGGGGCGAGCTTACCGAGGCTTTTATCTTTGGTATGCAGAAAAACTCTTCTCAAAACCTTATCACCGACTTTGAATTCCCGCCGGCGTACTTTAGACGCATACCGACTCCTCATTAGAGTCTGATAGTGTAAAGAATTTAGTTGAGCACGGTTCCATTTTTCTTCTATTAGGTCGAGAGCTAACTGTCTGTCACTTTCATTTGTTTTCATCATAGGTACCGATCCTAAAAGATGAAATATTGACTCTGCTGGAGTGACCGCGTCCATGCCATATACTAAGGCATAAGGTGATTCCTTAGTCGTCGTTCGAGGTGTAGTTCGGTAAGCCCACAACACTTCCTGCAAATAGTCTGGCCATTTGTCAGCTTTTCCTTCGAGGTTCTTTTTGAGTTCGTCCAGAATGGTTTTGTTGGTGACTTCGACTTGACCGTTCGCTTGAGGATGGAATGGGGCAGAGAAATATTACCTAATCCTATGAGTCGTGCAAAAAGATTTCATCTCACTGCTGTCGAATTGGGGCCCGTTATCCATAATGAGCTTCTGGGGTACCCCGAAGCGACAACAGATATTGGACCAAATAAATCTGAAGATATCCTTAGTCTTAGTAGTGGATAATGGTTTGGCTTCAACCCATTTGGAAAAGTAATCCACAGCCACCACGATTGTTTGTCTCCCACCAGATGCCATTGGTAATGGCCCTACAAGATCGATTCCCCATCGGTCGAAGGGTAATCCTTCATATATGGATTCTAAAGGGGTCGTGGGCACGTTTAACGCGTTCGTGAATCTTTGACAACTGTCGCAGGTTTTTACTATCTGTTGAGCATCAACCGTTATCGTTAGCCAATAAAACCTGGCGAGAAAAATTCTTCTTATCAGTGCCTTGTAACCACAATGAGCTGCGTCCTCTCCATCATGTAACTCAGACACAATGATCTGTGACTCATTTACCCCCAAACACCTCAGTAAGGGTCGGCCGAACGATTTTATGTATAATATGTCGCCCAATAAAACGTAGCCTCGGGCTTTGTTGCGTACCTTTCGCCAATCTGAAATAGTTACCGAAGACACCTGAAAAGAAATTTCGGGTCGATTATCGAGCTCTTTCCTCTTTATGATCGATGGATTTTCTTGTTCGGTTACCCAGGGGTAATTGCTTGAGCAAGAGGCCGATGCTAGAGAGTCGGCTACCATATTTTCGGTTCTTGGGACATGTTCATACGTTACCTTAGCGAATGACGCGGCTAACACCCTTAACGCGGCTAAGTACTGAACCAGATGTTCTTTCCTGGCCTCTGAAGCTCCACATACTTGTGTTAGTCACAAACCGGCCAGAGCGGCTTCATACTCGGCTTCGTTGTTAGAAGTGGGAAAACCAAATCGGATTGCCTGATGCATACTTATGCCCGTTGGGGTGACTATCTGTACGCCCGCTCCGCATCCATTTACGTTCGACCCACCGTCGGTTCGGATGACCCACTCGTTGGGTTCGGCTTCTTCAGGCGGTGCGTCTTGGTCCGGGCGGTCGGAATGGAATTCCACTATAAAATCAGCCAAAACTTGGCCTTTAACGGCCGTCTGCGGCTCAAAATTAATGTCGAAATCACCCAACTCGACCGACCATTTAGACATTCTCCCTGACATGTCCGGGCGCTGAAGAACGTACTTGAGTGGAAACGAGGTGCAGACGACAATGCGGTGTGCTTGAAAATACGGCCGCATTTTTCGTGCCGCGGTCACCAATGCTAACGCCATTTTCTCCAACCTTAGATACCGCGTTTCTGCATCCAGTAAGCTTTTGCTCACGAAGTATACCGCTTTAGAGGCCGTACCCGACTCACTGATCAAGGCCGCACTTACTGCAAAATCCGAAACTGGTATTTAAAGGAAAAGAATCTCTCCTGCCAGAGGCTTCATTAGAAGGTTCGGGGATGATAAATAAGTTTTAATCCCTAAAAAGGTTGTGCTACAATCCGGCGTCCACACAAAATTCTTGGCATTTCTCAAGACCTGAAAAAATTGAGCGCACTTGTCAGATGAACGAGAGATAAACCGATTTAAAGTCGCTAGACGCCCGGTTAATATCTAGACTTCCTTGATATTCTTAGGCGGTGTCATGTCGGTAAGAGCTTGTAGTTGGGTCAGGTCGGCCTCGATTTCCTTTTCGCTAACAAAGAACCCCAGGAACTTGCCCGACCTTACCCCGAAAGAGCATTTTTTCGAGTTGAGCTTGAGATTTATACCCCTGAGATTGTCAAAGGTTTCCCTCAAATTGGCGAGATGTTCCTCGTCCGTGCCGCTCTTTACTAACATGTCATCGATGTAAACTTCCATATTCCTCCATATCTGACAATCAAAAGTTTTGTTAACCAACCTCTGATAAGTCGCTCCAGTGTTTTTAATCCGAACGGCATAACCTTGTAGCAATACAAGCCTCATCCTGTTATAAACGTCGTGCTTTCCTGATCCGCTTGGTGCAACTTGATCTGGTGATAGCCTGCGTACGTGTCCATGAAAGACAGCAATCTGTTTCCTGACGTGGAGTCCACCAACTGGTCGATCCTCGGCATCGGGAAGGGATCCTTCGGGCATGCCCGATTGAGGTCCGTAAAGTCCACACACATCCTCCACTTCCCGTTTTTCTTTTTTACTAAGACAGGATTGGACATCCAGAGCGGGTAACTCGACTCCTTGATGTGTCTGACGCTGATCATTCTTTCGACTTCTCGCAGAATAATTTCTACCTTTTCTGGGGAAAATTCCCGTCGCTTTTGCGAAATGGGTCTGACATTTTTGTTGATAGTTAGCTTGTGAATCACGTGATTCTCTGGGACTCCGGTCACGTCCTTCAAACACCATGCGAATAAATATAAATTCTTCTGTAGTAAAGATAAAAACTGTTTCCTGAAGGCTGGTGACAGTCGGATTCCGATCTGCAGAACTTTCCCTTCGGTAAATGGGTACTTTTCGCACTCTTCATCGGTGGTTAAAAAATTGGGAGCTTCTCTAGGATCATCAACGGGCAATGACCCCAAGGGAAGTCCCCTTAATTGATAGTCCCGCGCTTGTGCCATCTCTTGATCCTTCTTGGGTGCCAAAGTTGCTCGGTAAGACTCTCGTGCCGCTTTATGGCTGCTCCGGACTATACCCACGTTGTTTCTGACCACGTATTTCAAACATTGATGAACTGTGGATGATACCGCGTGCATTCGCGATAGCCATAATCTGCCAAAAATCGCATTATGAGAAGCCGGTTCTTCCACCACAACGAATAAAACAGTGACCTCTTTTTTGAACGGTCCGCGGCCTAGCTGAACGATGCCCTCGAACTCTCTAACCACGTATGCTGCTGAACCTGTAAACCCCACAATAGTTCGGTCCGACCGCCTAATGACCGGAGGTGCCCTAAACTTTGTGAAAGTGGATGCAAAGATTATGTTGGCTGAGCTACCAGTGTCTACCTAGATACGTCGGACCTCCTCCCCCGCAATGGCCTCCCCGACAACGATGACGTCTTCATGAGGGCCGGCTATATCTCTCATGTCGTCGTCGTCAAAATATAAGATCGGTGAAGGGATGCCTTTTGAGTGGGGATAGGTCCGAGCTTCCAGCTGGGTGGCTAGATTCACGATATGTCGCTTTCTAGAGGAGTGTGTGGTCCCTTCCATAGAGTTTCCACCGAAAATAGTCAACGATTCGAAAATTTACAAAGGTTTCTTACATTCCCACTACTTTCCACAGCTCCCTCTTCAATGATCTCGATGAGGTTACGATTCACATCTGGGTCGAGGTACTCGATTGAAACATCAAACGGGTCGGTAACTTCGGAAATGGTCATGGTGATTTCGGACTTCGGCATCGTCACGACTACTCTCGAAGTGGTACCCTGTTGAGCTTTCTTTTTCATGTACTCTATGAGGTTTTCGTGCTCTATCAGCATCTGTATCTCCTTTTTTAGGGCAATGCAATCCTTAGTATCATGCCCCACGTCTTCGTGGTAGCGACAATACCGGTTGTTCCTCTATTCCCGAGGCATCGGTATAGGGAAAGGCCTCCGATACATCCCGCTTTTCTTAGTCTTTTCGTAGATCGAAGACACGCACTCCGTCAAGTCAGCGAAGTAAGCGGGTCGGACCCACTTGTTAGACATGGGTCGTGAAACCACTTGACTCGTCTGCTTTGCTTTTTGGCTCGGGGGAGCTGAAGGCTTGATTGGTAAGGACTGGGTCGGTGGTATCGTGCTGACCGTCTGGGCTTGCTGAGCATAGCTGGATTGAGCCCCTTGTTTTATAACGACCGACGCTTGCACGCTCTGCTGAATTTGCGCCGCCAGTTCGGACGCCTCGGTTTCTTCTATCAGTATCTGTTTTTCTATCTGGGCCAGAAGGGCGGAAAAAGTAAACGCTTGTTTTTTAGTAACTGCTTGTTTCATCGGTCCCGGGAGAAAACCCAAGCGATACGCCGTCAGCGCCACGTTCTCCTCGCAATGGTCCAGGTCGGTCTTAGCGTCAATAAAACGCCTGGTGTAATCCCTGAGGCTCTCTCCCAACCTCTGCTTACAATTCATGATGGTATCTCCATTAGCTCGGAAACTCTTGCTTCCGACGAAGTGCTGTCGGAACATTGTCCAGAACATCCCTAAGTTTTTAATACAACCCTGTGGTAACCGGTTGTACCACTTGGACGCTCGATCCCTGAAGTTCATCATAAACTCCTGATAAAAAAGTTTATCGTCGTTGTCGAAACTCAACATAAAGTTTTTGAAGGCTTCCAAGTGATTATCCGGGTCCCTCTTACCGTCATACTTTTTCAATTCGGAAATGTCGAACCTCTTCGGGAGATGCCCCAATAATATCTCGTCGGACAACGGTGAAGCTTTCCAATTCATTCTGAATCTGAACGCTCCGCCTCCGAGCCCTTCGGTCTGAACCCCGTACAGACCTTCGTCCCCGGGGTTGATAAATTGGCTACTAGTTTGGTACCCCTGGTTCTGGCTGTTTGAAGGTTGCCACTAGACCTGAGGTAGAGTTACCCACTCTTCTTTGTTGCCTGTTTGCATCTCTTCTTTTTCAAACGATGCTGGCGTTCTTTTCTCGGTGCTACCCTTCTTGTACTTAGGAGAATCTGAACGGGGTGCCATATCCCGTCGGGAACGGCTTTTCTGCGTGCGTTTGTTTAGTCTTTCCTTACGTCGGTACTCCTTTCCCAACGAGTCGTCTGAAGTGTAGTCAGCGGAGATGCCGCGGTTATCCTTTGGGTATCGTTCCGCTCTGCCATTCTGCCTGTCCTCCGGGCGAGGCTCCCGATAATATCTAACAGGTCGGGCATCGATGCGATGGCCCGCAGTCGGGTTTCCTTCGCCGCGGTTATCTATGATTGGTTATTTACCTTTACCTTCCCGAGATCTCTTTTCGTCTAGCGCCCGCTCTTTTTCAGCGTTTAACCTGGAGATGTCTTACAGCAGCTGTCTCCTGGTCATGATAAGGGTCGAACGCTTGTCTCGACCCTGAGCGTAGTACTCCCGACCCGGGGCTTCCTCGCTTTCAGACAGCGAAACGGCTCGGGCCACTTCTCTCCCGACCCTCTCTCCGGCAGTTTCGTCATTCATTCTTTAAGATCAGATTGCGATTTTCAAAGAAAAAGATTCCTTTTTGGTATCACGTGTTCCCACAGACGGCGCCAATGATGAGAGAATAAATGACTAAGAAATATATTAGATCTTGGACCTTATGTGACTAGAGCACAAATGTAGAGAGAGAAAGTAGAAAGAGAATATTATATTCCAAAGTGTCCCACCTACCAAGAATAATGGGTCTCCTTTTATAGTGGGGAAGGGTAGACCCATTAATATCATTGGTGGCCTTGTTTTATTTCTCTTTTAGTCCTTCATAAAATACTTTGTTTACAAATTATCCTCTAATAAACGATAAATACCGTCACAGACATATTAACTTCCTTATATTTACAATTGACTCCTTATTATTAATATTGGCGAATTGCTCCCTTATCAATAATCATTCTAAGTTCTGTGTCAAAAGTGTATGAACATTTTAAATGTAACATTTATTCTATTAGAATGCTAAATGAGGAAGGGTTTACATATAAAGGTGGACACTGTAGACTTATAAACTTGTTAGGCTTACTTGCTATTATGAAGGCTTATAGGACTAGTGGTGTGTTAGTTCTTAATGGCGTTGTAGTGGTAGGAGATGTATCTAGTATGGAGAAAGATTAAACCAAGTTATGAAATTTTTGGCTTGGACAAGTGAGTGATAAAAGCCTTATTGAACTTAGCAAACAAGGGTTGTTAGATGGTAGCACAGTTCAGAAGCTGAGCTTTTGTGAAATTTGTATATTGCGCAAGAGAAACAAGGTAACATTTCTTTCTAAGAACCATACAATAACTGGTATGCTTGAGTATATTCTTTTGGATTTGTGGGGTTCGACACGAGAACCTACTATGGGTGGTGCAAGGTACTCTATGTCTTTGATAAGTGATTATTCTTGGAAAAGTATGCATTATACTTTTGAAGACCAATAATGAAGTATTTGATGTTTTTAAGAACTATAAGACTTCACTGGAGAATTATATTGGGAAAGTGATGAAGAAGCTTTAGAGTGATAATGGCTTGGTATATGTGAATAAAAAGTTCACTATCTATTGTGCAAATATTGGCATTGCTAGACATCGAACATTGTATGGGACTCCCAACATAATAGGCTTGCTAAAAGAATAAAGTGAACCTTGCTAAAAAGGTTAGTTGTATGCTTCAAACAGCTAGAATAGGTCGAAGTTTATGGGGAGAATTTGTGAATACAATTGTATATATCAACAACAACATTCCATTTATGGCGCTAAAGTTTCTTTTTCTTCAAGAGCGTTGGACGTGATGGAAACCTAAATTGGAACATTTGAGAGTCTTTCGATGTGATACATACACGCATAGAAAGTAAGATAAGCTTTGACCAAGAGCACTGAGATGTTTGTTAATCGGTTATCCAGAAGGAGTAAAAGGGTATAGGTTATGGTGGCTTGAACTTATAAGTCAGATAGCTATGATAATTCGCAACATGTTTTCAATGAGACAACATGCCATGAATAAGGTAGAGGATACCCAACCTAGTATTGTCGAGAAGAGACGTGGAGTTGATAATGAGTCTGATCTATCGAGTGATGTTGGAGACATTTCTGACAACGATGATTTAGGACATGGTTCAGCTTCAGCTCGTACAAAGGATGTCAAGTTAGTAATGAGTCTAAAGATAGTCGAGGGTCTGGTGTTCCAGGGCCTTCAGATGATCATATTAGAAACCAAAATGGGCTTGAGATTTATGTACTAGTGAGATATAAAGCATGAAGAACAAGTAAACTGCCTCAATGATATAATTTTATTTATATTATTGGTTATTTTTTATATATTGAAATGCATAGAGATGTTCGTGAACCCAAATTCTATCATGCCACTATCAGAACAGTGATAAAGAGAAGTGGTTTATGGCCATGGGGGAAGAACTCATATCTTTTAAAAATATGGGCACTTGGATTCTTGTGAGGTGCTCAAAGGGTAAGAAGATTTTTGGGAGTAAATGGATATTCAAAATGAAGCAAGTCATTTTAAGGGTTGAGTTATCCAAACAGAAGGAAATAATAATGGCTAAGGGCTTCACCTAAAATGAGGATTTTGATTTCAATGAAATATTATCGTCGATTGTGAAACAAACTCTTATAAGGGTTCTATTGTCAATTGTTACTATATTTGGTCTAAATTTAGATTAAATGGGTGTTACTACTGACTTCTTACATGGTGAATTTTAAGATACAATATACATGTGTCTACCTAAATGGTTTGAAGAATGGAGTGAAAGAGATGTGTTTATGTTGAAGAGCTTTCTTTATAGGATGAAACGTTCAAATAGGTAACGAATAGAATATTTTATTTCTTTTATGAGATCATCAACTATATTTGAAGGTGTTATGATAAATATGTCTATTGGATATGAAAACACATATGGAGAGACAAAACATATCGTTTTTAAATTTGGATGATACATTAATAGAGACAAGAGATAAGAGAAGGATTGAGACGGTGAAGACTCAACTAAAGTGATAGTTTGAAATGAAGGATATAAGAGAGGCTAAGATGATATTAGTATTGAGATCAAAAGGAACAGGTCGAAGGGGTATCTATTATATCCTAACAATAATACATTCATAAGGTCCTTCAAAAGTTTGGCATGTCTAGACCCAAAGAGGTTGGAACTCTCAAGCACCAACCGAAGCTGCATATAAGAAGTATATGCTAAAGATACTTTGTGCCAATGTTATTGGTAGTATTTTGTATGAGACCTGATATTTCCTATGTTGTAAGTGTTTTGGGCAGATTCATGTCAAATCTGAGAAATATGCATTAACATACACTCATGTGGCTCATGAGATATTTGAAGGGTTTAGCTTAAATTGGGTTGTGTTACAATCATAATAATACGGTTGATATAGTGTTAAGAGGGTATGTAAACTGTAGTTATGCAGAATGCCTTGACATAATAAGTCTACTTTGGGTTATATGTTTATTATGCTTGGAGAAGTGGTAAGATGGAAGTCTTTTATACACAAGTTTGTTTTTTTGTCATTTAATCATGCCTAATATATGGTTGATAAGGAAACCATGAACGAAGCTATTTGGCTGAAGGGATTGTTGATTGAGATTAGTGGTATGGAGCAAAATGTGATTTCGTCTAGTGAAAATATTAGTACTCTTCATTTGATGAAAAATTTGAAGTTCCATTAGATAAACAAGAATATAGATATCAAGTTGCACTATATCCGAGATGTGATGGAGTTATAGCAAGTGACGGTGGTTAAGATTACTAGCGAAGAAACTCATTGGATTACTTTGATAAAATTAATACCTTTTCAAAGTTCAAGAACTGTGGGTGAGCTGGTCTTTAAAGGGTAGAATATTGGGTGCAACGAAATATGGAGTTACAATAAGACTATGTGAAGAGATGTAAGGTGTAGGATAAAAATAACTTGGGAACAAAACTAGTGTCGAAAATTACATGTGGTCGGAAATGGATCATCAAAGACATGTAAAGGAAAGAGTTGTTTCAATCTCTCATGAAGATATTGGGGCCTAAGATCAAGATTTTCTAAAGGCAATAAGAATGCCAATACCAAAGGCCAAAGGAGCATAATGATCATATGTAGCATCGAAAGTTAGTATATGGTTTTCAAATGGCTTCTGGAGATACCTAAAAGCTTATAGAGGAAGTTAGAACACTAAAGGTCTGATTTTATGTTCAATATCAGCATTTGATTAAAGGTTTTTTGGATCAAGGTATCTTCATGGGACACAAGTTAGATGTGGTCTGATGCAGGCATGCTATCATACGGATGCAAGCACTAGCCTTGTCTTGTGTGTTCGTCGGTCTGGCCAAATGGGATAATCTGCTTTCATGTGCTAATGTAAGCTAGAGGAAGGTGTGTGTACATCATTGATCCTCTGTAAATAGAGAGAGATGGGTATTGAAGTTTTTGATAGATTACAAAGTGAGAGAAGCACTTGGGAGATATGAGAGAGAAAGCTATAAGCTTTCGGCTATAATTGAGATAATAGTTTAACACTTGAATAAACATTTTGAGATCCATAGTTTCTTTCTAATGTGAGAGTGCTTTGTAACAAATATGATTGGTTGAATGTTTAGTGTTTGAAAAATCATCTTATAGTCTACTAGATATAAAATCATGTATATATTGCTCGTCGATGTAGTATTTCTTCACAATCCAAATCACGTTAAATTTGTCTTGTGTGTGTACTTAGGTTTAATATTCTGGTTCTTTTTTGTTTGTTTTTCCTACGGTTCACAACTATATTTGAGTACGAACCGGAATTTTTTAACTCTGTATGTTCTTGATGTAGATTCAACACTATTACCCAATGGGTTTTGGCTTAAGCAATTGATATTTGGCTAAGAATATCCAAAGTTTGGTTGTTATTGGGTCTTTGTTTTTGTTGTTTATTCTGAAGAAGAGGTTCTTGACTAGGATTATATTACCCAATAAAATCATTACAAGAGGTAAAATAAAAATACAAACAAAAGAGGTACCCGTTCTCTAAATAACTCTAGAGATGTCCACTCATCATCACTTCATAGTATTTTGAGAGATATATTATATTTTTGTAGCAACTTAACCTACCATAAAATATTTTTATGTGAAATCAGTCGTCGTGAAACCCTCGTCGGAGATTTTAAGGTTATAAGAAACCTCTCATTACTTCTCGAATCATTTAACCTGAAGTTTTCCGATTTTTTTATGTGTTCGGACGGTATCCTATGAGGCATCCCACATATCTCCCAAATATTTTATCCTTGATTTATCCTTGATAAAAAAAATTGATCTCTTATCATTCAATGTATCTTTTTCCTCATGTTTTTCCTCAATCAATTATGGCTGGTAAAAGTATATATTTATAAAGAAGTTCTTAAGGGTCAAAGAGCCTCTCAAAAGTCAAAATACTATCAATGAAGGCTCATCTCATATTTTTACACCCCTCCCCTCATTTTCCTCGGGAAAAAATAACCCAAGGGGTTTAGGTAGTAGAGAATCCTTCCAATTCCAAGAAGTCTAAATTTGGTGCAACCTCTATAAAGATTTCCAGCTAAAGAAAACACCACAAATGGCAACTCATGGGACCTCATTTGTGAGTTCTTGGACCACCGGTTCGGTTTTCCCCATCCCCCTCCCATTGGATTATTTGAGCCTATTTGTGGCTCCCGTACAAGCGGTTGAGGCCCTTAATCATGGGGATTGCTCAGCCCCAAAACATAAAAAAGAAAAAATACATAATCAAGAAAAAATATTCGATATCCGACCAAAGAAAGTCTATGATAGCATAGAGTATTGTGAGGCGCGCATAGGCCAAAGAGGTGGAAACAAACTAACGGATTACAGCTTTGGAAATCCTCATTATCATCATGGATGTGCACAAGAACCATCTTGTTGCTCTTAAGAGGATCAAATATGTTTTTTCTAATCCTAAATCTATGTGATTGCTTTAGATCTGGTAAGATAGTATGCAAATTGTCAAGGTTTGGTTTTCGATCCCTAGTAGGACCCTCGCTTTGGCTGAGACCGATGAACTCGTATTACATATAGAATATATTTGATTGGAGGTTCTATATTTTGTTCCACCTCGACCAACTTAAGTTATTTACTTTGTTAGACTTGTGTCTAACCCAGACTGCCCTAACACCTGAAGAACGGTGATGTCTTGCATCGTCTCCTCTACATGTCAAATATCAAGTTTTAAATGGACAAGATTATATCATTTTGGACAATATATAATAATAAATTCCTACATTTCTACTACCACTCCTTACCAAACCACCTTAAGGTAGTGGATGATTTTCTCAACTTAGAGAGATAGTAGAAAAGAAGTTTCATTTTTATTTAGAGAGGCTTGGGAGAAGAAAGCCTCTATTAACAGGAAAATTCGTGCTTTACCCAAAGCTTGTGATAAAATAAAGTAAGCATGTAGCCTACTAGAGATTTTTTTTAACACTCCCATTGTTTTCGTATTTATCTTTTCTCTTAATTTTTCCTTTAATACTACCCATCCTAGTTTTCTTTACAGAGTATAAAAAGTTCTTTACTTTTAATAATTACAAAGGAAATAAATTTTTCTTAGATCTAAGTAAGTGAGCTTCGTAGAATTAGGACAAAAGGTCTCACTACTACTTTACTGTGAGGAATTTTTCACTCTCTAAGTTTCGGATTATGGAAAAATCTTGTTATCGATAAAAAAATATTGATGGCTTCCATGGGATTCAACCATTTCATATATATTTGTTACATTTTCAGTTAACTATGTATATTTATCATAACGAATTCATTTAATACTTTTATTGTGTTGTCTCTTACTCGAAGGTCTAGTGCGGTCCGGGGGAATTTGATTTTTTTTGGCCTAACTGGAGCTTAAAACTATGGTACCCTAGGTTGAAGAATAGTTGGATATGTTGCATAGATAGTGCTTGATAAATTACCACAATTGAGACAGGATCTTGGTTTTATTGTTGGTCGTTATGTCGATGTTACTCGGACAACACTAGTCTCAACCTTATTATTTCATCAACCTTAATCTAGGACTCCACTTGAGCCAGAATTGCATCGAATGACAAAGCCATTTTTGTCAATGCGTTAGCTAACAAACCCGGGAGGATCGTTTGTCTAAATGAAGCGCAAGTTATAGGCTTATGATAGTCATCTAGGTTATTTTTTATTTAAACAAAGCGTCGGGTATAATCTTATAAACTCTCATCGGACTCGTGGTTTCAATACGTAATGAAGTCATCATCACTCTTGATCTATTTGATTCTAATAAAGTGGTAATTAAATAGGGATCACAAAGTGTTGAAGTTTTTTATCACCCTGGGAGTCAAAAGTGTTTCCTCTGAAAGTAATCGAGAAAGTCGAGCACATAAGCTTGTGGTGTCCTCCAAAACTCAACGTCATATTTTTGAATTTTTTGATATGATACTCTGGATAACCCGATAGATCATACTTATCCATCGTATATTGATCGAACTTTGGTGGTAATTTCATGACCAATATCTCATGAGCTAAATATAACTTGGCTATATTGTGTTTGTGATTGTAAGACAAATTCTCAACACCATCGTTCTAGCTCGGATAATAATTTGAACCTTGGAACATTTCTACATTATAATAGGGAGGATTGAATTAGGGATAAGACCATATGAAGAAAAAAAATTACTACCAAAGAAGTTGGGTGCATGCGGTCTGAACCCTTGACCTTGGCTCAGAGCTAGATGGAGGAAAATGTTCAGATTAATGAATGGTGGTCGTTGATTCCAAGGTTGAAATTTCGCTCCAAATCAGATTGCTCATGGAACAGCCAAAGAAGGAGATGACGGGTTGTTTCTAGATGATCACTACACAATGGACAAGCTTGGTCAATCTCAACGTCGGTAATTCTGTCCCTTGTACGCAACCTACCTTTCAAGCCAAGCCAAAGCACAAAACTATGTTTAGGAGAAATGTGTCGTGTAATCTAATTATTTAGGATGCTACATTGTCTGATTAGGTCGAAAGTACATTATGTCTATGTCTAAAAATGTTTGTGGGGATCTTATACTTTCGTTCTCATGTTTAACGAATTGATGAATAGTACACTTTACACCGAACCTTTTTTTCCTTGACCTCGTATGATTCTAACTTTTAAGAGGAGGGGCCATAGTGTGGTTTGGGTTTTTTAAACTTGGAGAAAATTGAAAAGAACTTCTTACAAATAGCTCGAATTGTCGTGTGGTTTATGTATTGTGATAAATAGCTCGAATTGTCGTGTGGTTTATGTATTGTGATGTTTTATCTGTTATCTTTAGGTTTATTTGTTTCACTTTGGGGGAGGTCTGTAATATTTCTGTTAATTCCAGGTCAAGAACAGCACATCAAAGAGATGAAAAATTCTTATGACTTATATCTTAAAAAATTCTTATGACTTATTATCTTAAAAACTTTGATTTGCGTTTAATATAATCAAAAAGTTGTACACGTATTCCGGATATACCGGCAAAAAAAACGATATAACAATCCAGTAGCCAAAACATATGGTAAACAATAAAATACAACTATGCCAAAACAGATAGCAAAAAATACTAGTTTCTTATGCTAACAAGTTCGGATACAGGCTGCGGGTTGTAGGAGAAAACAATGTCTATAAACGTGCGTCTTGATGGTGTATATGATGTCCCTCGGTTGAGTGGTCACTCCATCAGAGATCAACCGGTTGCGGGCTGTCCAAATGTGTTAATCGGTGCAAGCAAAAGCTACTTTCTTGGCATGGTTCTTCCATGAAGTATCTTTGGCTTCCTTTTTAAGCCATTTCACCGCACTGTCCAAGGTAGTCGCTTCCCTTCGAATGTCCATCCAGCCCCGAATTTCGCTCCATATCAGATTGCTCATGGAACAGCTTAAGAAGAGATGACGGATTGTTTCTAGATGATCACTACACAATGGACAAGCTTGGTCAATCTCAACGTCGGTAATTCTGTCCCTTGTACGCAACCTACCTTTCAAGCCAAGCCAAAGCACAAAACTATGTTTAGGAGAAATGTAAGAGCTCCAAATGATGGAAGCCCATGGCCTCGGAACAGCCCTTGGCCTAAAGAAATCATAAGCATTCTCCTTCTGCCCCGAATCGCTCGAATGCCACGCTTGTAGCTTAGCAAGGGTTGTTTCGCTATCGGTAAAGTGGCTACTAAAGAAGCTTCGGAAGGAGAGAGCAATTCCAAGACTTCAAATCTCTCAAATGGCAAGCCCACCTTCTGCCCTTAGTAAACAAATGTCATCCCAAGCAACTAATGACATTTTTTAGCCACAAATAAAAGTACGGCACAGCTTAACAATGTGTGATCTTACCGTAACAGATCTGACCAACTCGACTGTACCGGAGTAGGAGTTAGGACAACGCAGAGCCAATCCAGCTGAAAATTCGTGCTCTTGTTAGCATCCAAGGTGGGTTTTGTAATGTCGAAGTAGTTTGTCAAAAGTCCAATAATTATTCTTTATTTGCTTTTAGGTTATGACATTCTTCGTCATGATTTGTTGGTTTTGGAGGTCTCCTGTTACTATCGTGTCTGAGCAGTTTGTGCAGCCCCTAGGCATGCAGTTGTCATCCGCTTCATTTATCTTCTTGTCTAGATACCTTAATACCATGTCAGCTCTCTTGTTAAGCCTGACTCTGTACTTTTCAACACAAATAAGGAGCTTAACTTCAGATATGTGCTTGTTGTAGGGCGGTTCTTATCTTGGGGCTCTGGAAGTTCTCTGAATGGCAATATATTGGTAAATACGTTTTTTCCATTTCGATAAATCATATACTGTATTTTCACCTTAGGCAAGAAAAAGTGTCTGATGAAGGTGGTTACTCTGTTCCTAGTCATAGGTATTTAGAGCCTACAGTTGTCCATTTATCTTGTTGATGTCTTGTACCTTAAAGGTTGGAATCATACCTTGGTTGGTCTTGTCAACCAGAGTCAGTAAATGTGTTTGTCGACTAATCAATATAAAGATTTGAGGACACCAAGCAACAACAGTTGAAAAATGAGGCATAGAATCACCAATGTGTGAAATTGATTGCACATATGACTTTGGACGATCTAACTTAGTTTGATTTTTGTTCATAGCGTACTTCTGATTTAGATCAGTGAGCTAATCCTTATGGTATAAGCTGTTGAATTCGAAATTTTGTTTAGGCTTATGGTTTATGACATGGTTTGTATATTGGATTCTTAGACTCTAAGGCACCCCTATGCTAGACAAGAATTGGAGAAATTAGATTTGGTACCCGATCAGCATCCGGAATATCAATACAAGACTGAGTTTCAGAGTCATGAGCCGGAGGTATGTTTTTAAATCGTGTATTCTGTAGTGTTATCAGAAATTAAACATTGACAAAACCTCCTCCTTTTGTGTTTTCAGAAAAATCTTTTTAGCTGACAAAAGATTTATTAGTGGACAAGAGACAAAATAATAGAGGAGAAAGGCTTAACAATGTTTGTTACAAATTAGAGACTGGAAACAACAGAGTTTGATCGAGACAAAATTCGTCGGAAAAGATGGGAGCCTATAACACGTATAACTACGCTTTCTAAAAAGAATAATTCTGGTCACCTTTATTGCCTAGACCTTTTGAGGAAGTTTTTTGGGATATAACAAGCTTCTAGATTCAGATAACAAGCATCTACAAATTCCGAGTTTGACAATGGTTGAATATTTGAGAGAGATTTGGGGAGATTTTGCCGCTATCATTCTCATGCAGATCGCGGCAAAATATTGCTCTTTATTTCCAGTAGGTTTCTAGGCCTGTTTTCTCACTTGTTGCTTCACCTACTCCGCTGATCCGAACTTATCTTCAGATCATCCACATTTAATCAGCATTTCCAGCATTGTTGAGCCTGCCAATCCTTAATACCGTCGATCTTAAGCAATAGCACCGCGTTAAAATCATTGAACTTTTTAAGTACATAGTCGAACGTCGATCCATACGGTGAACTTTGAACATATAAAATTACATGAATTGTACCCGGCTATTAATTTGTTATCTTGGGAAAACCTTAAAATGAAACAAAGAAACTTATTGATTGATTTAATGTTTCTCAAGTTTGGACATTCAGCAAAATAGCAACAAATTATAAAAATCATAAAATCTAGTATAGAGTGCATACCAGAAACAAGAACATTTCACTTAGAAAAAAGCAATTGCTTAAATAAGCATTGAGCTAGAAACAAGTAAACCGAAAGTAAGAGGGTAAAGAACCATACAGTCCACTGATTGTTTGGACGAGTGGAAGTTTTTAGGGTAACTACTTTATATGATACACTTCTAAACAAAAAATTTACTAGTTGCTACTCTCTTGTTCAATGGTGTTTAATACTAAGTTTAATAAGCACCATGATGTCGAATATTAATAAAAATATGTTCTCTGGACTCCTAAGCAAATAATTTTCAGATAAGAACGAATAAAGAGAACAGTGGTACGGAAAACTAAGAAATCATTTGCTACTTTGTTTCACCGAACATTCGAAACTGTTATCTACTTGCTATAAATATAATCAAAATTGTTTATGAACAATAATGACTAGATAAGTTGCTGTCCTTCGATCTGATCACTAACACTATAAATATATATCACACAGCAATTAGAAGCTGAGAAATATCATACCTAAGAAGACCATATATGACTTGAAACTACGAGCTGAGTTGAGCCAACTTGTGCCTTACAGCACAAGCAAGCTTCCATTCACCAACAGCAGCCAGACCCTCAACAACTTTTTGCCTTATCTTGATGTAGGGTATAAACCCTTTATCTGTCATTTTCAAAACTACTTTCCCGGCTAATATATACTCACGGCACTCCACACACCCTTCAACCACTGATTCATAGCTCTCAAATTCTTGAGCATAACCTTCTCTCTCCAAAAAATCCATCAGTTCAACCGCTCTCCAGACTTCTCTATTCGCCCTTAACGCACCAACAAGTTGTACCACCATCCCGTGCCTGGGGACTAATTTTATTCTGACCACCATCTGCTTCACCATCTCTAGACCATCATCTGTCCTTCTAGCCGTACACATTGCACTTATTATAGCACCATAACTCTCCAAATCAGGGACGCAACCCGAAACAGCCATTCCCTTCAAAACTCTAACTGCCTCCTCCAGCTGATCAACAGCACACAGAGACGACACAACGTAATTGCACGTGCCACAGTCAGGATGGTAGCCAATGGATTTCATCTCCGACAAAATATCATAGACAGAACGAGACTGGTCTCGGGTTTCCAGCCATGCTTTTGAGAGAAGTAGCTGAGTCTGAGGAACAGGAAGGCAGCCAGAGCGAAGAATGCGCTGGATTATAGCAAGAGATAGAGGAAAAGGGTTGGTGGTTTGAAGAGTGTAAGAAAGTAGGCAGAAATATACAATCTTGGGTCGTGACCTAGGTCTGATCGGAATAAAAGACTGTAACATCTCATCGATGACCTGGGCAGTGTGATGGGGAGGGAAGTCCGAAAAGAATGAGAAGGGATTGTGTTTCTGCCAAGGTTCTTCAAGTGAAACAACAAGCTCAGGAATTTGTAGATAGTTTTTTGTCACAACTGAAGCTTTGATGGATTCTTGGACAGGTGAGAGTGAAGATATAAAGCGTAGTAAAGAGATTCGATTTAAGGAGCTACGTATATTTGAAACTAGTATTTTCATCTGTATCGGATTTCGTACGAGTAACATGTAGGTTTGTGTGTGTTTGGCATTACATCGAACACTTTGTGGGCAACAGTCAAAATCACGAAACTACAAAGCAACTAAAATATATGTTTCAGCAATTTAGGTGCAAAAGGCATTTTCAAAAGGTATTCAACAATACTACTTGGACTCTCTAGTTGGTCGCCGGAAAATTTTAGAGAGAGTTAAAACTTTGACTTTATGTTTGGTGACAAAGTAAAAGATTTATGTTTGGTGACAAAATAAAAAAGAAAAAATAATCGAGGAGCTGATATGAGAGGAGTTAAACTCCTTTTTGAAAAGAAATAAAAAAAAAATACATAAACCATTTTTATTTGTGCTAGGCTATATTGAGACTTCTTTTGGTTATAATAAGACTCCAAAATTTCAAAAAAAATTCATGTGAATTTACCATTTTACCCTTCATATATAAACCAAAGTTGTAACTAGATGTGGGTAAAGTTCTGACCCTTCATATCTGAAAAAGATCGATAACTGGCTGCGGCAAAAAAAATCAATTTTTGGCGGCGGCGGATTTGACAAGGGTAACAGTTTTGATCGCCGTGAAAGGACCGATAGGGGTGGGTTTTTCGATACGCAGTCCAAAGCTGATGAATCGGATAACTGGGTGTCGAACAAGAGCGTTGATGCACCACCACCAAGGAGGTTTGGTGCTTCAAACGGCGGTGGATTTGATAGGAAAAGCAGTTTCGATTCCTTATCGAGAAACAGAGATTCTGTTGATGCTGATAGCTGGAGGAAAAGGAGAGAGGAGACTAATGGTGGCAGTGTTGGTGTCACTTCAAGGCCAAGGCTGGTGTTGCAGCCACGTACCCTGCCTGTTACCTATGAGAAGCCCGAGGTGGCTGTGACAGTTGAGAAACCGCATGAGGAAGTGGTGATTGTGGAGAAACCTAAGGGTGTTAATCCCTTTGGGACTTGGGGATCGCACTAATTCAAAGATCTAGTAATTTGATTGTTGGATTTCGTATATCTTCAGAGTTCAGCCTAAGTGCATTGTAATCACTAGCTTTGAGAACATGGTTTTACTTGCTTTGTGGGTAACTAGAATAATTATGCTAGTGGCACTAGCATGTTGATCCAAGAACCATTTACCTGTTATACGGACACTCGTATTTGTCTATACCAGTTGTATTGATCAAAATTCTTTTAGACAAGCAATATGTGTGATATTTGGCAACAAGTGAGTAACTGTTGTTAATTGTGATATTGGCAAGGCTTGAACTTAGTTGATAAGGCATTTGATGCATGAGTTTACATTACACGCACGTTATCCGCCCGTAGTTGGACATACATTATGCTCTTTGATTGGACTTCACTATGCTGAGCTATTGGACATACATTATTTTATTGTACATATTACTGAGTGTTTATTGATTGTACATGTTTTTATATCTTTATTGGAGATAGCATTAAAGGCTCGCTAACTGTGCTTTGTATGTTTTGGATTACATACTAACGTCAAAGGATTTGTTCTGACTTTTCAGTGTGGAGAAGACTGAGAGTGAACATGCTGAAGAGCCAAATGAAGAAGCGAAGGCAGCAAATGGACATGCTGAAGCAGCAAATGGACATGCTGAAGAGCAGAAGTAAAGATATATATGTATATATATCTGGAAGAAAAGATAAAAGAATTTTGTTGGAGTATTAAAGTTTATTATTGTTATGTGTTCTATGGATTAGAGTGTCTGACTATTTTTGCCCGTCGAATTCTGTGTTCTAGACAGATTTGTTAGCTTTCAATACTTTTTCACACTTTTTGTTAGTTTGATATGAATACATACATCTATTTTGGGACTTAATTTTCTTTCCAACTGTTATTATTGCTTTAATTGAAGTCCTGATGGAGCTAGGGTGTAACTTTTCAATATATGAATGATTTCTTTATTTCATTCTTTATATAGACTTTTAGAATCCTCTTATATTTTAGTTATAATTGCTCTCCTTTTACAGGGTTCCATCATCTTTTCTTTTATGGAAGCTTGGTTTATTCACGTTTTCTTTTTTGGATATGTGCCTTCTGTTTCTTTACAGACAAACCCTGTTAATTATAATCATGCTACCTAGCTTTTTTAGTGCAGACAATTTATTGGTACCAAGCTACCTACGTCTCATTTCCAATTTCCGAACCAATGACTAGCATGTGATGAAAACACATATAATGAATGTGCAAGAGATCTTGAATGATGGGATCATGCATTATGGTTCATCATGCTTTTATGCCTTGTATAATCCAACACAGTACATCAAATTCATGTGAAGTTACCTAACTCGCAATTTCAGGGACATTGCGAGTTGAGTACCCGCAATTTGTCCAAATTTGTGAAGTGAGCATTCGCGAATCGCGCCCCGAAAACCTCTTCTCCAAATTTTGAAAATGAAGAACCCCAAATCTTTAAAAACTTAACCACAATCAACAAACAACATACCAAAATATCGACAATAACTAGACTAACAGTTATCTACAACTTGCTTTCCAAAAAAAACAACAACATTTAGATGAAAATTCGACTTTTTCAAAAAAACCTATAACTCTAAATATCACTAAAAATACCTAAGTAAATTTCATAAAAATTACATGAATAGGTATAAGATTCATATATTGACGTTTTTGTAAGTTCGGATTTGAGAAATCTTGACTTTTTTTTGCCGGATTTTGAGAGCTTTTGGTGGAGAGAGAAGAGAAAATATGGTTTTTGGCTGAAAATACAGCTTTTATATCAAGGGTAAATGGGTCTTTTTTGGGGTCTCATTATAGCCAAATGGGATCTCAATTTAGCATTGCCCTTTTTATTTTATAGTACAAAAAGAAAATAACTTTTTACCAAAAAAAGAATAAGTTTTCTATTCGTACCACCGTGACTATTTAAAATATCACAGTTTGATAATAGTTGTGATTCCTAATGGACAATGGTTCCAAGAACTCTTTGTGTAGTCTTCTTTTGTTTTTAGAAATCAAGATCAATTTTTGCGTTATTTCCTTTTACCTTTGATTGCTTATCATGGATTCACAGATCAATAACTATCGTGAAGAGGAAGAATACTCAACTCTTCCCAAAAGAAATTTAATCGGAAAATCTTCTCAGTAATCTCAAAGCAAGAAAACCTTCGCTGAAGTTGTTAAGCCAAGAAATAGAGAATTGAATGTAGACCTCAAACCTGAGTATACCAAAGAAGCAGTAGACCATGTAGAAAATAGTGTTTCGTTTCCGCCCCTTGACCCCGCTAATCGTGATATAATCTAACAAGCGTGCACTCCGCACTCTACGACTTGTTTGATAATATATCATGATTAAATTGGTCGACTAGTCGATCCAATTAAACTAAAATAAATAACAGACCACTATTCAGTTCAATATATTAAAGAAGTCAAAGACTTACTGATCCAACAATCGAAAGTTACTTTTGTGGAGAAATTCCGCAACGGAATCCCTAAAAGATCGGTCATGAACGGCTTCTTGAATTCCTTAAAGTTCAAGGGATCATTCAGTTTTGAAATCATAGATGCTCATCATATTCTCCTGTAATTCTTTGTGAAGGAAGATGTCAGCTATATCTGGGCTAGGAATGTAAGGAACATTGAAGGATCGACCATGAAGCTGCTAAGATGGAGCCCTGGTTTTAATTAGAAAATATGAAAATCCTCTGTCTCTGATTTGGGTTTGCTTTGAAAGAATCCATGAGTTTATGTATAACTACACTGTCATAAATGATCTTGCATCAACCATAGGAACCTCATTCAAAGTTATAATCTTGGAAATCAGCATAGCCAATAGTAATGCGTGTTATGCTCAAATCGAAATAGACATCTCAAGAAAGTTAAAGCACAGACTGTGGAATGGATTCGGCTCGAACGATGGTTGTTAGATTACAATAAGATACAAAAATGTGCCTAGATATTGTGAGCTATGCTTCCATATAGGACACAAAGAGAAAGAATGCAAGAAATCTAGAAAGAATGATACTAGAGAAGAGGATGAAGATTTGAAAAATACTTATAATCACAGAATTTTAAATCAAAGCAATGAAAACCAAATAATGCCTCTGAACAATCAACATTTTAACTAGCAGGAAGGGATGAAACCATCAAGCCATCTGACTCAAACCTTCGGCAAAGTGTATAGAAGAAAGATTAAATCCATCGTGACTCAAAAAGATCAGGATAGTAAGAATGAGGACAGTCAATCCCAATCTTATCAAGATCAAAACTCTCAATGTCAAATCCACCAAAGCCAAACCTTCACTGAAAACTAATTGAATGACTCAAGTAAAGATTCTACAGCTAAAGAGAATCTGGAAATCATTAAAGCTCTTCAAAAGCTGGATCATGTTTATGTTCAAAGCAGTATTAAGGATCATGTCAATTTCATAACTCCTGATTATGATAATTTATGAAGTAACAACGTCACTCCAACAAAAAGAAACTCCCCGTCAGACCCAGATTTCAACACCATCATCAGCAGAAAACTGAAATCTGCAAAGAAATGTAGGAAAAGCAACAAATTGGTCATTAATCCCTTAAAGAAAACAAGGGACAAACAACAACAAAAATCCATATCTGATAATAATAAGGGTAATTAGTTTGAATGCAAGAGGTATTAATAACAAGCCTACTCTGCGAAGGCTTTTATTAATGATTCATGTTGAAAAGATAAAATATTTGGCTATTCAAAAACCCATGGCCAATGTTGATAAGATTGAAAGTGTAGCTAATATTCTGGGCTTTAAGAACTATATCCTCAATAGTTCTAACAAGATTTGGGTCTTCTGGTTTGATGATGTTACAATTGACATTGTGAGTGACCATGAACAATTCATTCATTTGGAGGTTCATTATCCTCGTCTGGAGGATAGTTTTTTGTTTACTTATGTTTATGCTAAAAGTCAGAGGCTTCAGATGATTGATCTTTGGGATAAGATGCAGTTTCTTTCCTCTAATGACAAAGCTTAGATCACTGCTGGTGACTTAAATGCAATCACTACTTCTGAGGACCAAATTGGTTGTACTTCTAATGATCAAAACAGTACTGACAACTTTAATGATGATATTAGAAACTGCAATCTGGAAGATGTTAGGTATGTGGGATCCAGATATACTTGGAACAGAAGCTCTCGTTGGAAAAGACTTGACAGAGCTATGGTTAATGACAGATGGTTTATTTTTGTTTTTAATTCTACATAGTTTTTGAAAAATATTAAATTATTTATTCAAAATAAATATGTTTTATTAGAAATATCAATTTTTTTTGTTTTCTTTAAAACCCTGAAATGTTTTATATATTGAAATTTTCAAATGGATTTTTTATTTCTACTTTATTTTTCCGAATCTAAATGTAAAAATTATTCGCCACATCATTTTTTATATTTGAATTTTATTTAAAATTTTAAATAACTATAGTTTCAATTGTCTGTTTTAATTTAAAATGATTATTTTTTTTTATTTTAATTATTTAATTTGGTTTGAGTTATAGTTTTATAGTTTGAATTGGATTTGATGATTTAAAAATTAAGTTTCATTTTTTTGCAATTCAAACAATTTTGATCCAATATTTGGTTTTAAATAGGTGGAGTCAAAATTAGATTTCGGAATCTTCAAGGTTGGGGGAAGATATTGATAGAAACTTGTGATCCATTGAGCAAATGACAATCCATAATACTTCTCAGAACCCATCGATGCAAAGTTTTGAAGATGAATTGTCAAGTACTTAGAACTTGGAAGAGATAATCTTCAAATTGAGATTGGAAAGCATAAGATTTGATTGGATGAATAACGAATTCCAAACAAGCTCTGCTTCAGAATATAATGAAGATACTTGATCATTTTTCTTAGAATCCAGTCGTAAGAGATGAAGATATCGAGATTAATTTCTCTGAATTGAGAATGCCCAAATTCTGAAAGAAGGTCTACAAAGGATACTATGCAAGAATTTAAATCGTCATATGAAGAACATCTTCTATTCTGGTAGCTAAACGTCTAAACTTGAAGGTAATCCTCTGCTAAACTGATACTTTTCTTTGCTCTAGCTAATTCCCTGCATTTGAAAAACCACTAAATATGGATGGCATTGCTTGTCAGATGAAATACATGTGCCTTTAGTCAATAATAGTAAGAATGAAAGTAGGATCTAGAATATCGCATATTATCTATAATACAACCACATCCAATAATTTCAAGCAAGATAATAGATTTGAGTTGCTTAAAAATGCTGAATTGATCAATATCAATTTTTATTTTACACCTTGAGGTCCATTTGGAGAGCCAATCGGCAGCGCTATTTGCTCAAGAAAAATATGTGAAATAATCATAGAAGAATTTATTAAACTTCTACAATATTTGATAGAATAACCAATAAGCTAAGGATGTGTACTTATTGATGAGTCTCAATTCAGGATACTCCCCGGAAGGGCAGACCAATATAAATCTCTCCGGAAACCGGACAGACACTGAGAACACAAATCGGACAGGACTTTTGGACCGGACAGATCACTTCAAACACTGTGATCCTAAGGCTGTTCGAACTATGACTAAAGTACTAAAAAACCTAAACACTTTCTGACTAAGCTACCTGCCCGCCTGCTTAAAACTCATGGGTCTTTAAACATGACCCGGGTCCATTAAACATGACCCGAAAGCCCATAAGGGCCCAAATATCATATTATAAATACCCAACCACCAGCATTAACTATGGGTAACAAAAAATTAACTGCTGCCAAGCTGCTTAATTCTCTCTCCACCTTGACACACCCTCACAACACCTTGAAACACCCTCACAACACCTTGAAACACCCTCACAACACCTTGAAACACCCTCACACCACCTTGAAACACCATTACACCGCCTTAAAACTCCACTTGAAATTACCAGCCTACCCCCAGGCTACTTTTATCCTCACCAAATTGGTGACTACAGTGGGAGGCGACGGTGCCTGAATCAAGTATTCGAAACCAAGCAAAGAAATTTTGTCCGAATGAATCCGGATAATCCAGAGCTTCCACCAGCTTTGCTCGAAGTGGTGGAAGAGAACGATGAGTATACTGTCCAAGAGCGCGACAGGTTAAAGCTTGAGATAGAAGCTCTGAGGGCTGAAAAGGCCAAAATGGGCGTGAAAGAAAAGTCCAAGGCCTCGGTTGTTCATCACACCGACAACCCCAGAGAGCATGAGGTTTCCAAAACTCATGTGAGCACTAAAAAGACTCATACTGGTTCTAAAAAGTCTCACCGGTCCAATCCTGTGGAGAGTTCTGACTCAAGTTCAGAATCTTCGGACAACTCTTCGGACAGTGAGGGGAATGAAAAATCCTTGTCCTCTAGCAGTGATGAGGGACGAACCAGGAAGAAACAAAAGCAAGTTAAGAAGTATTCCAGAAAAAGAGATCACCATAGAAGAATGAAGAGGCATATTGGAAAAGGGTCATCTCACAACCGGAGGCATGTAGACCGGATGCTGATGGATCCTTTTGCCTTCCATGATGAGCCAGGTATCTTTGCAACTCCTAATGAGGATACTGTGTTCAGTCGTGGAAGGAATTGGAGGCAATCTCCATTGTCTTCTAAAATTCTGTCCGGGAACCTCCCCAAGAGGTTTGACAGCACCAAGATGGAGAAGTACGATGGCAGTACTGATCCGGACAATCATCTGGGGCAATTCAAGAACTTCATTATGAACTTTGATGATGATGATAAACTACTCTGTAGGGCATTCTCCCAATCCTTCACGGGGAGTGCTCTGAAATGGTACAACAGCCTGCCTCAGGGTTGTATCAAAGACTTTGATACTTTTTGGGTGGCCTTTCGAAGGCAGTTTGTGGGGAGTAAGGAGCTGAAGGTTAATGGAGATACCATAATCCATTGTGCCCAGGAGCCAAATGAGTCGTTAAAGGAGTACATAAGTCGTTTTGTAAACACAAAAAACGGGTTAGCTGATTGCTTTGAACAGGTGGCAATAGCATCCCTAAGACAAGGTTTAAACCCAGGCAACCTGGCCGATTCGGTGACCAGGAAGAAAGCCATGACCTGGGGAGGATTGCTAAACCAAGTTGGCAAGCAAATAAATGTTGACGAAACAAAAAAGACCAGGGTGCACAGACAGGTGAGATACACCCCGGTGGCACCAACTCCAAATCAAAACCAGTCCGGGAACAAAGCAAGAGAAACCGGACAGGGGCATGGTAGGGGAAAAGCTCAGTCTCAACCAGCTGCTCCTGCTCAAAGTCAACAGTCTAGAAACAAAAGAGGGCCATGGGTCCGACCGGAGTGGTTTGCAGAACTCAAAGAAAGTATGGCAGCCATTTTCGATAAAACAAAAGATGAAGTACACTACCGGAGACCAGCAACCTTGCAGTCTCCTAGAGAGCATCGAAACAATTCTTTTTGCCAATACCACAATGATATTGGCCATACCACCGATGATTGCATAGCACTGAAATAAGAAGTTCAAAACTTGATTGAAAGGGGAAAGTTAGGAGCCTATGTTAAAAGGAGAGGAGGCAACAGGCCTGAAAACACTCACCGGGTTGGTCCAAGTAACACTGCCCCAGAGGGGGCTATGGTAATAGTTGAAAGGTTTGATGTGGAGTCTGAATACTTGGATCCTGATCCAACACGAAACAGAGTAGGTGCTATAGAGGAGCGTTCTAGATCGGTCTCCGGGCTCATTAAATTCTTCGAGTCACTGACAATTTTCGGAGGGGACACAATGACTGCTCCTACTGCTTCTTCAAGAAAGAGGCATGTTCATAACTTAGCCTCTCAGCTAGAAGGAGGCATGACATCCTATCAATCTCCAAACTCATTCCCATTCATAGTCTTCGATGAGGATGATTTGAGAGATATTGCTGGCCCTCATGAGGATGCTGTTGTCATAGGAGCATCTATAGGGGGCAATGAGATAAGGCGAATTTTGGTGGATACTGGAAGCTCTGCCAATATCCTTTTTCTAAACACTTACAAGAAAATGAAAAATCCAGCTGTGATTCAAAAGTCGGACAGGTCAATCGTGGGCTTCACGGGCAGCTCAGCCGATATGATCGGGGAGTTTGAAGAAGAAGTGTTGTTGGGCAGGGGCACTTTCAAGAAAATGGTTAGAATACTCTTCATTGTGGTGGATAGTCTTCGATGAGGATGATTTGAGAGATATTGCTGGCCCTCATGAGGATGCTGTTGTCATAGGAGCATCTATAGGGGGCAATGAGATAAGGCGAATTTTGGTGGATACTGGAAGCTCTGCCAATATCCTTTTTCTAAACACTTACAAGAAAATGAAAAATCCAGCTGTGATTCAAAAGTCGGACAGGTCAATCGTGGGCTTCACGGGCAGCTCAGCCGATATGATCGGGGAGTTTGAAGAAGAAGTGTTGTTGGGCAGGGGCACTTTCAAGAAAATGGTTAGAATACTCTTCATTGTGGTGGATTGTCCCACCTACTATAATGCTATTCTAGGGAGATCTTGGCTCTCTAGGATGCATGCAGTGGCTTCGACAGTCCATCAGTGTCTAAAGTATGCTGTTCAGGGGCAGGTTGGGGTTGTCCGGAGCAGCCAAAAGATTGTAAGAGAATGTTATGCCACTGCCTTGGCACCACGAACGCTGGGGGCAGTCCGTATAAATGATCAATAGCAGTTTGAGGGCCTTTCTGGGGGTGAGGGTGAAATTGATGACCCCAGAGAGACCCCTGGAGTATTGATCCCAATTGAGGAGGTTGAAACGCACTGCTTGGAAGAAGGAAAAAATGTCAAGATAGGGTCCAAAATGCCATCAATGTTAAAAGAAGAAATGTTGAAATTTTTGAAAGACCATCAGCATGTGTTTGCTTGGTGCAACGCTGATGTTACTGGAGTTCCATCAGAGGTGATTTCCCATCACCTATCTGTCCGGAGAGATGTGGCACCAGTGGTACAAAAGAGGAGAGCTTTCTCAAAAGAAAAGGTTGATGTCATTGTACAAGAGGTTGATAGACTCACAAAGATGGGGCACATTAAAGAATCTCAGTACCCTTTGTGGACTGTCAATCCTGTCTTGGTGAAAAAGAAGAATGGCAAATGGCGTATGTGCATTGACTTCACAGACCTCAATCGAGCTTGCCCAAAAGACTTGTATCCGGTCCCCCGGATAGATCAGTTAGTAGACTCTACTTCTGGGAACAAGCTACTCTCCTTCATGGATGCCTTCTCCGGGTACAATCAGATCCAAGTGGATCCAAAAGATCAAGAGCATACCACATTTGTCACTGATAGAGGTTTACACTGTTACAAGGTGATGCCCTTTGGCTTGAAAAATACTGGGGCTACTTATCAAAGGTTAGTCAACAAGGCATTTTCTGATCAAATTGGAAGAAATGTGGAGGTTTACATTGACGATATGATGGTAAAAAGCGTGGATGAGCAGTTGCACTTGTCCGACCTCCAAGAAACTTTTGCCAACTTGGCCAAAGTAAATTTAAAACTAAACCCTGAAAAGTGTGTGTTCGGAGTGCAGTCCGGGAAGTTCTTAGGGTATATCATAAGTGAGCATGGAATACAGCCCGACCCGGACCTACTCAATGCTTTATTCCAAATGGAGCCTCCTCGAAACATTAAAGAAGTACAGCGATTAACGGGGAGATTGGCTGCCTTGAACAGATTCATCTCCAGGTCTTCGGACAGGTGTGCTCCATTCTTTCAAACCTTGAAGGGTGCAAAGGGGTTTGAATGGATACCACAGTGTAATGAAGCATTTAATAAAATCAAGAAACATCTTTCCTCTCCCAAGACTTTGTTCAAACCAGTTGATGGGGAGACTCTCTTTGTATATCTGGCTGTTTCAAGTTGTGCCATCAGTGTTGTGCTAGTGAGGGAGGTTAATGGGCATCCTCACCCAGTGTACTACATCAGCAAAAGCTTGATTGATGCTGAGAGGCGTTACTTGAAACTCGAAAAGCTGGCATTGGCCTTGGTGATAGCTGCAAGAAAAATGAGGCCCTACTTCCAGGCTCATCCTATCATTGTCCGGACATCTTTCCCTTTAAAGAATGTCCTTCAAAAAGCAGATATTTCGAGCAGAATGACAAAGTGGTCAGTAGAGTTGGGGGACTTCGACATAGACTTCGCTCCCCGAACAGTAGTAAAGGCTCAAGCTGTGGCTGACTTTCTGGTTGAATTCCATTCTGATAGGGATTCAGAACAACCTACTGATTCAAAAGACAAGAAAGTATGGATTGTCCGAACAGACGGAGGATCCAGTACCATGGGATCTGGGGCAGGAATATGTCTCACTTCCCCATACGGGGACAACATGTTCCAAGCTATTTGTTTTGCTTTCAGGGCATCCAATAATGAGTCCGAATACGAAGCAGCTATAGCTGGGTTAAAAT
Organism: Limnanthes douglasii subsp. nivea; assembly: GCA_036936605.1. Classification (NCBI taxonomy): domain Eukaryota; kingdom Viridiplantae; phylum Streptophyta; class Magnoliopsida; order Brassicales; family Limnanthaceae; genus Limnanthes; species Limnanthes douglasii. The sequence goes on along the minus strand of JAUPFV010000005.1, from coordinate 41,617,147 downwards.
TGGCCTACATTTGTGGAGCTAAAAGGGTCAAGCTACTAAGTGACTCCCAGTTGCTAGTCCACCATGCCTTGGGCCTATCAGAGGCTAGAAAGGAGCAATTGATCAAGTATTTACTTCTCCTCAAAAATGAGGCGTTGAAATTTAAAGCTGTTGTCTATGAGCACATCCCCGGGCAGAAATTGAGCTAGCAGACTCACTAGGAACGATAGCATATACGGAGTCCTACCCCTGGATCCATGTGCTTGAAAGCCCTTCTATTCAACTCGATAAAGGTGAAAAAGAGGAAGTTTTTGAAATACAAGTAAATCGGCCTCAAGACTGGAGGTCTCCTCTTATACAATATCTGTCCGATGGTATTGTGCCCTTGAATAAATCACAAGCCAGAACATTGAAGCACAGGGCTCTTGGTTTCCTTATGTTAAGAGAAGTGTTGTACAAAAAATCCTATAGCAAACCTCTCCTACGTTGTTTAGGGGATCATGAGTCACAAATGGTTCTCTCTGAATTGCATGATGGTGAGGGATCAGCCCATTGTGGATTTAGAGCTTTAACAAGAAGAGTACTACTCTCCGGATACTATTGGCCATCGATTATGAAAGATGCTAAGGAGCTGGTAAGAAGGTGTGACTCATGCCAAAGGTACAGCAATGAAATCCATGTACCAGCCATTCCTTTGGAATCAATTTCTGAGCCCATCCCTTTTGCTCGATGGGGATTGGACTTAGTTGGGCCTCTCCCTGTGGCGTCCGGAGGGCGTAAAACTATAATTGTGGCCATTGACTACTTCTCAAAGTGGGTAGAAGCAGCTCCCTTGGCAGGGACAACCTCGAAAGCTATCATAAAATTCATTATGTCCAACATATGTTGCAGATTTGGTGTCCCCCAGAAAATAACAACAGACAATGGGCCACAGTTTGATAATAGAGAGATGGAGAGCTTCTGTGCCTCAAGAGGTATTCAGCACTTCTTTTCTTCACCTTTCCACCCACAAGACAATGGGCAAGTTGAAGTGGCTAATAGAACAATACTGTCCGGTTTAAAGAAAAATTTGGAAGGGGCTGCTGGGAAGTGGCCTAGTTATCTACAAGAAGTCTTATGGGCCTACCGGACAACACCTGGGGCTGCAACACAAGAATCCCCTTTTGCCTTGGTCTATGGAATGGACGCAGTAGCCCCCATAGAGAAGACACTCCCCTCCTTTTGTGTTCATAACTTCTCAGGACAGGCTAATGAGATGGCAATTAGAAATCATCTTGATTTGATCGAAGAAAGACGGGTTAAAGCTCATCTTAGAGTGGCACACTATCAGGGCTTGATGAGAAGCAGGTTTGCTTCTAAAGTTAAAAGAAGAGATTTTCAACCAGGAGATAAAGTATTAAGGAAAGTTTTCTTGCATACTAAGGAAAATCTCTTCGGAAAGCTGGCCCCAACTTGGGAGGGTCTGTATACTGTGGTTGAAAGAATCAAGCCTGGGACATACTGGTTGGAAGACAAAGATGGCAGGGTTTTAACTCATCCTTGGAATATTGAACACCTTCGAATGTACTTGGAATAACACTTGTGCAAATATTTACTTGTTTGAACATCCATGTAAATATTTGGGGGCATACCTTCCCCTCTTCGGTGGCACGGAGAGCTTTCAATGAAATTTGATGCCTTCTTCAATTATTTTCTAAGTATTTTCAAAATTCTGTTTCTTGTCATACTACCCGGACTGAAAGGTCTAAGGGCTATTTAAACTCTAGCCGGAGAACCTAAACATTCTCACAGTGCAATAATTCAAAGCTACTTAAATTCTAGCTATTTAAAGTAAAACAAATAATAAAAGAAGAAGATGGTTGAGCAAAATAAAACATTCATTCAACAACTTAAAACTGCCTTGGCCTTCCAAGGACTTTTTGAACAAGTTTGGGCACAGTACAAAAAATCTGTCCGAATAATACGAACACCATCACAAAAAGAGTGCCTTGGCCTTCCAAGGACTTTAGTTTGAATAAAAGATAAACAAAATAAATTATAAATTAAGGTTGAGCCTTTGAAGATGGCTCACCCTCATTTGCTTTCTTGCCCTTGATGTCGCTCTTCTATTCGACAATCTTCTTGCCCTTGGGATCAATTTCTTCTTCACCTGGGCTCTCTCCTGTTTCCTCTTCATCACCAGACGAGGATTCACTGGAATATCCCTCGTCAACCATGGTATAGTATGGGAGATCATCATCATCCACATAGCGCCATAATTCCCCTAGTCTCCTCTTCGGGAATTTCTCATGAAACAGGAGGACTATATCAGACTTCACCTTTTGGATCATTAGCTCCTCGCTTTGGATCATCTCCCTGGTATAGGCGTTGATCTTGGCCTTGATTGTGGCCTCTTGATCCCTCACCAAAATAGCCTTCTCTTCAGCAGCCTGAGTCACTGCATTTTCCAAAGCGATCTTGTCAGTAGTCAGGTTGGTGATGAGCTTTTCCTTTTCAGTGACCTCTCCTCTCGAAGCTGTAAGGTCTTTCTCCATACCGGACAGTTTAGTCTGGAGATCTCTTATGGTTTCTTCTAAAGAAGCAAATTTTGTGTTGCTTTCATTTTGATTCTTCTTTAGCTGTTCGTTTGCCTCCTTAAGCAAATCAACCTTAGTAGCAGCAGTCCGGAGGTCATCGGACAGCTTCTCCTTCTCAGACTTGAGGTCTTTGATGGTGTCTGCCTGACTTCGGACTTGCCTTTCCAAAGTAAGTACTGGCTGCACATTGCTAAGGAGAGAATGGGCTATAACATCCCTCTCACTGGAAACCATAAAAGTCTTACCGTTGAAATTAACTGTGTTGGAGCTGCTTGGAGGGATGTAGGGCCCTGCGAACTCGTCTCTGGGCAGCCCAAGAAAATATTCACCAAGTCCACCCAGACCGGTGATGTCCACTTCATCCAAGTTGAGCTCCCCCCCCCCCCTCAACTTCATCTGTATTAAATTCCCTTGGAATCTCTCCTTGCAAGTCCCTTGGGATCTCTTCGGCCAATGTTGGGTCAGTAGGGAAAGAGGGCTCTGGGTCCCGGAGAGCAACCTCATCTCCTTGGGAAGTCTCCTTCTTCTTGGCCTCCCTGTCATCACCCTCACTTGTTTGCTTGCGAGTCCTCTTAGAAGCCTTTGAGGGTTTAGGGAGGTTCACTTCCTGCTTCTCGCTCTCCTGTTCTACCACTTGTAAAAGGGCTGCATCAATTTGAACATGTGCCAGTCCCTCTGTGTCTGTTGGGGCCTCCTTCTCATTGTCACCTGCCACCCTTTTTCCTTTCTTCTTCTTGCCCTTCATCTTGTTTGGGGCTTTGGCCTGGGCAGGCAGGAAGAGAGTCCCATCCAGTTCATGAGACCTTCTCAGCACAATGTCTTCATCAGGTTGGGTGGAGAACTCCTCCCAAGTTAGGTCTCTTCGACATGTGGTGTTCCACAGGTGAGACCTTGCTAGGTTCCCAGGAGTGAAGGCCTTATGGAACTGGTTCTCCCAGTTCTCTGCGGCCCAAGCGTTGATTTTGCCACAGGTGACCTGTCCGGCCTTCAGGTAGTCCCCGAACTCCTTTGGCAGCTCTGATAAAACAAAAGAGAAACTGATTAGCATAAACTTAAAGAAAAGAGAGATTCGAACATAAACTTAAAGTAAAAACCTACGATCGCTCCTCCATCTACTCCTGAGAAGGCTTGGATTCTCTCCGGCTTTGATTTTCCTGCCATTCTCCCACGAGCCACTGACAAACAAAAATTGGCTCCTCCATTTACTCTCCGATTCTAGGAGATCATCAACAGCTTTAAGGTCGTTCCCCATGTTGAAATGATAGAAGGGGAACTGATGATGTTTGCACAAGCTGGCCACAGCTGCAAACTCTTCCATAGGAAGAGGGATTCCAGATAACCTAGACGCCATAATACATGACATCAAGGTGAACCAACCGTTGGGGCTTAGCTGTGTCGGGCAGAGCTTGACCAAGTGAAAATAGCGCACTATCTCCGGGTCCAGTGGGAACCTGAGTCCCCAATTGAATAGCTCCGTAAAGAAGACTATCTCATTCCTTTTGCAGTCCATCGGGGTCTCCGGATCGATGGGAATTCGTATCTTAACATTCTCAGGGATCCCCCACTTAGTACGCAATCGACCCAGATCTGAAGTATGGATGAACGCATACTTGGTCCTTAGCAAAGCTGAAAGATACTTGAGCTCGACTTTATGAAAGCATGGACCTACTCTCCCTTCAAGGCTCTCCGGCAGGTCCGGATGCCTCAGATATAAGTTCTCTTTGCCCTTCTTGGCAACAACCATAGCAGTATCAGCCTGTCCGGAGGACTCGGACTCAAATCTAACCTCCTCAGTGGAGTCCTCTATCCTCTCCTCCATAATTGTTGGGGTAGCTTCTGTAGAAGTAGTCTGGGGAGGATTGAAGTCTGGCATAGCTGATCCACCGGACTGTTGGCTGTCCGTATTTACTCGACTTCTCACCTCAATTTGAGTTTCTGAGGCAGAAGATTCTTTGGGGGGTAGTGGGCTGCTGGCCTCTAGTCCTGACAGCCTCTCCCGGGGAGCCCTTATAGTTGCCCCAGACTCTGATTCACTATTTTTTGCCCCCGATTTCGAGGGTGTGTTTTTAGAAGATAGCCCTTTGACCAACCGACTTGGCCTTTTCATGATTAACTTATCCGGGGAATGGTCAGAATCAGACCCCATAGCAATAAAAGAAGATTTTTTTCTAACACTTGTGGCAGTGACTCCCGGTTCAACAGCAGGGATCGACTCCTGAACTGAGGAGCCAGATAATATGGGAGAAAGAGTAGATTGAAAAAGCCTTTTTGGCTTGGTACCTTTGGAAGAAGATGAGCCTCTATCAGATTCTGCGATTGAAGAGGCTGGTTTCTCAACAGGCGACGATGGTAGCCCTGCTGCAAGTCGTTTTTCCTTCTCGACTCTTTGAGCTTTCTCCAACTCCGAGAGGTTAAGCCAGCCGCCTTTGATCAGTGCTGTTCTTGCTGTAAACATAAGCAGCCAAGGAATTTTCGAAGTTCTAGAGAGATAAAGCTCTAAGTGAAATTGCAGAGTGAAATTTGAAAGAGATAATGAGACAGTGAAAAGTGAATTAGAATTTATAGTAAATGTGAAAAAAGGAGTTGATTCCTAGGAGAATCCGAAAAGTTGGGCAATGATTAAAAGACGACGCTGATGTCATTAATGGCATTTAAAAGAGGTAACTTGTTCGAGAAAGTGGTGCGAAGTTCAAGGTGAAAAAACGACTGAAGTGACCAATCAGAGAGTGACACGTGTCCCATTAACTCTGGCAAGAACCGTTTGGAATTCGTAACGTTCGATCTGTCCGGATTTATCCACAACTCTCTTCGAATTGAGAACCACTTCCTAAATCGGACTTTTTTCAGTTCTTTGATAAGGACACTTATTCAAACACCTAAAAAAGGGGCTCCTGATGAGTCTCAATTCAGGATACTCCCCGGAAGGGCAGACCAATATAAATCTCTCCGGAAACCGGACAGACACTGAGAACACAAATCGGACAGGACTTTTGGACCGGACAGATCACTTCAAACACTGTGATCCTAAGGCTGTTCGAACTATGACTAAAGTACTAAAAAACCTAAACACTTTCTGACTAAGCTACCTGCCCACCTGCTTAAAACTCATGGGTCTTTAAACATGACCCGGGTCCATTAAACATGACCCGAAAGCCCATAAGGGCCCAAATATCATACTATAAATACCCAACCACCAGCATTAACTATGGGTAACAAAAAATTAACTGCTGCCAAGCTGCTTAATTCTCTCTCCACCTTGAAACACCCTCACAACACCTTGAAACACCCTCACAACACCTTGAAACACCCTCACAACACCTTGAAACACCCTCACACCACCTTGAAACACCATTACACCGCCTTAAAACTCCACTTGAAATTACCAGCCTACCCTCAGGCTACTTTTATCCTCACCACTTATAGAAAGAAGATGAACCAGAATTTTTAAAATGATATAAGCAAGTCATCTGCGAAAGGGCTAAGCTTGGTATGATTATTTTGCTTCTTGTAGCATATTTCAAAGTTTGATTTTGCGCATATAAATTGTTCAAACCTTTAAGGATAAATTCCTTTGTTATAAAGAAGAGGCAATGGGACAGGGGATCCTCTTTTGTAAGGCTTCTCTTAGTCTTGAAGTATCCCTTAGTCCTTCCATTAAAGAGAATTGAGACATTTATGTTCCTAATCATTATGTCAATCAAGTTAACAATATTTAAACATAATCCAAAGGCTATAAGGACCTTAATCAAGAAAATATGCGACATTCTATCAAAAACTTTGTCCATGTCCACTTTGATGAAGATGATCCCAGCTTTACTTTTCTTGTTAAGGTCATATAACATTTCTTTAGCAATCAATATGTTTTCATGTATAGATTTGTCAACAACAAAGGCTCCCTGGACCTCAAAGATAATTTTGGACAGTAATTTAGATAGTATGTTGTTTAGTAGCTTAGACATAGTTATGTTCATTAATGAACAGAGACTAACAGGTCTATAATTACTCCATCTAGTGGGATTACTGGTTTTATGAATTAGACATAAACCAGTGGCCAATGTATTATGGGGAATAGTTTGGCCCTTTACGAAAAAACCATAGCTTCATAAAAATATTTTTTGATGATGTTCCGATAGGTAATATAAAAATATTGATTGAACTCATCCATTCCAAGAGCATTGTCATAATTGAGGCTTTTAATGGCAATAATAATTTCTTCTTCATTAGGATTATTCATAAGAAACTTGTTGTCATCCTCATTATTATGTTGGGAATATTGTCAAATATAGGATTATTCTTTAGGATGTCATCTTCATGAGTAAATTAAATCCTTTCAGTAAGAACATCTTTGAAGTATTCAACAGCTGAATTTCCAATTTGATAATTTTCCTTTATCCCATTAGTACCATCTTTGATTCTATAGATTATATTTGTCCTCTTTTCTTTCACAAAGTTGTGATAGACCTTTGTGTTTCTATTACCATCTTTGATCAAGGTTGTCTAGGTTTTCTGATGCCACTAGGATTCTTCCTGATTAAGAGCTTGCAACAGATTAGCATTAGCTTTGGAGAGCTCATTTCTATTCTCAGAATTATCATTATCTTGTGGTGTATTTTCCATACAGGTAGTAGTTTCTTCAGCTTCCTTAACATTATCAAAAATGTTACCAAAACTCAGTTTGTTCCAGATCTTCAATGCATCTTTGAGTCTTTTTATTTTTTCCAGAATATATGCATTGGATACCCTTGCATTTGAATGTTCCAGTTGTTTTCCACTGTAGAGAGAAATGTAGCATTTAGTATCCACATATTCATAAATTTGAAACCAAAATTAGAATAATTTTTATCATTAGATTTATATACACACATAGGTGTATGATCAGAACACGTTCTAGACATATGATTGACATTAGTTCAGTTAAAATAATTATATCATGCGGAATTGAATAAAGCACGATCTAATCATTTCCAATTGGTTTTGTTGGTCCGGATGTATCTTGTACCATCATAACCAGCATCTTCTAAGCTACAATCACGAGTTGCGTCATTGAAGTCTTCAACACTATTATTGCAATATGTTAATCCTATTTAATCTCCGTATTTGGCATAAACAGTAGTAATGTACAAGGTTTTTTCTAAGTTGGTATGAATGACTTCAGAATGAAATAGTTGGGAATGATCAATGATGGTCTTAATGATGAATCCATGCTTACAAAGAAACCAAATTTTATTAGTTGTAGTAGCATAAAAGAAATTAAAACCAAGATTGTTAGGAATAACAAACAAATTTTCAGCTTTGATGAATGGTTCAAGGATAGCCAAAATACAGATGTTTTCTCTTTTTATACTTGATTTGAGCCTTCTCATTGAAGATCCATTCCCAATTTCACGAATATTCCCGCATAAGAACTTAATCATAAGAATGATTTTGATTTTTGGAGTGGTTGCTCTCAAAGAGAGTTGTGAATACAACATTGCATTTCTTTCTTTTTCTCTTAACTTCTTTTAATCTTTTGTTGAGCAGATCCTGGAAGCTTTTATCAACTTTTTTTTCTTTAGAATGAGAGAAGTGGGAAGGCTTCCCATATTTTCTTGGATTGGAGTAAAGCTTTATGTTTCTTGGTTTTCCGCTTCATGAGTGAAATATAAAGAGTATCCATCTTCAAGATTATTTATAGTTTCCGTGACTTCTTCATTTGGATGAGATTTGTTGATTACTAGGTGATTTGACTTGTCTTTAACTTGTTCTTAATTAGATATATTCTGCTTATCTGTTGAAGAGTTATCTTTCAATTTGTGATGATTCTGGTTAGGCTTGATGGCAATGGATTTCAGTTTAAGACCTTCTTGATTACTTTTGTTATTTGTATGTTTCCTGATGATTTTTTGATTATTCTGGAAATATTTTTGGTTGTTCTAGTCATTCTGGTTATATTTTTTACAATTATCATACATGTGACAAATTTTATGTCAATGATTGCAGAATTTTGGTATGTCTTCGTAGCTAACTTAAAGCCATACTCCGTCATTATCACCAAATCCCACCTACACATTGTGCATAAGCTTCTTAGTGATATTTATCTTTATCCAGGCGTAGCTACCATTATACATAACAAGAATTTTCTTAGAAACCCAGGTTTTGTGTGGATGACCGATAGCAGTAGCAATATAATGTATGATGTCATTATCGTAGAGGAATTCTGAAATGTTCTCAATCCTTATCCAGATGGAACTATTGGACATTCAATCTTTGGATTGAAGGTTGGAGCCTATTTGAATATGTGCATAGATTTATCTCGAACAGACCATGTATTTCTTGATCAAAGTTTACACGTATCTTCTTATAGAGTGAATTCAATGAAAATGTGTCGAGAATCCCAGTTCAGGATAGTAAATTCACCCTTGAATTTCTTAACCTCTATAAATTGATTAATAAGAACTTTCTTTGGGATGCCTTGGGAGAATTTCCCAACTAATGTGTATTTTGTAGAGTTCATCAAATTTTTTTTGTCGCTCAGTTTATATTGTAAAGATATGTGATCTTCTTTTATTCTGACTCCTGTGGGAGAGATTGTTGAACTTTTTGTATGTGGTTTTATGATTTTCGCAAAGGATTTTCCATTTAGAAATGTGCTTTGAATTACCTGATTTGCTTCAATGTTTCTAAAGCTTGATATTTATTGATTTCAATTTGGATTGAATCTGTTTTTGCAGACTAAAAAGCTAGAAATTATTTGTTGTTGAATGATTTTTTGCGAGTGTTATCATTAGGGATAGACATGGCTACAGCTAGAAAGGAATGGCTAAGGAAGAAGGAGAATTGCAGGAGAAAGAACGAGGAAGCAGATTCTTGGAAATCAAGAAATCCTTTCTTGGAGAACAATCATCTTATTAACTCCAAGTTTTAATTATTTTTTCTCTCTATCTACTCTTATATTAATATATATATATATATATGTATATAATATAAGGCTTACCAGTTTGTTGTCATGTTTTCGTAATATTTGACCATCATCCAGTATGAATTAACAAAATTATAGTAAGATTTGATGCAAGATGTTTCATTGTACACTGAGGTTTCTAATGTCGACTGAATAATACACGACCACATTCAAGAAGTAAGTAACTCGTTGGGATACGTTTTCTTCAAAAAAAATCCATATTAACTAGAATATTTCTGTTTATATGTCACTTGCATAACAGGTTTATGGTGCCTGCAACTATATTTTCAATTGCATCCATTAGTGAAAATCTATATGTCAACATAACATTAGGTAAGTCGCACCATTTTCATTTCATAAGTAACTTAAGCGATTCACCATCCAAATGTAGTTGGCCAATTTTTCTACATCAATAAAAACTAATACAATGCAAAATGTATATGTTTTCGTAACCCAACCATTTCAAAAAATAATATTTTATACTTTGTAATCTTGTAGTTACTATCCATAACTAAAACCAACGTAAACATCATTAGAAGACCACTAGATTTTGGGTGTGCAAAAAAAATAGATATGTGATCACTTTAGACCTTTTAGTTGTCGTAATGTGTCATTCGATGTAGTTATTTTCCTACATCTTTCCTAACAAAAACTGCATGTAGGATTGACAACATATCTCCAACGTATTGTATAACGTGCATTATAAATATTATGTATATTTGATACTTTATCAGGTTTCGAATTCTTCAAACTGGCAAAAATTTATCAAAGACGAACACGGACCGAAAAAAGGCTCAACAAATTATTCTTTGTTTAATTTTAATTTTCTCGCTTTATGTCATCTTTCTAAAAAAAATTGGGTGTAGTGATTTATGTTTTTCTCATAAAACTTGCAAATATCATAACCGGACACTAATAAGATAAGTTTTAAATTTGAAAAGACAATCATATTTTTTTTGTTAGTAGATATTCTCTTAATTTTAGTTTTAAATTTTTTATTCCTATATTTTCCAAACATCTCGCAAGCAAACAAAACTCTATGAGTATTAATTCGTTTTTCATCATCATATAAACTTATACCTAATTTTTTATCCAAATTTTTTATCCAAACATTCTACCATTTCGTAAAACACCAAATCCTATGGATGTGTGGTCTTTTAAAAAAAATTAACAAAAAACGTCAACATATATTCATAAATATTTAAATTTAAAAAATTAGCAATTTATTTATAATAAAAAAATACAATTAGGTAGTACCTTACATCAGGATTAGTTGTAACATCTTGTGTCCAACGTGTCGGAACTAGTTGTCCTATCCGACACCAAAATTTCGACCCAACAACCCGAAATTATTAGATCGGGTGTTCAAAAAATTATTTGATCGAGCGTTCAAAACTTAAATATTAATTCCGACACAATTTTAAATCACGATTAATCTTCATAACCAAATTCATAATATATTATCATAAAATACTAAAAAAACAAGAAAACTAAAGTAATACTATGATCTCCAAGAAATGCTCCAAGAAATAAGGATGTTTTCTTGATCTCCAAGAAACATCTCCTTCTTCATCTCTTTCTCTCCTATCTTCTAGCGTTGGCTTCCTCTTGCTTCTCTCCGAATCTGGTTAACTTCAGAGGCTGGTTTTCCGGTGCAGGGCCTCCCTCCTGGAGGCTGCTGTAGTCTGCTTTTTGTCTCACGGTTTTGGAGTTGGCAGGCTTGGCTTGGACTCATTGTTTGCTGTGGGTTTTCGCTTGAAAACCCTGATCTTCTCGGCTACATCTCTTGTTCTTTCGATGTGATTGCTTGTTCTTGCTCGGTGATTAATGGCTGCCTTAAGTATTAATGATTTCCCTCCTTTAAGTGGTAAGAAGGATACGAATTCGTTGAATGAAAGTGTTAACAAAGATCGAGTTGAGGATAAAAGGTCATTCTCCGGAGTCTTGAAGAACAGGTTTGAATTTTCTGAGTTTCGTCCTGTTGATGTGTCGACCTTTGATGATCACAATGTAGTGCAGTTCTCTAAGCATGCTAAAGCCACTCTTTTGGCTCAAACAAGGATTACTCTTGTTGTTAAGTTTAGTCTTGGCATCCCCAAGAGGGCTGTTTTTCAAGCCTTTCTTGATTCGTTCAAGTTCAAGGGTTTATTTTCTTATGTCACACTTGACTCAAGACAAATTCTTGTAAAATTCTCCTTGTTTGAAGACGTTGACAGGTTCTGGTCGAAAATCTTTTGGAGCGTGGATGGCAAGGTTATGAGGATTATTAAATGGTGTCCTCAAAATAGTCGAAACTATGAATGGCTGGTTGCTTTGTTGTGGGTAAGGTTTGAAAGGTTGCCTGAGTTCCTGTATAGTAGATCTATTATACATGAGCTTGCTGCTTCTTTAGGTTTTGTGCATCAAGTGGTGGTTCCTGAAGTCAATCGGGCTAAAACTAATGCATGTTATGCATTGGTTGAGATTGATGTGTCCAGGTTTTTGAAAAGAAAACTTTGGGTTGGGTTTGGTGGCCATGATGGTTACTGGATTGGTGTTAGCTATAAGAATGCGCCTTTCTATTGTAAAACTTGTCATCACTTATGTCATGATTCAGAGAAGTGCAAGAAAAGCTTGAATAAAGAAAATGTTATTCATAAAGAAGAAGTTACAAAGGAAGTGGCTAGTACAAACAACTCTGTTTCTGTTAAAGATATGGGTACAAGTCTTCAAGCTACTAAGGATGCTCTTCCTTTTATTAAGGTTTACAAAAGACGTCTTAAATCTATGATTACTGCTAAGGATGACCCTCTTGAGGTTCCCAATAATGATAATACTGGTAATCTTGGTGTTAATAGTCCTGTTGAGGAAGCTTCTAAGCAAGATTTGGAGTTGATCAGTGCTCTTCAGGGTTTGGATCAGGATCAGGCTGATGCTCCTGTGTCTAGCTCTCCTAGGCAAAGTAACATTGGTAGCTGTAATCCTTCCCCAGAGGTTACTTCTCCTTGCTCCTCAGAAAATGGATTCTCTTCTCTGGTTCGCAGTAAGTTAAAATCTGCAAATAAAAGCAGGAGTGCAAAAAGGTTAAATATCAAATCTCTTCACAAAAGGGATAAATCTAATTCTTATTCCTTATCTGAATGATTAAGTTTCTTAGTTGGAACGCGCGTGGTCTCAATAATAGTGCTACGTTGTCTAGACTAAAGTTTATCATTAACCAATATAAAGTTAAGTCGATTGCTATCCAAGAGCCTATAGCTAGAATTGATAAAATTGAGAAAATTGCTCAGAAAATTGGTTTTAATAGTTGGGTTTCTAACTGCTCTAATAAAGTTTGGTTGTTCTGGACTGATGAGATTAGTTTAAAAGTGTTGTTTGATCATGATCAGTTTCTCCACTTGGAGATTAATGCTTCTAACTTTACTGGCCTCTTAACTTCTGTTTATGCAAAGAATAGAAGTATGCAGCGTAAAGATCTCTGGAATAAATTGGCTATCTTACCTAATGATGACAAGCCCTAGATTCTGGCTGGTGACTTCAATGCTATATGTTGCTCTGATGACCAGCTTAATTGTACTTCTTTTGATGTCTCTAGTGCTAATGATTTTAATGATTTCATCAGGCTTTGTAGCCTTGTTGATCCTGGTTTTGTTGGCTCTAGATTTACCTGGAGTAATAACAGAGCATGGAAAAGATTAGATAGAGTGTTGATAAACAATAAGGCTGCTATTTCATTTCATACTCAGGTCTTACACATGGTCAGAACCTGCTCTGACCATGCCCCTCTTTTGATTTCTTTGTCTAATCCTATTAGTTCTATTTCTAATAGCAAAGGATTCTTTAAATTTATAAATGCATGGACTAACCATCCTGATTTTATTACTGATGTTACTCTTAATTGGAACATTTATTGCAAGGGAGACACTAATGTGATTTTTTGGTATAAGCTCAGGAGGCTTAAAAAATTTCTGAAAGGTTGGAACATTACTAAGTTTGGTAACATTTTTAGCAAAGTTAAGCAGGCTATGGAGGATGTGGCTGCTATGGAAATCAATCATCAGGTTGCCAACAACAATGATTCTAAAGCTAGTTTAAATAAGGCTAACAGCTTGCTCATTCAAGCCCTTCAGAATGAGGAGTGTTGCTGGAGGCAGAAGTGCTATAATTCTTGGTTAAGCAGTGGGGATGGTAACACTAAACTTTATCTTTCTTATGTTTCTCAAAAGAAAAAGAGGAATGCTATTCTGGGTATTAAAGATAAGGGCATCTGGTTATCTAATGAATCTGATATTGCAGGCTCTGCTGAGTCTTATTTTAAAGACATTCTGTCTGGTTGTGTCTATACGTGTGAGGATGCTAGTATTAATGATTCTATTCTTAGTTGTATTCCTAGGCTTGTTAGTGTCAGTGATAATTATAGTATTATGAAGGAAACTACTAATGAGGAGATGTGGAGCATTGTCTCTGCCATGAAAAATGACAGTGCTCCTGGCACTGATGGATTTAACTGCCATTTTCTTAAGACTTGTTGGGGTATTATCAGCCCTGATCTTTGTCTGGCTGTTAATTCTTATCTCAGGGGTATGGTTATACCTAATGGGATATTTTCTACTGGGATCTGTCTTATCCCTAAGTCTCCTAACCCTATTTCTTGGAAAAAAATTAGGCCTATTAGCCTTTGTACTATGTTTAACAGGCTCATTTCATCTCTTATAAATACTAGAATTGCTCTTATTCTTCCTAAAATAGTTTCTAATTGTCAAGGCGCTTTTGTTAAGGAAAGGCTTATTCATGACAATATTCTTACTATTAAAGAAATGTTGCACAATATTAATAGAAGGCCCTCTAAGGGAAACATTATAATGCAGCTTGATATGACAAAGGCATTTGACAGAATGTCTCATGCCTTTGTCATCAAGGTTATGAAGAACTTTGGTTTCTCTGATGGTCTCTTGAGCTTAATTCAGTCTCTCATTTCTAATGTAATGGTGTCTATTCTTATTAATGGCAGCAGTATAGGGTATTTTCCTCAGAAGAATGGGTTAAGGCAAGGGGATCCTTTGTCCCCTTGTCTATTCATTATTGCTGAGGAGGCTCTCCTAAGGGGTCTCTCTTGTCTTTATGAGTCTAATCCTAGCATGAAGTATTATCTAAAGTCAAGTTATATCTTACCTTGTCTTGCTTTCGCTGACGATATAGTTATCTTCTCTAATAGTGCTCCTTCATCAATCAGCAGCCTGTGCAAGATTCCGAAAAATTATCAGAGTGCTTCTGGTCAAATGATCAATAGAGAAAAAACCAAGATTGTTACCTCAACTAGGCAGGCCTTTGCTGCTAACTCCAGGCTGAAATCTGCTACTGGCTTCAAAATTGATCATGCTCCTTTCAAGTACTTGGGAATCAGCATTTCTGCAAATAACAAATGAAGGAATTTCGTTAATCTTTTGTCTGCTATTTATAATAAGATTCAAATTTGGGATATGAAATCTTTGTATTTTGGGGGGAGACTATCTCTCATTAAGAGTGTTCTCCATCCTATTGTTTATTATTGGATGCAGAACACTCTTATCCCCAAGGCTATCCTCAATAAGATTGAGTTATGCTTTAATAAGTTCCTTTGGAGGTCCAATTACAATGATAGAGCCATCCATTGGACCTCCTGGAACAACCTTTGTAGGCCCTTTGATGAAGGTGGATTGAATATCAAGCTGTTATCTGATATCCAAACCACTTTCTCTTTCAAGTTATGGTTTTTGTTCAGGAAAGGACAGTCTCTTTGGGTTGAGCTGATGCATCATACATACTGTCTTAATTGTCACCCTACTATTGTTGAGTGCAAAACTACTGATTCCATTACTTGGAAAATGTTATTTTCTATTAGGACTCAGGCTGAGGGTTTTGTTAACTGGAATTTAGGCAGAGGGGAGGTGGATTTTTGGAGAGATGCCTGGCATGGCATGTCTCCTATTGCTAATGAGTCTGACTCTAGGACTTGGCTTCTCCCTGCTAAGGTCTTAACTTTCTGGAAGGATAAAAACTGGGATTTCCCTTTGCTTAGCTTCCTGTCTCATGATCGTCTCTCACACATTAAGAGTGTAAAGATTGTTCATGAGCAGGATGATAAGATTGAATGGGCTATTTCAAAAAATAAAGAGTTTAATACTAATCAAACTTGGGATGTTATTAGAATCAAAAATACAAAACAAAACATTTTTAAAAACATTTGGAGTAATTTAATTCCAAGTAAATTCTCATTTCTTTGTTGGAAATTATTAAAAAAAATTATCCCAGTTGATAATATCCTTGCTAAAAGGCACTTTACATCTGTCTCTAAATGTCAGTTTTGCTGCAGTTGTAAAGAGAAGAATCACCTCTTCATCAACTGTAGCTATGCTTGGTCTCTGTGGAACTACTATGGGGTTCTCTTCAGGGTCCCTTTAAGTAGGTTCATGACCATTAGTCATATGTTCTATACTTGGTTCTGGGCTTCGAAGGGTAGGTTTCACATTAGTCACCTTGTCCCTCAAATTGTTTGTTGGACAATCTGGCGAAATAGGAATGCTAGCAAGTTTACTGGTTCTTATGATAGTTTTGATTGTGATATTAGTAGAATTAACAGAGTTATTAATGGAATCGATTCTAATGACTCCCTAAAATCTATTCACTGGTCAGGTGTTCATAGGGCTGGTGTTTCCCTGGACTGTCTATCAGTACACAAAAGAAAGCACAAGATTAGGTACCTGAAGTGGCTGGCTCCTCCTGGCAAATTAAAGATCAATGTGGACGGCGCCTGTAGCTTTTCCGGTGAAGCCAGTGGTGGCTTCTTGGTTAGAGATGAGTCTGGCAGCTTGCTATCTGGACATGGATTTCTTTTTGGCAAGGCTGACCCCTTTAAGGCTGAGTGCCTGGCTCTTCTAGAAGCCTTAATTCACTGTCGAATGAACAATTGGAACAATGTCGATATCGAGTCTGATTGTCAGACCCTTATCGACTTTGTTGTCGCCGGTAATGTAGCCTCCAACTCCATGGTTTCAATTTGTCAAAACCTAATTCGATCTTCTATGGTTCTTCGGTACGTCTCTCGAACCCAGAATGCGGCTGCAGACTGGATTTCAAAATGGGCTATGAAGGAGAGAGAGGCCAAATTGTTTTCAGTGGTCGACGCTCCGGCTCAGCTTCTGGCCATCGTGACTCTGGAAAGTCTGGGTGTGGGGTATATTGACCCTGGTTGAGGTGGTAGTAGCTTGACTGGTGGTGGAGGTTGATGTCGATGGTGGTGTCGATGGTAGTTTGTGGTGGTTGAATTTCTGGTTCTATATCAGAGTTGTCGATGATGGTGCGATTTGTGTCTAATCTGACGTTTAGGAGGTGTTAAGGTTGTGAGTGGGTGAGGGTGTTGGAGAGAGGATGAAGAAGGATTTGTGATTTAGGGTTTTGAGTTCTGACTCGATTTTGACCCGTTCTTTTCTTTTGTTGAGGCTATTGTAGGTTTGGGCCCTTTGTTTGTATCGAATTTCTTTTGATCCGTTTAATAAAATGATTCTTTTAGCTAAAAAAAAAATCATAATATATTAATACCCCCTAACAATGGTAACAAAACTGAAATTTTGACAATTGTGAATGAGACTAACTTCTTGTTTCAGCAACAGATTGTTTTGAACACATGACACACGATTAGTTTAGTCCTCCAAAACACTTTGCATCTAACTTATACAAGATATAGCACAATTCGCAACACAATTAATTCTCCTTGCTCTCAGCAGCAGCACGAAACTGAATCTGAATCTGCAAACGAGGATACAAAAATAAAAAACATATATCTGGCCAACTCAAAGACGAGCCAAAAGTAGCGATAACGGAATTTTACAGCTCACCAGGCCCTGTCTTGGATCAGCGAGGGCGTCGTCTTCTAGATCTACGACTCCATTTAAATACCCTCAAGAGCACTAAAAGGCCAATGAGACCCAGCTGCAAGATCACTCCTATCTTCAAACCTGGAAGCACAATACCAACTTACGGATTATTTGGTGCCACTAGCTTCTTTTGGTATTGGCTTAGAAATAAGAATAAGAAAAACTAAGAATACAGTTTTTTTGGCTTCTTTAACTTTTGATGGTTTCTAGTTGTTATTTGCATGCCAGCTTGTTTTCTATACACTTGTTTCATAATGAAAACATGTTTTGAACTTGTTTTTTGTTCTCGTTTTCTATTTTGCACCAAACAACTCTTGGGTTATTATTCTAAGAATCTAGCTTCTAATCTTTGTTCAATTTCAGCTAACGTATTGACGCAATGAGCTGGGCAAGAAACTACTTGGGCATATGTTACTATTCGCTGTCTGATTCTACAAAACCGCAAGTCATAACTTACCAGTCTTAAGCTTCTGAGGCAAGCCCTGAAAATTGACACCATTACTAATATCTTTTGCTTCAGTAACTGTAGGAGTATACCGAATTTCGGTTTTATACTCGACGTTGGCACCCATGATACACGATTTTGGACAATAAACACTACCATCATACTCATCGCTTCCGTCGCAGCAATCTACGACAATAATGTATAATTAACTAACTTAATAAAAAACAATGCAAAGCTGTTATGTGTCCAGTTAAACTCCATGGACAGTAAATCAATAAATTCTGTGTCTCTATAGCTAAAAAGTAATGTTGACGATCGTCGATGTTTCACAGTGAATTCAAAAACTGTATATATATATATATATATGCATATATATATATATATATATATATATATATATATATATTGAAGAGATGACAAACCACAAATACGATCATTAACACGGGAAGAGAAAATGAACTTAGGTGCACTTCCTACATTCCTGCAGTAAAATTTGCCTGCTGGACAAGCAGCAGTTCCTGCAATTACATGAAAGCAAAAACATAATCAGAAACCAATAAATAGATACTGCATTAGATACTGTCGTTATATTTTGCTGGAAATATAGGAACGCCATATTCCGCTTACGTATATAGGTATGAACAACCGAGCTCCACGCTAATATGATGTTATGCACTTTATGAACAAGTGATATCCAGTTCTCCACACTAATATCATATTGTCCGTTTTGGGTTCGAAGGCTCCTATGGCTTTGTTTTTTGTCCACTTCCAGAAAACCTAAGATATGTTATTAGGTATATACTATTGATCATTCTCCTGTTGGTTTTGAACAGTAATTAGTACTTTGCTTATCTAATTTCGTGACGGATAGTCCATCGAACTAAAAACGTTCAGTTTTTGTACCTTGACAACCACTTTCCTGACATATAATCCTTAGACTAAAGATCATCCTAGCAACTTGATTATCCGAATATGGATAGTTACATGACTAATTAGTGTTCAAAGTCTTTCCATGTCTAAAGTAGATGCTTCTCATTCCCATGTCAACCAATTTTAGGATGTGGGATTTTGGTCGGACCTAACAGATTTAATTTACTTTTACTAAATCCAAAATCATTGTATCAATAACTTCAAAGTAACATTACCAAGAACTTATACACGATCACACACAAAAGTTCAGTTGTAGAAAAACATCAACAACGTAAAAAAAAAAAAGTCATATTCCACATCAATCCGAGTCCAATTTCACAATGAGATAAATAAAAAATATACCTGGCTCATCAGTGCCATCAGGGCAATCGCAGAAGTTATCATTGAGACGGTCTTTTGTGAATGATTTGGATCGGTCCTTGCATTCTATCACATCTGATTCGAAGTAATTTTCATCTAATTTTTAAGAGCATACGTTAGTTATACTCAATCTGTAGTTTGTATAATGAATATATAGAAAGTTGTAGAGTTTAGAGAGGAGAAAGATACCAAGAGGGTGGAGTCCAAGTGTAGACGAGCTCGAGCCGACACAGATGGTGATGATGGATGATGCGCAGAGAAGAGAGACCAAATCTGCGAGAAACATGTTTTTTTTTTATCTTAGTAGTTCTTGGGCTTTTCTTGTTTAGTGGAATTGGTCCATTAACATTCAATTTTGTAATCGACTTTTCTAAGGGAGAGGAGGGTTGGGGTTCTGTTCTTATCGGGGTAGAGAAATTTATTCTATAAATAATAAACTTGAGGTTCGGAGATAAACTTTTATATCTGGAAATCAAAATACTTCGACTTAAAAGACTTCTAATTGATGATAAGTTTAAGCCCAGAGATGAAACAGTTGATCTTGATTAAAGACTTTGTGTTTGGCACTTCAACCGAGTTGACTAGTCACTAATCTGATGATTTAGCATTGGAGTGCCGTATTACCGGTAATGGTTTTGTGTTCGACTCAGACCCTTTGTTCAAGTATTGGCTTCTCGGTTCGGTAGGATTGCCGACGGCTGTCTAGCCTAGGTTAGGCCGGGCCTGAATGAGACACTAGGAGTAGAGTTGAAATCGGAAACCCTCGTTTTGTATTTGATCTCTGTAGTGGTACTAGTGAGGTTATGGAGCAGAGGCATCCTTCTGTGCTCATTATGATTTGTTAGTCGTTTACGGACATCTGTGTGCTTAGTATCGGCAAATTTAGACAGCAAATGAAAAGTCCATTTCATCCAGCAAATGCAGCTTAAAAATAGCCACGCATCTTCGAGACATAAGTCGTAAAACATAAAAAATTCAGCACCGAAATTTACGACTCCAACATTGCAAGGAACCTCTTTCCTTTCTACTGCAAACCAGCCACTATGCAGCCTTATAACCAGCCTCAACGCAGCCATTTCACCGCTGCAATACATCTGCCATGCATGCCCGGTTCTTGCAGCTACAAAACAGTCCCTATGCATCAAGAAGAAGTTGCAATGCACCAACGTTTGAGTAGCGCAACAGCCGAGACATTATAAAAACTTTCAATGCACAGCCGCAAAACAACCATAGTGCTGTTTCGAGTAGCACGACCATTTCGCGACCTTTCTCTTCACTACAAACTACAAACTACAAACTGCAGCTGTATATCCCTGTTAAGACGCATCAGCATCTTGCACCTTAGCACCATGTAATAATACTTCACGGCCTTTCTCTTTACTACAAATTTCAATTCAGCAGTGTATCCCTATTAAGACGCGTCAGCAACGTATCTTTCACAGAAGATTCGACTCAGTTCTCCATTCTCTACTTTCTTCGTTTCTATCTACGTTAGCCATTACTTTAGCTGCACGATTTGATTCGCTTCGGGATCTTGGTGATCTCCTTACAATTATGCTCCAACGATCTAATTGCACTTGCACCCTTTTTAGCAGTTCTACCAGTTACCCTGTACATATATACCTGCTAGATATTACGATCTTACTGCACCTGAACCTTTTTTAGCAGTTCCTTCTTGCACCATTCCCCTCCTAACATAAGGCGTCAACTTCAGCTTCTACTGTTTCCCTCTAATCCAAAACAGTTGCCAGTACCACCATTTTGTCCTTTCTTACCACCGTATATGGTCCAGATCTGTTTGTATATTTGAGATACAAAGCGTAAGAGGTTCTTAATATCATCAAATCTTTCCCTGCAACAGAAAGTTCAAATATGTCAAATAATACTAACAGTGGCCTTCCTAATGATATAATCATCTTTTTCATGATACAACCGCCATTTTCCTAATGTTAAAGTAGGACCATTGTCAATAGTTACCCCATAAATTCTAAGAAAATCAAGCCAGAGTGCTTTTGCACAACTATTTGAACAGTTGAACCATATAGATGTATAACAGTTTCTATATGACTAGAATGACTGCAACATTTACAATTTGATGCTAACGTTAGCCGATAAAATTCATAGAATCGCATTAAGTTAAGTTAATCTATTAAATATGTGAAAATATTGGACGGTCGATATTATTAATTGAAAAACATATAGTGAACTCGCGGTTTTGTAAAAAATTTCAAGTTTGTGTAAAGCAGCTGTTGCGATGAGATTAGGACAAAGGAAAGTTGTCTTTCTTAAGTTTAGGTAAAAGGAATGCATGAAACTTCCGTTTTTCTTTTATACACAAATACAACGAGAAACCTTAGTGGTTTAAAATTCATTAATTTTATTCGTACCTATTTAATTATATATAATATAATTAATTTGACTATTTTATTATTGATTATCTTATGACAATGACCAAATATTTATTTAGCATGTCGGTCCATAATTATTTCAACAATCTCTAATTTAGATCGTGTGATATCTTATTCAATATATATTAAACTTCAATGGTACCCCTGAATCCATTTCCAACAGGTGAACGGCACAACCTCGTACATGATCAAGAAACGATAAAGACTAAAAACATCTTTCTTGTAATGTGACAATAGATGGCAACATTAATCATAATATTGTCATCAATCAAAAACTTGGGTCAATTATGTTGTGCAGTTTAAGAATAAGATGAAATATAATCCTACATATTTACTTTTAAATAGTCTTACCTTTGGAGATCTAATAGAGTAACAAATGCCAATAAATATAACAAAGTCATATATTGCACTAAACTTTTATGTATAAAATATTGCAAATATTAATCGGTACCTATTATAAAAACTCATACTCAAACTAACAATCCTCTAAATCAATTACATGCATACTGATGGTGTGCTCCTAAAAAAACCTTGGGCAATACCACCTTTGTAAGAGGATTTGTAATCATGGACTTTGTGTTGATGTACTCTATATTTATATGACCCACCTGAACTCTCTCTTTTAAAGATATAAACTTTATGTCTATGTGTTTATACTTAGACTATGTTATTTTTAATGCATTGCATAATTGTTGTCGCAATACAATCTCATGGGACCTTTCATCCCTTGTACAATACGTAATCTAGTGACAAAGTTTGGTAGCTACAATGATTGGTTTAAATGGCTCAAAGCACGCAACAAATTTAGATGTCATGGTGGACGATGCAATACGTGTTTTCTTTACACTTTTACAGGATATTTCACCCGCAATCAGTAAGTATATGTTGCCTGAAGTACTTTTCAGTGTATTCATGCATCCACCAAAATCTGAGTCGGATACCCAATGATCTTCAACTCTTCTGACTTCTTATATGTCCATATGTTCCCATTTGCTCTTTGCATATATCGAAGTACCGTTTTCACTGCCTTATAGCGGTCCATACCTAGGTTACCTACATGTCTTCCCAACATATTCACAAGAAAAGCAATGTTTGGAGTAGTACAAACTTGAGCATACATTAAACTCCCAATTGTCGAAGCATAAGGGATCATGTTTATTTTCTCAATCTCAAATGTTATCTTTGGACATTGGCCCAGACTTAGTTCGATATATAAATTTGTGATAATCTAAGATTACCATATGAGTGATTTCGATGTATTTGGATTTGTAACACGCAAGTAGCATCACCAAGATCCTTCATATCAAAGTTGTGTAACAATTCTTTATTATTCGAGGCAAGCAGTATGTCATTGACATATAATATAAGAATTATGAAATTACTCACACTGAACTTATTATATACACAATATTCAATTAACTTGACCTCAAAGTAAAAATATATTATCACCTCATAGAATTTGTGGTACCACTGATGATAAGATTGTTATATACTCAATAAATGGATTTCTTAAGTCTGCATACCAGATTGTTTGAGTTATCTATTTTAACATGTTCCAACTGCACCATATAAATTGTTTCTTTGATATTACCTTTAAGAAATACGGCCTTTACATCCGTTTGGTGAAGCTCATGATCAAAGTGTGCAAATAATGTCATGGTTGTTCTAAACGAATCATTTGTCGATGCTAGCGAGAAACCTTCTTTAAAATCAATCATTTCACGTAGGGTATAACATTTTGATACAAAGTGTGCTTTATATCTTTCCACATTATCCAGGGAATTATGCTTGGTTTTGTAAACCTAGTTATAACCAATTTTATTTTTACCTTCAGGTAATGAGACAAGTTCCCATAGCGCATTGTTTTACATCAATTTATAATCTTCTTTCATAGCGTCAATCTACAACCGAGAGTCAAAACTTTTTACAGATTTTTTGTAGGATAAAGGATATCTATAGTTCTAGCACATGACTCTTCATATTCTTGAAGATATACTTTATAATCATGATGTATCGCATTCTTTTTTTCTCTCCTGGACCTTCTTAAGGGAATCATTACTTCCTATTGTACTTCTTGAGGAGGTAGAGTTTAATCCTCATGAACAATGTCATTTTGATCTTCGCGGAAGATTATCTTAAAGTTCATCATGTTCTAACTGGGCCATATTTGTGTCCTGGTTAAAACCCTAAAGTGGAACATCAATGTTATTTTGAGTATAACTTTGTTTTAATATGACCATAATGATTTGTATTAAAGTCTAATTTTTTTATACCTCAGTATGTCTATTCAAACTTTCATGAAGCTCTACAAATTCTACTTCAAAGATTTGTCATATCATTCTTCCCACAAACTCAATATTCTCAAGAAACCTTTTTGCTCACATCTCAAAAATACTACGAGCAAGAGGATCATAAAACTTGAAACCCCTAGAATATCAAAATAACCAGTGAAGAAACAGTTAATCGGTTTATAGTCCAGTTTCTTTTCCTAAGGTTTATATTCGTTGTATTAGCTGGACATCCCCAAATATGTAGATGCTTCTAATTGAGCCTACTCTCATTCAAAAAATTATATAGGGTTCTAACAGTTACCTTAGTGGGTACTCTACTGAGTATGTATGTGGCACATTCGATGGCTTCCCCCCAGAGAGATAATGGTAGAGTTGAATTACTTACCATACTTCTAACTCATATCCTTTAGAGTACAGTTTTATCTCTCAAATATACCATTTATGCGAGGTGAATCTGACATTGTATACCGAGGGATTATTTAACACTTATCTAAGTATTTTAAAATTTCCCTAGACGTTGTTCACCCGATACGTCAAATCTAATACAGTATTCATCATCACGGCCATATCTAACTTTTTTAATTTTTTTACTTAATTGTTTTTCAACTTTGGTCCTAAAAGCTTTAACCTTGTCTAGGGCCTTAGACTTTCCATGAAGGAGGTATAGGTACCTAAAACGAGAGAAGTCACCCATATATAATATGAAGTATCTCTACCCGTTCCATTACTATTTTGGAGATGGTTCATAAATATCAGTATGAATTAATCTTAAGACGCTCTATATGTCTTTACCCTTTTGATTTTGGTATGTTTCCCTTTTAACATACTCGATATACATACCAAAATCGTAGTAATCAATGGGATTCAATAAACCTACAGTTACAAGCCTGTCCATCCTCGTATGTGCCACGGTTTATAGGAATTTTCGTTTTATTAATCTTGTTTACTACAAGTGTACATCCATGCCAATTTTATGATTATTAACAGTATTTAATAAATACAAGTTATATTCTCTTATTAAACTACCATGACCAACGATCATATCATCATAAGGGAGAGTTAAATTATTGTTTTCCAAAATAGAAGAAGATATATAGATGTTTAAAACCGAAAAAAATTAAGTTCTCTCAAAATGTGGGAACAAATATAACATTCTCTCTAAAAATAATACATGTCCACTTGTAAGTCTTAAATGCAAATCACAAGTGGCCAACACTTGGCATGAGCTCCTAGTCAGCTCTGAAAATAGATAGTTCATCTTTATTTAACCTCTGAATCCTTCGTGTAACTTGCAAAGAAATACATATATGAGTTATTACAGCCGAATCAGGTCACCATATATTATTTTCCATAAAAAATAAGATTAACTTCTGAAACAACCAAATATATGAGATTGTTTTTGCTTAGCATATAAGCCCGGTATTTCTTACAATATTTCTTGAGATGCCCTTTTTCTTTGTAGAAAAAATATCAACAAAATGTAGATTCTTAAGGCTTTTTCTTCTTAGTCAGACCATAGCATAGTCATTTTACATCAATCTTTGTTTTTTCCTCATCCCCTCCTTGGACACTACCATAATCATTTCATATAATTTCTCTTTTAAGTCTTTCATCTTCTTGTGCATCATGTGTAATCAATTTATTAATTGTCTATTTTTCTAGCATGCAATTGTAAATGGACTGGAGATGCTTAAACTTTCCCATGAGGGACTAAAAAAATTAACCCCACCACACATTATTCAAGTAAGTCTACCTTGATTTCCTTTTAATAAAAGTGTGATTTATCTAAACCACATGCCAGATCGATACGATATTAGGCTAATTTAGTCTTATATATATTTTAGAATAGGCCCAAAGGATGTGTAACTTTGAGGGTATATTATGTAACAAGTAACAAATAGTTTAATATTAGTAGGATAATGGGATGGAATAGTCTAAAATGGATTAATATGTGCCATTTAGGCCCACCAACATTATTATATAAAGCAATGATTTCTTTTTTACAAAGGTGGATAATTATTACATCATTACTATTATTGGTAGCTTCTCTCTATAAAGACTCACGTATTTCTCTCTCTAGAATCGGACTCCCAGAAATATCTTAGACTCGACATCTCATAATATATTTTTGGAACTATCATTAGCGATCAAAGTGAGAGGGATTTGGTATATGGATTCAATTTCCAAAACCACACAAAATTTTAGCACATTCAAGAAATATTTAGGAGATATTAATACCAAGATGCAAAAAAAAACTCGTTGTCATACTTGAGAGTTTAGTTATCGGAGCTGTGTGTGAAGAATAATAGTTCAAAGTGCATCAGTACGATGATCAATTCACTGAAGAGAAACTCGAAAAGACGGTTTTGGTGGCACAACGAAAGGATATGTTGAAGGGCATTTCAAAGCTTAATGGTGAAAATGATGTTATGGAGGTTGTTATAAATGTCTGATCATAGGTTAGAAATGCGCATTCTTTTGAGGATAATGATACTGAGTACGATGATCGGTTAAAGAATATGAGAAATGAGGGAAGGCAGCAAATTTGTCATACTTTGAGAAAAGAAATGAAGGTTAAGCGTCACTATGATTCTTCGGAGGCAAGTGATTATTATCTTTACGAATCGGACGAATCTTCTTCTCCGTAGAGAGAAAATTTCCATATGAGAAGTCTAAAGAAACAAAACTCGAATAAAAACAAGGCCTACGTCATAGTCAATCTAAATATTTCATTTTCCAACCACATCTCGACCAAGGGTTTTGAATCAAGTATTATCGAGACAAGAACGAATCAACAAGTTTTTAACATCCAATAGCCAACAAGGTCTACGTCAAACAAGTGCGTCTGGCCTACTCAGTATACTAAACTAACACAGTATGTAGCAATAATTTTTGATAAGGCTCGGAGTTATATGCAACTTAGAAAACCTTTTCCAATTCAGACGCTAAAATATGAAATGAACAACATATATTGCAAGTACCATAAAGACTTCAGTCACAACACAAATAATTGCATATCTTTGAAAGAAGAAATTCAAATGTTGATTGGGAATAAAAAATTAAAAACTTTTGTTAAAAGGTATACATATACGGGAATCATTCAGGAAGAGAGGTAATCGTAATGGCCCCGAATCAGAAAAATATGTTAATAATCATAGAGACAATTGATTCATTTGACGTATCTTCGGAATATCTGGATCTAAACCAACACTGAAGGTTTTTTTTAATGGTTGAGGAACCAATGATCATGGGAAATGTTGGTAAGTTATGTAAAAAAATTGAATCTTTAACTCTTTTTTGTGGAGATATTGTTTCGGCCAATATATGTTTTTGCCACTTATGATCATATGAGAAACCCTCCTAGTATTCTCTGTTCACATTGAATAATAGTTGGTTACAATGGTAACCGCTGAGTTAGTCGGGGAGTTTAAATAAATTGTGGAACTAGGCCATGGGGCGTTTATGAAAGAGGTGACATTGTTATTCATAATGGTAGATACGCCAACATCATACAACGTCATTTTTGGCAGATCTTGTTTATCCAGAATTGACATTGTGGCTTCGACAGTTCACCGGTGTTTAAATTATGTGGTTGGGAGAAATGTGGGAATAGTTTGAAGAGGCCAAAAAGTGGTTATATAATGTTACAAAACGTTTTTGACCCCTAGACAGATCATTATTATTGAGGCTATGAAGGATTAACAATTACAGAGGTTAATCTCGGGGTTCAGTGATGGTGATGATCCGAAAATACCCCCATTTGTTTGGTACCCGATGAGAATTTTGAGAGAGATATCTTTTTAGTGGTCAAAGCTTGAAGATTGGCACTTTGCTATCACTGGAAAAAAGGAAAGGTTGATTCACTTCATATCATAAAATCTGCATATGTTTGTGTGGCGTGCTAAGGATGTAACGGGGGTACCAGCGGATATTATTTGTCATAAGTTGGCTGTCTGACAAAACGTACACTGATTATACATAAGATAAGATCTTTCTTCTCCGAGAAGTCTAAGGTGATCATGGTCGAGGTAGACCAATTGTCAAAGGTAGGCCATATTAGAGAATTTCAATATCTTTTATGGATTGGAAACCTAGATCTCATGAAAAAGAAGAACGGGAAATGGATAATATCTATCGACTTCACCGATTTAAACAGAACATATCTGAATGAACCTTTCTCTATTTCAAGGATAGACCAACTTGTAGACTCGACCTCGGAAAATAAACTCTTACCATTTATGGATGCTTACACAGGTTATAGTCAAATTTAGATGGATCTAAAGGATCAAGAAAGTACTTTATTCTTAACAGAAACGAGTTTGTATTGCTACAAAGTGATACCTTTCAATTTGAAAAAAAAATTGAGTTGCTTATCAATAATTGGTGAATAAGGTATCTGAGAATCATATCAGACAAAATTTCGAATTATATATTAATGATATGTTGGTCAAGAGCACCAGTGATGAGGATTATTTCTCTAATTTAGAAGAAATGTTTTGTAACTTGAAGGTTATAAACTTGAAACTAAATCCAGATAAGTGAACTTTCGGGGTAAGATTTGGGAAGTTTTTTGGTTATATAGTCAATATGAACTTTTGGGCCTAGTATATTTAAATTCTGTAAATACTATGGATCCATCTATACCCATTAAATTCGTATCTAGGTCTTTAGATAAATGTGCCTCTTTCTTTCGAGTTTTAAGGAAAGAAAATTGTTTTAATTGGACCCCATAATGGACCAAATTTTTATATCAGCATAAAAGAATATGTATCTTCTCTGAAGATCTTAATAAAGCCAAACGTAGAAGAAAAATTATATATTTACATAGCAGTGTCGGATTATGCAGTAAAGCGGTATCAATACAAGAGGTTGATAGTTGTCATCGGTCGATGTAATATGTAAGCAAAAGTATGCTAGATGTCCAAAAAATATAGCTCACTCTCGCTTTAGTAACTTGAACCCGAAAAATGAGACCTTATTTTCAATCGTACATGATTGTAGTCTGAACCTATTTCCCTTTGAAAAATATACTACAAATACCCGACATTTTAGGTAAAGTGACAAAATGGTTCATGGAACTGGAAGATTATGATATTGATTTTGATCCCCAAACGATGATCAAGGCCCAGTATTTGGCTGATTATTTTGTTGAGTTTCATTTTGCACGCCTAGACATGGAAATGGATCATGAAGAGTTAAAACCTAAGTGAATTTTTTGGACTAATAATGGATCAAACGTTTCAGGTTGTGGGCCATGAGATCAGTTGATTACACTGACAGGAGAAGAAATGTATCAAGCAATTCATTTTGGCTTTAAAGCATCCAACAATGAGGCAGATTACAAGGTTGTTTTGGCAGGTTTGCGACTTGCAAAAATTTACAATGCGAAAAGAGTTTGTTTGGTAAGTGACTCTTAACTTCTAATGAATCATGCTTCGGGACAGTCCGAGGCTAGAAAGCCATAAGGTGAAGTATTAGAGGCTCTGAGAGGGTTGGTAGCGTTGTTTGAGAGTATCAGGTACGAGCATGAGCACAAGACTGGAAACAATTGTTGACTCTTTAGCAATCGTAGCATATTTCAAAGACTACCCATGAATACTCATGCGAGAGAGTCATTCAATAATAATAAATTCTTAGCAGAATCTGAATTCTGATGAAGGTTCTAAATTTCAACGAGTAAATACAAGCATTTGAAGCACGACATTAAAGAACTGTTGGTTAATGATGTTCTACTAATTGATAAATGACTAGCATAAAAGTTATGGTTTAATACACATGGGTTTAAACTCCTCGAGAATATCTACAATAAATTGTTGAATAGGCCTTTGATGAATTTATTTTGAAGAGAATGAATCACAAATGATATTATCATAGTTGCGTTATGGGGAAGGATCATCGCATTCTTGGCACAAAGCACTAACAAGAATAGTTTTATTAGCAAGATATTATTGACCGTCAATTATGGATGATGTTAAAGAGTTAGTTAGAAGATCTAATACTTGCTAGAGATTCGAAAATACCATACATATGCTCGCGGTACCACTTAAATCTATTTTTGAGGTGCTACCATTTGACCGATGGGGTATAAATCTCGTCGGACCGTTACCAATGGCTTCCGATGGATGATAAAAAATAATGTTTGCGGTGGATTATTTCTCAAAATTAGGTAGAAGTCGAACCATTGTCTGGGACAAAGGCAAAGGATGTGATCAAATTCATCTTATGTAGAATATACTGTCATTTTGGTATTCCGAGGAGATTGACGATGGATAATGGTCAACAATTTGATAACAATTACATGAGAGCTTTTTATTCATCCTGAGGCACACATCAGTGTTTCTCAATAAATTTTCACCCGCAAGCCAATGGGCAAGTTGAAGTCACAAACAGATTTATCCTCGACAGCCTCAAAAAGAATTTGAATGATAAAGCAAGAAAGTGGCCAAATTATAACCAATGTATTAGTGGCCAAAGTTGGCCTTTAGAACAGATGTCGTAACACCATCTGAAACAACACTACCCTCGTATTATGTTGAGAATTATTCTGAAGAAAATAACGATGAAGGGAGACGAATCGAACTGGATTTAATTGAGAGAAAAATGATGAAAGCACATATAAACTCTATACATTACCAAACATTGATGAGAATCGAGTACACGCCCACGGTTAGACGAATGGAGTTTAAGATGGGAGATAAGGTTTTAAGAAATATTTACTTGCACACTAAACAAAAGTAGTTGGGTAATTTGGAAGGCTTGTATGCAATAACCGAAAGACTGAAGCCTAGAACTTATCAGTTAAAAGACCAAGATGGGAAACCCTTTTGACTCTTGTGGAATATATAACATTTAAAATTCTATTTATCTGTATGTATGAACAAATTGTATAGTTTTTCTTTCAATTTATATAATGACCGATGACGTGCTATTTTCAACCCTGGTGGCGCATGAAGGTTTTAATGAGGTGTCTACCTAACCAGCTGGTATATACAACTTTTGTTTACCTTATTGTATCTTTTACATGATTCGAATATAAGTTTTATAATTTTGGGTTCGGGGGGCTTCCAACATCGGTTTCCATTACTCTGAAGTTTTGGGATTACTATAAAAAAAAGGGTTTATTCCAAGTACCCTATGGATTTTTCTTCCTCGGATTTCTTCATTCTCTTATTTATTTAATGATCCATCGTTGTTTGTACTAATCATCTTGTACAAAACGTTCGGAGGTCGATCCCCATCGAGAACCAGTTACTCGTATATTCCCAGCTTTGAATAAGGGAAAATTTCGTGAATGTCAAGAATTAGCATAACTTTGGCCCCAAATTATTGATCAGATAACATTTTGAGGCGGCCTTGACCGTAAGACTCCAATATGGTAGCCTTGTGTTTTTCAGCTTGCACTTTTAGGGTACCAAGGGATCCTGCATCGACAACCGACAATTTTTAAGTTCTTTTCGGTGAGCCTTTTCTTGTTCTTCAAGATCTCTTAAACCAGTGCAAGCCCGCCTTTTAGTGTTTTTGGAAAGGTGATGATAATCCGAGGACAGTCGTTTAACCTCCTCGACCTGTCATTCCTAAGCATTGTTATTTTGGTCAAGCTGTAAAATCCAAATTTTCTTCTTGGAAAGCTTTTCTTTCATTCTTTTTTTTTCGGTTCGCAATGAGGGATACAAAGTAGTAAAGAGAACAAATATGGGGATTCAAATGGTTAAAATGGAATGATATGATGGCAACAAAGTCATCTTATAAGACTTATTCGATCGTATATTGTAGACCGTACTTCAAAAGACTTTCCAATTGATCATTTGGGTATGGGATTGGAATAGACGGCTAAAATTCACCCGAGCATCATGGTAAGTCAGTAAGTAGCACCTAGGGGAATCTGGATCTCTAATTCCAAGTGTATCTCATTCAAATTCCCTTGGACGTTGAAGTCTGATTGATTCTCGCTCGGGAGGCTCGACACTCGATCTTCTTCAAACTGATTGTTATCTTGTAAGGGAACTACCTCTGAGGAGGCGAGAATCTGCTCCTTGGGATCTTGGGCACCATACTGCTCAAATATAGCAGGGATGGTGGCTTGATATACACTAGGAATGTTATTTGCAATATCGAATGTAGGTTGAACTAAATTTTTCTTTTTTCTACTACTTTAACCCTTTGATTTAGACACCATTTTGTTAATCCTTGAGAGCCTTTATTTTCCTTATTGTTTTCCAACTTAACATCAACTACTTTGGTTATCTATTCCACTTTAGAGGTATCAATCTTGGGATTTTTTATAACACGCTTTTCCACAGTTTCTATTTTCATGCTATGGTTGTGAGCTTTCTTCCTTGTACGAAGAAAAACTCGAACGTCAGGGGCCCCTAATATGGTTATCATGTCAATTGAAATGGAAGAAATCATCAATTGGTATGCAGTAAGATCACTTTCGGATGATCGACATAAGTGGCTTCGTACCAAATCTAAAGGTATTAAGCACTTATGGAATTCGTTAGCCAAGTTATCCTTAGCTCATGCGCTCAGATATTTTTTTCCTCAAGATTTGTTGTTGCGCCTTTAAGACTACTATAGGTAAATATTCGACATAAAACCACAAAAAGAATAAATAATAATGGAAATTACTTGTGCATGTCCATGTCCTTGGAAGGCTTCTCGGGTTTGTTTTCTTTGAGATTAGGCCAACCATTTTCTCAAGCGCCTATAACAAAGAACAAATGCTTCTTTCAGCCTTGATAAGATCATTAAAAAATATTATATCTATTCCTGATGGTGATATAAAAGAATGGAATTCGGGGGGTTTCTAAACGGTATAGTGATAACAATGAATTCTTCCACCAGCATTGGAATTTGGGAAAGGCGTGTGGCCATGATGTTGAACATTAGGGTGAACCATTCATTGGGGATGGCTTGGCTGAGGCCAACCCTACTAGCTTAAATAACCGGCTAATAGAAGGTTCCAAAGGCAACCAAAGCCTCTAGTTTAAGACATCGGAAAAAACTACGAGCTCACGCTTCCTCACGGAGAGTGGTCTTTCTCTGATACTAGACTAGCGTATGGAAATAGATTTTGAGATCCCCCAGCATGTCTTCAGATTAAGGTTGTCATACGGATAATACTGATAATTTTTTGTGTATTACCCGACAATTTATTTTGTATCGAGGCCTCGAAGATTACTCCCATAACTTCAGATATCTCCAAGTGGAGCACGTCATCGTTGTCAACCCTTGGATGGACTAAATCAGCAGGTGGTTCTTTACCCATCATATGACTTTTGATGACATCTTCAGGCTCATCAACCAAGCGCGTTAGGCTTTAAGGGCATTTGATCACTCCCTCTCTTTCTTGAAATTTTTAAAAAAGATGAATTGTGAGCGGTGGATTGTATTTATAGCAAAAGAGTTAAAGATCTAACGGTCATCTACACGAAGAAGCAAAAAATACATTCCCATAGGGATATCGGGAGTTTCAACACCAAATTCTCAAGCAACTTAGCATCGCTGTGTAAGGGAGTTATTTCAAGCCCGATACGTGTGATTTATGTCAGTACCAATATAATTTGACCCTCATTTCCAAATCCATTACTTTGATATTCTCTAGCTGGATGATCTGATAGGGCATCACGCTTTAATCCGAAACAGTTCTAATACTAGTCCTCCCTCAAATTTTGACAATGACTATGGAAGCTAGTGATAAGGGTGTGATCTGGTATTGTATATGTATCATAGAATATTCTCAAATGATGTGTAACCTTGATGGTATATTATCTAATAAGTAACAAATATATTTAAGATTAGTATGATAGTGGGATAGAGTAGCCTAAAATAGGTCAACATGTGGCCTTTAGGCCCACCACCATCACTATATAAAGCAAAAAAAATTGAGAGTGGTGAACAATTAGTATATTATTATCATTATTTTTGGCACCTTCCACCTGTAAAGAATCACGTGTTTCTCTCTCTAGAATTAGGCTCCCACAAATATCTTAAACTCAATATGTCCTTGGATATTTCTGGAAGTATCACTTTTAACTTTGTTACAATCATAGACATACCCATAATGTGCTCTCGGATAGAACCTTTTCTAGTGTATTTCTTGGTAAATATCTCTTTAATGAGATGTTGTACCTCTACCTTGTCATTCTTAGAAAACTATGTTGGGACACCCCCATAAAATGCATCTCTTATCCTTTGAAGCATTATGACCAAGCATAATCAATTAAACCATTCCCAGGTTTTATAATTTTTGGTTTCCTGAGATGAACTTTCCTGAGTGTGAGTACCTCGTTTGGGTTTCATTAATGCATGGTTATGGTTATGGAAATTCAAGTATAACTCTGTATTCTCTTTTTATTTATTAAAATCTGAGCCATCTAGCATGTATATTCATATAATCTTCAAGGATATAAATCATTTATTTTCTAAATACATTAAGAAAATATAGTATGTCTAAACACTATTTATGTGAAATGAAAAAATTATAATTTGTGGTGTTTTTAGAAATATGAACAGTGTAGTGGCCGGCAGATGTAAAAAGCGTCTTCAACAATTATGTGAATAGTGCTCTGAATACTATTTTACGAAAAATTATTCATTATTTTTATTTCTCGAAAAAACATTTGCAGCCTTCTACTGGTGTTACTATGAAAGTCGTCCAGCGAGCAGGGTTGCGATCCCCTCGTAAGTTGTGGCCCTCGTCCGCAATGATAGCATTTTATTGTCCATGGTGAACATTATCAGACAACCTTTGATCAATAATTACATATAGGGTTACATCTTCGATGAGCCGTTTTCCGATATATTTGAGTTATTTCGTTAAATTAGGGTTTGGTTGATTCTAACTTTTAAGATAAATTTTCCAATCATCAAACAGACCCTGATTTAAAATAGAAAATCTTAAATCTTATCAACATAATATATTTATTTATCAAAAAAATTAAATACTTAAACATGCTTTCTTATGAAAGAATCATTGTATATATGTTTTTCACATAAACCTTAATTACATATATTACCAACTCATTTAATCAATTAATATCATTGGTATGAATTATGTTGATAGGAAAAATCTCAAGTGTACACTTTACGTTGTATTTTTAGAGTATTACTAACTCAGAATATCAAACCCAAAGGAATAAATCTACTTTTTTTTAATCTACACTTTAATATAACAATTATACCAATTAATAAACAAAAATTAAATATTTATTATTTGTTAAAAGAAAAGAAAACTAAACTAAAATTTGGTTTACAGTCGTAAACTATGAGAAATCGGTTCTAGATTCTTATGAACTTGCATATTTAATTTATTCAGAATGTTAACAATTAAATAAATTTAATCTAAACATAATTTTAAAAGTTAGGTTCTCTTTGAGAGTGTTGTGATCATATTTCGATCTCACACAATTAATCTTTTTGTATTGTTGGTTATATCTCTAGTATCATACCTCCTACAATTAGATAATAAAATCTAAAAACCTAATTCAAACTTCACTGGGTCATAGCCATAGCTTACTACTCATTCAACCCAATGGTATTAGTATAGATCCGAAAATAGATTTTACCTATCCGTCTCAACCTAAATCTAATATCATTCAGTTAATCTCATAGGAAACTGAAAGCGTTATGCATAATACTAATACTAAAAGAAAATCATATAAGAAAAAATCAAAATTAAAAGTTCAACGCATATATAAAAAAACAGCTAAGGTTGACCCGAGAATATGAATTTTAGCTCGCATTGAGCATAATCCTAACATTAAAAGAACTAAAGAAAAAGAAGAAAAAGATGGTGTTTGATTCTCTACCTCCTAGATCTCCCCTTCTTGGATGTGTAATAATATTTATTTATATGAAGAGTTATGGGTCTTTTATTCAACCATAATCTCCAAAGAATAAAACACATAAAGAGTATAATAATAATAATATATATTAAATAAAATAAAAGAATTAATTAATTCTTTTAAATTAAATTATAGATATTATAATTAATTATAGAAGATCAAATATTTTACTTTTTATGAATATTAAAATTATAATATTTATCAAATAAAATAAAATAATTATATTATTCTTTTAAATTAAATCATAACAATATTATAATTTATTCTTAGGAAACTAAACCTTCCATTAATTTCTTATCGTTTGTCTTTCTTTTCTTTATTTATCCTCAAGTCTTTGGATTTTAATTATAGCTTACATTTACAATCTTAACTCTCTCTTTTTGTTACTTTTTGTTCCAATTTCACAAATAAATAAAAAATTAACACAGTTATAGTATTTTTATTCATAATTAATTAAAACTAACAATGAAATAAGTATAAACGTAATATAAAATCAAGGATAAATATCCTTTGATCATATGTATATGAAGAAAAACATAGTTGTGAATTTTATATATATATATATATATATATATATATATACAATTTATCCTTCATAAGAGGGTCTTGGCTCTGATATAAGTTGATAAAACTTATTGAATCACATCAAGTTAGTATATTAGACATGTGGAATATTGAAGCATCAGAATGATTTACTAATAAACATAGAATGAATTAAACTCGCAGTTTTGTCTACTACTACCCATAATCCTGATTGAATGTTTACTTCAAGTTCATGATTGCTTGAATCCTGATTGAATATTTACTTCAAGTTCATGATTGCTTGAATCCTGATTGAAGTTCTTCAAGTTCATGTTCCTATAAAATAGTTGTTAGTCTTTCTCCCAATAAAGCGGAGACTGTCTTTTTGAGTTTATGTTATATGAATTACTGGAACTTCAGTTTTTATCTTATAGACGAATATAAATAGAAACCCTAGTTGTATAAATTCCATTAACCTATTCACTTTTTGATCGGGGACCACAACCACTAAATTGATTTTATCAATTTAGTCCATGAATTATCAGTTCAGGTTTAAGTGTTGAGGTTTAGGCTCAATCCTTCATAATGCATAAATTCAACCCGGCTACCATACTTATACATCCACAACACTTTATCACCTATAGGCGCAATAATTATTTAATTATATATAATATAATTAATTTGATTGCTATATTATTGGACTACCTAATGATAATAGCCAAATATATATTTAGCATACCAGTCTATAATTATTCCAACATTAACATCCTTCATCGACGGAGTCCGGTGATTTATTCGTAAAAATTGTTTCTTAAATTGTACCATGTAAGAATACATTTTTTACATCGAGTTAATTTGCTATGCCTTTGAGACTTTTATTGAGAGTAATGTTTTAATTGTTACAAAATTGAAAAGTGGGATAAAAGTGGCATGACAATCAGTTTAAATATTTTACAATTTTACATTAACAACTAATCCCACTTTGTAATGTTTTGAATGACGACCCTGAACTTATATTAAGATAACCGCATATATTCCATAACAGAATTGTCTAATATTATGGGACCAATTTACATGTATCATTAACCTACAACGCATTTAATTCAGTGTGTATGAAATAAATCCATTAAGGATTGTTTAACGCTATAAGATAAGATGATGGAACGTAAGAGATAGTATGGGTAGAAGTGTGAAGATTGAATTTTTGGTTTGGTTTAATGATTCGAAGTTTTGATCGCATTTACATAGGGTGTTGGTTTGGTATAGTTTTCTTTCAGGGTGGAGTTATATTGGCATAAGTTGTTTCAAAATGTTGCATGTTGTAGCCTTAAATTTTATGGTAATAGTGAGATTGGTGGATAAGGGTGGGTGTGGAATTTTGATGATCGGATGGAAGATAAAGTATTGAAATTGATTGGTGATAGTTATGTCGTAGAGAAAGTTGTATGTGGTGTGGTGGCCTTGGGGTATTGAATGCATATATGTTTTCATTAAAAATGATGTGTCAAGAACGGTGCACATTTCTGGCTATTTGA
Organism: Limnanthes douglasii subsp. nivea; assembly: GCA_036936605.1. Classification (NCBI taxonomy): domain Eukaryota; kingdom Viridiplantae; phylum Streptophyta; class Magnoliopsida; order Brassicales; family Limnanthaceae; genus Limnanthes; species Limnanthes douglasii. The sequence continues at coordinate 41,579,426 of JAUPFV010000005.1, read as the reverse complement.
TCAAAGCAACAATATTCTTGGAATTTTTTAGGGTAACCAAGGAAAATACATCTATTGATCTTATAGGTAGTTTTGTTGTTGAACATCAGGTAGGTTTGAATAGCATATAACCAAACACTTAAAGATGGTCATATGTGGGTTGGAGATTGTAGAGAGTAAGGTTTGGTGTTTGGTAACTAAGGCCTTTGGAGGGTAACATATTATGGAGGCATGTGGCTATGTGTAGGGCTTACACTCAAAATGAGGAAGGAATATTGACATGAATGAGGAGAGCATGAATGATATCACTAATTTGACTTATCATACGTTTTGTTTTACCATTTTTTGGGAATATTTGAGGAAAAATAAGCCAAGTTTTTACAACGGGAGATGACAAGGGTTTACTAAGTCATTGTTTTCGAATTTCTCTCAAATATGACATTGAAAACTTTTGATGAGTTTGTCAAATTGATTATGCATGAGTTTATCCATGGTATGGAACACATGTCGGGGTTTTGGTGTATCTATTAACTACTTTTAGTAATAAAAACTTAACACAATGCTTCTTATGAGAATTAATGATATTGATCAGTAATACTATAAAACTTATTCGCCATGTTACATATAAAAGGAGTACTCGTATCATTCTGGGGGTTACAAATTATATATTTCATTATAAAAAAAAGACAAATTTAGAATCCAAGATAGTAAACTGCTTATTTATAGGGTACCCATATCATTCAAGTGGTTATATATGTTACTATCCCACTAAATTACAATCTAAGATATGAAGAATTAAGGTTCTTGGGGAGTGTTGAGTTTAAGAGGAAATTTTTATATAACAACATTGTGTTTAGAAGATAATTGGAAAGAATTTGTTTAGTCACGAATAATTATCTCTGGTGATTTCATCATTCACCTCTTGACGGCGAGAGAGTTCAATTCATCAAACCAATGTACTACTTCATACTTAATAGTAAAGCATTATTGTTGTTCATAGTGTCAAACTCGACATCTTTGGGAAATTATGCAACTTAAAGAGATTATATTTTTTAGAGTCAGTAAGGAGAGAAAATATGTCATATTTTTATATTATATAACCTTTATTTTATACATAAGTATGAGTAATTTTCTAGTATTACGAAAACAATCCAATAAAACTTGAGGATGTCATAAATTTTTAACTATTAATTCATAACATATGCAATAAAAGATAAATATAACTAAATATAAAAAAAACTCAGTTTGGGATCTTAAATTAAAAAATATTAAAATTACCTTATATATAATATTTATTTTTGTTTTTTATCATTAAAATGAATATTACATCTACCTAAAAGTATTTTAGAGGGATAGTTACAATAGGGTCTTACGGTTATTTATTTTTAAACTAAAATAAATTTACTTTTTTGTCTAAATTGATTTAAAAATTAAAATCGAAACAAGTTCAATGTTTTCACTTTTTTCATCCGTCAAATATTTTATCAAATTTATGTATAATAAGAATTATTCCGGGTTCAGATTATTTCGTATAAGTATTTATAAAAATTTAAAATGTTGCATAAATTCTTCATAATTTTGGTGAAAACTACATAAAAATTAAATTTATTATAAAAAAAATTAATAATAATAATAATGTTTAAGTTTAATTATTTAAAAAAATCAAATTTTGTTTTTTTGGCGGTGAGTATATTTTTCTTAGTTGACCTATTATTATGTGGAATAATTTTTATTTTTTTGTTAAAAACCCATAATATAATATAATATAATATAATATAATATAATATAATATAATATAATATAATATAGTATAATATAATATAATATAATATAATATAATATAATATAATATAATATGGATAATCTATTAATAACCTCAAAGATTAAACTTAGATACCAATAAAAATCCAATGTTAGATTAAATACGAATAAAAAAATTAAATTATGACCGAAAAGTTTAAGAACAATAACTTTTAGACTCTAGATTTTAAATTTTGGCTTCTCTCTGGTGGATTGAAAGAAACATTGTTATGTATTAGATCGTTGGCCAATAATTTATGCAAGGTGGTGATCGGCAACGAAAAAAAATACATCTTTTGAACATGATTCTTGATTAGATCTGGAATTGGCCTGCCCTTATCTATAAGAGCTAGAAATCATATCAACATCTATAAAATAAACAAATTCATTATTTTAGTCCCTCCTCCGGGCATCCTCAACAACAACGTCCAATATTGGATCGTTAAGACTGGAATCACCAATTTCACTAACAAGGGCACTTACAATGTCATTCGTACGTTCATCCCCTATGTCGGGTTGAGCAAGGATTGTATGACATAAATTTAATATCCTTTGTCACTCCATCATCATTTGTCTTACTATCCATAACAAGTTATTCACCTGCGACAGGTTTAAATACCCTCTGGATTGTATCTTACGCAATTCGAACTCTGAAACTATTAATCATATCCACTATGATTATAGCTTCACTCAGAGTATATGAGGTCATGTTAGCTCCAAACTAGGGTTTTCTGTAAGTCACAATACCAATTAGACCTCTTGGGTCCAAGAGGCTCGAACTAGCCCCCCTAAAGTTTACGATACTTTTGGCCTGCATGCGTTGACGCGACTATATAATATGTCTCGAGTGAGAGGAATGATAGAATCTTTATCTCATATCCTTCCATTGTCTCTAAGGTATGTTATCGCATGCTCTCTAACCTCCGGTTCAGATTCTTTGCCACCAAGGTTGTTAGGTCAATTCAATCCCTGTGATTATTAACTTAATTTTATTTGTTATTTTTGTTATTAAATCACTATGCAATTATCACAAAATGGCTCAAGCACAGAACATATACGACGGAAATACTTAAATGAACACAGGATTTAACGTGGTTCGATAATTTTCAACGTCCACGAGCGCCGCAAGAGAAAAGAGTTTCACTATGATAGAAAAGGTTACAGATTTCAGATTGTATTTTTGTGTAGCCATAGTAATCTATTTATATGGAATAAATAGACTTACTAGATAATGGTCCTAATGGGCTCGTATACATGAGACCAAAAATGACATTACCCATTTTAGCTTCACTGTCAATGACACAAAACTGTACCGCCGAACACGGTACACAGTCAAGGCACAATGACACTATGAGAGACACAAAACTGTACCGTCGAACACGGTACACTGTCAAGGCACTATTCGACTAATTCACAACAAATCTTCCCCTTGAGGTGAATATTCTTTCTTCACCATCAACAAAGAAACTTCTCTTCTACTGACTCACCAAATGCCCTGAAGGCATTCACTCTATACTGCGAACACCGATCCAGTTTAGGCATTCCCTAAACTTTCGAACTGATATTGTCTTGATCATTATATCTGCTGGATTATCATGTGTAGACACTTTCTTCACATCAACAATTCCCTTTGATATTATATCATAAATAAAATGATATCTGACATCTATGTGCTTTGTACGCTCATGGTACATCTGGTCTCTTGTAAGGTGTATGGTGCTTTGACTGTCACAAAACACTTTTGTAGTAGTCTTATCCAAGCCCAAATTCGCCACCAAACCTTGCAACCATATTGCCTCTTTAAATGCTTCTGTTACTGCCATGTACACTGCCTCTGTTGTAAACAAAGCTACAGTAGCTTGCAACTGTGCTTTCCAACTGATTGCACTCCCAACTAGAGTAAATACATATCCTGTCAGAGATCTTCTTTTATCCATATCACCTGCAAAATCAGAATCAACAAAACCAACCAATGATCCTGCAACATCATTCAGCGATTCACCAATATCAGTCTTGTAAAAGTTAAGCCAACGTTCACAGTATTCTTAAGATACTGAAGTATCTATTTCACTGCCTGCCAGTGTTCTTTCCCAGGACATCCCATGTACCTGCTAACTACACTAACCGCATGTGAAATATCAGGACGTGTGCATACCATAGCATACATGATACTACCAACTGCACTTGCATATGGAACCTTCGACATTTGTTCCAACTCAGCATCGTCCTTGACCGCTCCTACTGCAGACAACTTGAAATGAGTAGCAAACGGAATGCTACCTGCTTTAGCATCAAACATGTTGAATCGTTGTAACACTTTCTTAATATAGCTTCGTTGAGACAAGTGTAATGATCCTACACTTCTGTTCCTGATAATATCCATACCAAGAATTTTCTTTGCTTTACCCAGATCCTTCATCTCAAACTCGGCACTGAGCTGCTTCTTTAACTGCACAATGTGTGACATACTACAAGTAGAAATAAGCATATCATCTACATACAACAACAAGTAAGAATCATCTGATATCTTTTGATGATACACACAACTATCATATGGACTCCGCGTGAACCCTTTTGACATCATTAATGTATCAAAACGTTTGTACCATTACCTAGGTGACTGTTTCAAACCATATAGTGACTTTTTAGCAGACAAACTTTATCCTCCATATTAGGTTCGATAAATTCCTCTGGTTTTCTCATGTAGATTTTCTCCTCCAATTCACCATGTAGAAACGCAGTCTTCACATCCAACTGTTCAAGCTCTAAATCATGCAAAACTACTATGGCTAACAAAACTCGAATTGAACTATGCTTCACCACTGGATAAAACACTTCATTGAAGTCAATTACTTCCCTTTGAGTAAAACCCTTAGCGACCAGTCTTGCCTTGAATCGAGATGCCTCAACCCCTGGATTACCTTCCTTTTTATTGAACACTCATTTACTGCCTACTATCTTCTGTCATTTAGGCAAGTCAACAAGCTTCCATGTTTGATTCTTATGAAAAGATATAATCTATTCCCCCATAGCACCAATCCATCGATCTGCCTCTGAACTCGCTATAGCTTCTCTGTAGCTACTATGTTCCTGCATCTCAACTTCTTCAGAAACTGACAGAGCATATGCAACTAGATTCGCATACCTTTTTGGAAGTCTAATATCTCTTCTTTCTCTGCCCAATGCTATGCTATAAGGTTGTTGTTCTGGTTCGGGCGCATCATCGTTACTATCATCCAATGCTGACGCTTCACCTCCTGATTTTGGATCCACCTCAGAACCACTTGAATTATTAGACCTGTTAGGAGCTGATTCTACTTCAAGCTCCACCTGTTTACTCACAACCGATCATGTTTTGACCGTTTTTCCTACTTCTTTCTAAGTGTCTATCAAAGCAAACTCATTAAAAGTAACGTCCCTGCTGATAAGAAAACCTGAAGACTTTGGAGAGGTACACCATAACATGTATCCCTTCACTCCAGTAGCATATCCTAGAAATATGCACCTCTTTGCCCTCGGCTCAAGCTTACCATCTCTTACATGAGCATACGCTGGACAACCGAACACCCTCAAATGTTCATTATCAACCGACGATCCAGACCAAATCTCAAAAAGAGTTTTACAATCAATAGTCGTTGATGAAGACCGATTCACCAAGTAACGCGCTGTAATGATAGCTTCAGCCCAAAAATCCTTTCTCACACCGGAATGCGAGAGCATACTTTGTGCCTTGCCACAAAGCGTTCTGTTCATTCTTTCTGCGACTCTATTCTGTTGTGGTGTTCTAGAACAAGTGTGATGGCCTACTATTCCATCAGTTTTACAGAACTCATTGAACTCGCCATTGCAATATTCTAACCCATTATATGTCATAAGACGTTTGATTTTTCTTCATGTTTGCTTCTCAATCATCGTCTTCCATTTGACAAAGGTTGAATATGCCTCATCTTTTGTTTTCAGAAAGTAAACCCACACCATCCTTGAATAATCATCAATAAAACTCATGTGGTATCTGGCTCCGCTCTTGGATGAAATTCTGTTTGGACCCCAAAGATCTGAGTGAATGTAGTTCATTGTCTCTTTAGTCTTTCTTATAGCCAATTTTCTGAATTTGACTCTAGTTTGTTTACCAAACATATAGTGCTCACACAATCCGAATGATTCTGCTTTATATCTTTTCAACAAATCTCTCTTTCCCAAAACAGTTAATCTTCTGTCACTCATGTGACCAAGACGCCAATGCCACAACTTATTTTGATCCTGCCTACTTTGGTTATTACTTCCTGATGATGCTACTGCAGCATCGCCCATAACAACATTCCCTTGGAGAATGTAAAGACCCTTCTGCAAACTACCTTTCATGCATACCATTGAGTCTTTTGTCACTTTGATTACACCGTCTTCTGCACGTTACTTGCAACCCAGAGAGTCTAGAGTCCTAAGAGAAATCAGGTTTCTCTTTAACCTAGGAACATGCTAGCACGTCAAGATTCTAACAAACCCGTCAAACATTCTGATTCGAACGTTACAAATACCACCAACAGTCAATGAATGATTGTTCCCTAAATAAACAGCTCCCTGCATTAGCTTGTAAGTATCGAACCACTGCTTGAACTGACACATGTGATATGTAGCGCCAGTATCGAGTACCCAACAATGTTTGCTGCATTTTCCTTTTGATTTCCCTTCTTACCATTCAGTTTCGGACAATCTCTCTTATAATGACCCTGCTCACCGCATTCATAACAGTTTGAGTGATTTAACTTTGACTTGGACCTCTAGTTCTTCCTTCTTAAAGAACTCGCTTTGCTTCTAGATATTATCCTAGTCATAAGACCTTCCCCTTTAACTTGATTGTCCGGTTGCAACTGTCTCCTCTCCTTTGATTTTAGTGCCCCTTTGACATCTGCTAGCGATAACTTATCCTTACCATACATAATGTTATCTACGAAGTTTTCATAGGGAGCTGGTAACGATCTCAATAAAAACAAAGCTTGATCCTCATCCTCAATATTGATATCTATATTCTCCAAGTCTATTATAATTGATTTAAAATTATCTAAGTGTTCTGTTATGGATACCTTCTTTCAATCTGAAATCATACAAACGTTTCTTCCAGTATAATCGGCTTACTACTGATTTCTCTGAGTAAAGATCTCATAACTTACTCCATGCGCGAGCAGCAGTCTTCTCACCACTAATCTCGCGAAACACATTGTCTTTCACACTCATTAAAATCCAACACAAAAGCCTTTCTTGAAGATCTTGCTTCTCCTCTTCTTTCATCTCTTCTGGTAACTTATTCTCCACAACCTTCCACAACCCTTGCAGTACTAATGAAGATTTCAGTTTAATCTTCCACAACGCAAAGCTGGATCCCCCATAAAAAATTTCAATCATGTATTTTGTTGCTATAAACGCTATTGTGAAACCCTAATTGCAAAAGCCCTAATTTCACCACGTGGCTCTGATACCAATTTTGTTATTAAATCACCATGCAATTATCACAAAATGGCTCAAGCACAGAACATATACGAAGGAAAGATTTAAATGAACACGAGATTTAACATGGTTCGACAATTGTCTACGTCCACGGGCGCCGCCAAAGAAAAGAGTTTCACTATGATAGAAAAGGTTACAGATTTCAGATTGTATTTTTGTGTAGTCCTAGTAATCTATTTATACGGATTAAATAGACTTATTAGATAATGGTCCTAATGGGCTCGTATACATGAGACCAAAAATGATATTACCCATTTTAGCTTCATTGTCAATTACACAAAACCGTACCGCCGAACACGGTACACAGTCAAGGCACAATGACACTATGAGAGACACAAAATTGTACCGTCGAACACAGTATACTGTCAAGGCACTATTCGACTCATTCACAACAATTTTGTTTGAATACAGTGATCCCTTTTAATGGTTTGTTGTCTTTACTTGATTGTTTTTTTCAACGTCATTGATTAGCCTATTTTGATCTATTGGTTCTTCGCACTTTTGTTTTACTTTTATGTACTAATTTTGGCCAAGCTATGGCCAATATTCATTGTATTTTATTTATTTTATGGCTCTTTGTGTAACTTCTCCTTGTTGTATCCCTCATATAATTGTAAGAATCGGTTTTCTTATATAATTAATGTATTTTTCAACCAAAATAAAAATTAAGGGTAACCATTTAGTTTAAAATTATTATTTATAAATACCCACATTTACTTTTTTTTAATACCAATATACCACCAATCGTTTTTCTTATCTCTGTTTTTTTATGTCATATCTTTCAAACCATTGCTCCAAAAAATACATTAGTTTTGTTTTTTAAAGATAAATAAAAATTAATCCATGATAAATATTTTATGAATTTTTTTATTGCTAAATTACGTATAAATTTGTTACAAAAAACAATTTATGTATAGTTGTGAAATTACGTAGTTATTAGTAAACATATCACTCATGGATTTTGTTTTGTTTGTCTTTAAAAATAGAAATATATGTGTTTTTAAATTATTATTTTAAGTTATGGTTTCAAAAAATAGAGCTTTGAAGGTTAAAAATAATAAATGGAAAACATAAATTTTGTCTTTAATTTAAGGCTATACTGTTGGAATTTCTCCATTAAGTTGGACCGTCACATGTTTTATCGATTTATTGGACTATCATTAATATTAGTCCAATAAAATTAATCATAAAAAAAGGAAACAGACTAGTAGATAAAATATGTACCATGGAAGTAATTGTATGGATACCAGGTTTAAATATAAATATTGTGAAGGATTGGATTCAGAAATAAACAACTTAAGCAAAACGTAAAGTTTTGGGATTATTTTGTAAGACAAAATAATATCGGGTTATGGTCCCTAAGAGTATCAATTTAATAAGGTCTCGTCTTCACTAACTAATTGTTTGAAAGTTACATGCAGTTTTAAAAGGTAAAACTGTTTTTTCATGGTTTTAATATAAAAGCGAGTTTCTCACTTTGGCATAACACAATCTCAAATACAGATAGATAAAAAAACACCTTTAAGAAAAATGTAATGATTTTTCTTTCGAATAAATTAAAAAATTGGATTTGGGTTGTCATCTCTTAGAAGATCGTAACCATTAGCAAAGGATCATATGCATAAAATTTAAAATCTGAAGATCAAGGAATGTCTACATACTGTAAGTATTTTTCAGCATTTTTACATGATGAATTAACTTTATGGGTTCATAAGTTATTAGAAACCTAAATAGTTTCTAACATATACGTGTCGCTTGTATATTATATTTTCATGAATATTATTGAAACTTTTTATATTGCATGTGGTTTTTGATAAACTTCAAAATCCAAATGGTTATCGGTAACTTAAAACTTACTATATATGATCCATATATTATAATTTTACGAATTTGGACTTTGTAAACTAGTTTATTCTTTTATTTATATTTATAACAATATCAATAGAGATAATGATGGATCAAACTCAAATTGGTTTATTTTGATTCGTTTTTTTATTTCAATATGAATTTGGTTCAGTTTATTCGGGACCTAATATTTTCAAATTCACTTTCAATTTGTTCATATTTTCAAATCTATTTCGTTTGGTCCGCGAATACTAATTTTTATATAATTTTATACATTTAATTATATAATTTTATAAATGGGAGACTTACCATTTAAGACTCATCCAACAAACCTATGACGGATAAAGGCCTAAATTTTTTAAAGAGACTTTATACCTAAAATTTAAAGAGACTTTATATATATAATCCTCGTAAAACAACTTCTCTTTTTTTTTAAAATTTTAAATTTTAAAGGTCTGTATCTTTTAAACCGTAACTCGGAAAAAAATCCGAAAATACCATTGGTTTTGTTTTTTTAGGAAGAACAAAACCAGTACCACTCATGATATGTTTTAGATTTTTTTAAATATATATATATATATATATATATATATATATATATATTTCACACGTTCCACAATATATGGTTTCGCATCTAGCAAAACAAAAAGGTTTCGCATCTAGCAAAACCAATAAGGTTTCGCATCTAGCAAAACAAATAAATAAAGTTTCGCATCTAGAAAAACAAATATGGTTTCGCATCTAGCAAAACAAAGAGGTTTCTCATCTAGCAAATCAAAGAAGGTTTCGCATCAAGCAAAACAAAGAATGTTTTTTATCTAGCAAAATAAAGAAGGTTTCGCATCTAGCAGAACAAAGAAGGTTTCGCATCTATCAAAACAAAGAAGGTTTCGCATCTTCTTCGTTTGCCCTATAAATATAAATAAAATTAAATTTGTATCTTTTAAACCATAACTCAGAAAAAAAATTCCAAAAATACTGTTGGTTTTGTTTTTTTAAGACGAACAAAACTAGTACCACTAATGATATGTTTTGATTTTTTAAAAAAATATTATTTTTAAAATAACAAATAACATTTCAAGTCTATCAAAACCGTGTTTTGCATCTACCATTCCAGAATAATTACACGTTTCGCAACTATCAGTACATATAGACACAAAGGTTTCGCATCTCCTTCGTGTTAACCGTGAACCGTTTTACTCGACACATAAATTATAAACTCAAAACCATACTAAAATCGACGAAAAACTATCTGAAATACAATAAATAAACCACATTAGCAATGTAAAAACCATGTAAATACCAAAAATCCGAAACAAAAACAGATCTCGAGTACTCCTAGTATTCTGAAATCAAAATTCGACTTACCCCACACAAATCGACTTCTCTAAACAGATATCCAAAATCAAACTTCGAAATCAACTAAAAACACAACAAAGACATAGGAAAACAAAAAAAAATACAAAAAAAAATGAGTAAAAAATAAAGAAACACCTAACACTTAAAAGATTAGAAAAAAAATATGAAATAAAGATCTTAAAACGTAACAAAGATATTAAAAAAATTATAGATTGTAAATAATAAATATTTGACTAAAACATATTTTTCTAATAAAAACTCCTAAATAGATAATAGTTAGCGTATTGAATCTTAAATAATATTTACTTTTTACATATTTACTATTATATTATATATATATATATATATATATATATATATATATATATATATATATATATATATATTATTTATTGTCTTTGAGTTAAATCGGACCGAATCATTTTTTTTCATAATCCAAAAATTATACTAGTAGTTATAATATTTGTATCTAACCTGATTTATATTTAGAGTGGACAAAATCCGATCTAATAGCCGAACCAGCATACACCAAAGTACCAATCGACTGAATCCATGTCCACCTTAAATTTTTAAAATTTACTCATTTTAATCATTTTTTCCGCGCCGCACGCCCCCACTTTGCTGGAGTCTTTACTATGGGAGTCACGTGTCTGTCAGTCTATTCTAAAATTATTTTTAAAAGTTATCCAAGCAATTGCTCTTCCCAAGAAAGATGATAATCACACTGCCCAAAAGGCCAAACTATCCCAAAATATACGGCTATCGTAAAACTTCCAATCTAGTTATTTTCAAAGATATGAGTTATAAACTCAACCACTTTAAAATTAGAAGTCAACAAAATAAAAAATAAATTTTTTTACTATTAGGTATTTTTATCTCTAATAACTAATTAAAATTTATTTCAAAAAAATCATAGAAATTTAAAATATATATTTAAAATCACGGTATTTTAATCAAATATTATTTTTACTTATTATTAAACGTTTTTAAAATAATAATAAAAAATTAGAGGGAACCCGCAGCCGCTACTCAAAGTGCAATGAGTGCGCACAGGGTAAACCCTCTGACGCGATAGCCTATAAACCAACGCCAGAAGGTAAACCACACAAAGTGACAGCTCAACCGAGAAAGTGTATGTAGAAGGATTCGAACTCATGACATTTGGTCAGAAGCATACCATACTAAACAAACTCGGCTACCCCCTTGGGGCATAAAAAAAATATCTTAAATTTAATGATTCAATGAATGAAGAAACAAAATATGCAACTATATTTATTGTTAATCATCGACCAATGATCAACAATTATTAGAACAAAAAAATTTAAATATGTTATATATTTAGGTTTTGAGGTTTTTATACCAAAATCTATTATAAATTTGCACTTAATTTAACTCGATAAAAATAAATATTTTTTAAAAGTCAATGATTTTGAATTTTTCGGTTGATTTTTTTTAAAATCATAATAGACTAAAATATAATACAAAATTGAAGTGATATAATTATAATTTATTGGTTTTGAAATAAAGTTTTTTTAAGGAATGGCTTGGTTGATCTATTTAATAGTTGAGCAAATCGAAAGTACAAAAAAATTATGTTTTTATAGGATTGTATATACGTACCTACAACATATGCGTATAATATTAAACCAAATCTTGAAGAACTGAGTAGCACGCATCGATTTTGAGTAGTGGGGTACCCGATGTATATAAATTTTTACGATTCACGATTTCTGGAATTCTTTTCACTTACGAGAAGTTCGATAATTTTTAGATGTAGACCTAAATTAGACAAAGATAAAATCCAATGGCACAAAAAATATTATTTTAAACTCATGGCTCATTCGGTCGGTGTTGATCAATGGTCTTTGAAAGTAATATACGGAAAGTATAATAATAAACCTATGAAATTCTTTGAAGGATGCCCCAAACCGAGAATATTTAAACAATATGAACACAATATAACATAGAATTTGTTCTTGGCCAATGGATACCCTCGTACTATTTTAGTTGGATTGAGAAAATCTCAACTTAATAACATATCAAACATTCGTAGTATTTACAATGCGATTAAAAAACACCATACATTGTAGTTTTGTGGTAAATAATATATGTAATATTTGTTAGGAAAAACGAAAAGAAACACCTATATTGAATGACACAATATAAGATCTAATGGGTCTAAATTTATCACACACATATATAATACCTACAAAACTACTAGAAATATAATGCTATTGTTTGAAATTATTAAGGTTGCATCAGAGAGTTTGACATTTTACATTATATTTGGTTTTATGGATGTGGAAAAGTTGACCAACTACATTTGGGTGTTGGATTGTCTTAGGGTTCTCATGATTGAAAACAAGTATGCATTACCGAATGTCATGCTGATAAATAAATACCTAGCATTAATATAGGCGTAATTGATAAAATATTTTAAACACAATACATACGTTATGCATAGTGGCACTTAAACGGAGACATTTTAGCCAATACAAAGAAATTAGTTCCCACAAGTAAGGTATTCAACGAGTTTTAGAATGTTTGGCATAAGGTTGTGTATTTGAAAACTGATTCAGAGTTGTATTCAAACTTAGTTACCATGAATGAGACGATTATAGATTATCTGAAATCCTTAGTGTAAACTAAAACATTTTGGCTTAAATCATACAGTTTAAAATATTATATGCACACATTAACTATGTCAACCGATACATAAACACGATAACCAATTGGTAAGATTATTCATCCTTGAATTAAAGATTAATTGATGTAAAGTAATCAAACTCATAATTCAATTCTTTATATCAATATCGAAGATACGCATTCAACATTGAAATGATTTGTCTGGACTAGCCAATTGATTTTCACATGGTTTATGGTTATTCATAGTGGTGATTAATCATGTCACAATTAACTACCTTAATATTATACTGGAGCAATACGTATAGGCTAACGAGATACATGTCGAAAAATAAGCGTACAAATATATTGTTAAAATGACGCAGGGTTTGTCATGTATACGCGCGATAACAGTATATTAAAGAAAATTGTGTAATGATAATATATAAGGTTTGTTAGTTCGAGAGTCGGTGGGATACAAAAAACGTTTTATTACGTTAGGAAGACCTTCATCGTCCCTGAGACTAGATACCTCAACCTTGAGAAATTATCCTTCAACCTAGTCGTGGCAGCACGCAAGATGCGACCGTACTTTTAGGGGCATACTCTCATCATTTGAACTTCACTCCCATTGAAGAGTGTGTTGCAGAAAAAAAAATATCTCTAGGTCGTTGATACAGTAGTCTATAAAACTATGGAATACAAAATTAAGTATGAGTCACACACCGTGATCAAGGGCCAAGCGGTGGCTGATTTCATTAACAAATTTGCAATACCACGAAGGCTCAAAGACGAGGGCGATAAGCCTTAAAAATCTCCTCCATAGTATGAATAGTAGAGAACGTCGATGAATCAAGCACCCAAGGAGTAGGGACAATTATTATCATGAAGATGCCTATAGGTGATAAAGTTAGGCAAGCTATTAAGTTTCAGTTTCTAGTAAAAAATAACTCGGCAGAGAACTAGGTGGTCTTATGAGGCATGAGACTGTCTAATATTTGTGGGGCACGAGTCTTTCATATTTTCTCTGAATTCTAACTAGTAATCAACCAGGCGAAAGGCTTTTACAATGCCGAATAGAAAATAACACGTTATCCTCCTGGAGGTTTAAGGCATACGCATTGTAAAAGCCTTTCGCCTGGTCGATTACTTCACCCTCCCGGAGGGTAAGGCATACGCATGGGCATTACAACTATGTGTAACAAGTATATAAAACCCGATGGTATCCTGATGTAGCCCAGAAAGTCCAAACAAAAGCCTTTTTAATTTAATTTAATTTTATTCAAATATCTTATGTATTTAGATCAAATCTAATTATATTAAGATTTGATTTTATTTTATTTTAAAATATTTATTTTATTTCCTTGTATTATAATTTAGGGTTTTGAGAAGCTCTTATATAAAGCCTCATATGCCTTAAGTTATTTTAAGTTTTTGGAATAATATATTTTTATCTTTGAAAAATTCAATCTTTGTTACCCTTATATTATGGTTTCATAATGTTACCCTTGAACTAGGGTTTCATCTATCGTTGTTCTTCTTCTATTTTCGTTATGTCATTAGTTTGGTATCATAGCCTCAGTTCCTGCTATGGGGAAGCATGTTTCTAAAGCCTGACTATTCAGATTCAAAGTTTAAAGAAGAGAACAACACACATGGTCATGAAGATCGGGAATATCGTTTGAGTATGAGGGGGCATAACAATCGTTTCAATTAAGATCGTATTGACCGGTTACCGAAGGACTTTAAATTGGCTACCAATCATCGAATCAAGGTAAAAATTGCTTATCGAGATGCTGTCTCATGCTATGAATTTTTTTTCAAAACCATGTTTTTTCATCAACTGGACATGGGGATGTTGTCTTCAGGCTATGAAAAGGTTTTCAAAATTATTTTTTTTCATCAATCGGATGGTTTCAATGTGACTTTGAACAAGGAACACTCGAGAAAAAATTTTCTTATTCCAATAAGGTCAACAATTATAATTCACAATGTAACGATTGAATAAAATAAAATAAATAATTTAAGTTCTTGATGGTTATGGTGTTGTGAATTCGAGGACGAATTCTTGTCAACCAGGAGATGATGATGTAGTCCAGAAAGTACAAACAAAATCCTTTTTAATTTTATTTTATTTTATTCAAATATCTTATGTATTTAGATCAAATCTAATTATATTAAGATTTGATTTTATTTGATTTGATTTTAAAATATTTATTTTATTTCCTTGTATTATAATTTAGGGTTTTGAG
The DNA here is from genome assembly GCA_036936605.1 of Limnanthes douglasii subsp. nivea. Taxonomy (NCBI): domain Eukaryota; kingdom Viridiplantae; phylum Streptophyta; class Magnoliopsida; order Brassicales; family Limnanthaceae; genus Limnanthes; species Limnanthes douglasii. Next base: position 41,564,067 of record JAUPFV010000005.1, on the reverse strand, counting down.
AAGCTCTTATATAAAGCCTCATATGCCTTAAGTTATTTTAAGTTTTTGGAATAATATATTTTTATCTCTGAAAATTTCAATCTTTGTTACCCTTAGATTAGAGTTTCATAAAGTTACCCTTGAATTAGGGTTTCATCTAGCGTTGTTCTTCCTATATTTCTGTCGTGTCATCAGTTTGGTATCATAGCCTCAGTTCCTGCTATGGGGAAGCATGTTTCTAAAGCCTGACTATTCTGATTCAAGGTTTAAAGAAGAGAACAACACACATGATCATGAAGATCGGGAAGATCGTTTGAGTATGAGGGGGCATATCAATCGTTTCAATGACGATCGTATTGACCGGTTACTGAAGGAGTTTAAATTGGCTACCAATCATCGAATCAAGGTAAAAATTACTTATCGAGATGTTGTCTCATGCTATGAAAAAAATTTCAAAAGCATCTTTTTTCATCAACTGGACATGGGGATGTTGTCTTCAGGCTATGAAAAGGTTTTCAAAATTATTTTTTTCATCAACCGGATGGGTTCAATGTGACTTTGAATAAGGAACACTTGAGAAAAAAATTTCTTAATCCGATAAGGTCAACAATTATAATTCCCAATGTAACGATTGAATAAAATAAAATAAATAATTTGGGTTCTTGATGATGATGGTGTTGTGAATTCGAGTACGAATTCTTGTCAACCAGGAGAGGATGATGTAGCCCAGAAAGTACAAACAAAAGCCTTTTTAATTTTATTTTATTTTATTCAAATATCTTATGTATTTAGATCAAATCTAATTATATTAAGATTTGATTTGATTTTAAAATATTTATTTTATTTCCTTGTATTATAATTTAGGGTTTTGAGAAGCTCTTATATAAAGCCTCATATGCCTTAAGTTATTTTAAGTTTTTGGAATAATATATTTTTAACTTTGAAAATTTCAATCTTTGTTACCCTTAGATTAGGGTTTCATAATGTTACTCTTGAATTAGGGTTTCATCTATCGTTTCTTCTTCTTCTATTTCCGGCCCGTCATCATATCCTTTACCAAAAACGTTCCATGCGACCTCTCTTTGATATCTTTTTCAAAGTGAGGCCCTCTAGATTCTGCAAGAATTACACGAAGGGGAGGCCTTAGCGCATTATAAAATAGTGCATTTTGATTTGTTAGTTTTTGTTGATAGGATATTATTGGCCCAGCCTGGTTGCCGATGTCAAGGGGCTCGGACAATGATGTTACCTCTACTAGTAGTTTGCAAATACCTGCCACCTTCCAAGAGAACCGATGAGTGCCAACCCATCCTCATTTCTTTTTTATAAATATGGTATCGAGTTGGTAGGCTTACTGCTAACGGCTGCGGGAAAATGTCAATACTTGATTATCAGAGTAGATTACTTCACCAAATGGGTTGAATCTAAGGCCATATACAGAACGTGTGCATAAGAGATATGTGAATTTATACACAATCGGGTTATCCCATTTTGGAATCCTATGAATTCTCATGAAGACCAATAGACCACCATTCCAAAATGTTGTACTGATGATGTTCTGCCAATGGTATGAGGTAGAGCAACATTCTATACACTATACCATCCCCAAGAAAATGGCCAAGTCGAGGTCACTAATCGAACCATCTTGGATGGTATTAAAAAGAAGCTAAAAGGAGTAAAAGAGAAATGACTATACAAGCTCACTGAAGTCCTTTGGACCTACCAAATGAACCTACACTCAGCAATAGGTGAACCCCCCCCCCCCCCCTTCTACCTAGTCTACATATGTAAGGTCGTTATACCAGCAAAGATCATCATATTCATAAATAAAGAGGCCTATTATTCTGAGGCCTTCAACATTGTTGAATGCCCAATATGCATCAATCTAATCAAAGAACGACGCGACCAAGCCAGGGTACGCTCTAAGTACTATAAAAGTATAATACGAAACCATTTTGAATCTAAACTCCAACTAAAGACCTTACGTGTGGGTGATCTAATCATAAAGAAAATATTTAAAGGGTCTAGAGATAAAAATGATGTAAAGTTAGGTTCGAACTAGGAACGCCCCTGCACCATTATTGCCAAAGGATGTCATGGAGCATATCGGCTAGCCGACAAGAAAGATAGGGATTTAAAGCATCCATACAATATTAACCATTCAAAAATATATCAAAGCGCTATATAATGCTAATGTGTGCTCTTTTTCTCTTTTGATGGTGTGAAATTATATTTTTAATGAGTACATTCTTTATGTGGGTAATCAAATATTTACGTTTCGTAAATTATTACGTGTTTATTTGTTATTTATCCTCCATTATCTTTACATTATAATCTAATGCAACCGAGTTAATAAACCACACCCACGGGCTACCCAAGGGTCCATATTGAGCCTTGACACAATAAGATCCACTATGCGATCGAGCTAATTAGCCACACCCGTAGTGGCTACGCAATGGGTCCTACTAAGACCAATCCCTCTAAAGGGTATTATATGCAAAATGGTAACACAAGCAACCCAGAATCAGTCATACGATAGGACATACTGAGCCTTGACTGACATATTCATATATGTGATTAAACTAATAAGTACGTCCTCAAAGGCTACGCAAAGGGCCACTAGACCTAATATCTCAGATAACATGCGGACCTGTAGTGAAACCAAGTCAGAACCAGCCACACAATAGGCCATATTGCACCATAAAACCTATTTAAGTAATCTTTTTACAAATATATAACAAATGAACCCATCGTTCCTCAAAATTAAAGCATGGAAATGTCGCATCCATACATCAATGGTTACAAATTTGAATTAAACAACAACAGTAGTACACCATCATATGTTACATGCAATAAGCAAATATAAAACTTGTCAAATATTTGGCTAAACCGCAGGGGAGAAGGATATGACTCATGCCCTGTACCACCATCTTTAGGCCTTAAGGGATCGGAAATCACCCCATCATGTTTCCATTTCTTCTTGTTAGTGTTCTCATTATCCCCATCTTCTTCACCACTGGAAACGTCAAGTTATTCCTCCTTCGGCACGAACTTCCTTAGCGCCCCCAACGATAGTCTCGGGTTCCTCCTCCTAAGCTCGAAGATGGTGTATTTTCGCCTATGCTTAAACATCCCCATGGCGATATCCATCACCTCATTTTCCCTTTTCACCTTGCTTGGCCTACTCTGCCATATTTTTCCTCTCCTTCTCTATAACTATTTTTTATTCTAAGGATATCAATTTTAGGCTAGCATTTTCCAATGCCAAAGCTGCCACTATGCTCGTGGGCTACTCAATCCTCTGTTCATGGACCATATTTTATTAAATCAACCCGACATTATGCGCCATGAGCTTGGCATTCTGTGTCGATGATTTGATACTTTGGGTAATCAAGATTGTCTTACTACTAATCAGTTCATGATATTTCTTATGGAAGCCACTCCTTTTCGAGTTCACCACCTCCAAGTCCGCACGGATCCGTAAGAATGCTTGAATTGGATTACGCATGAATCCGTAAGCATGCTTGTATTGAGTCAACTCTATGGTCAACCTCATCAGGGACCCAACAAACAAGGTTCCAACTTCTAGTTTCCCATCGTCCGGACATCCACATGGGACATGCGACAATTGGCGAGAATCATCGAACTATGGTGACTTTGCATACGATAAAAAACCTATGGTCATACTAAATTACCACATCCATATATTAAATAACACAGTCTCATACACGTAACTGAATCGTCAACTCCGGTTATTATTACAATATTTCAGCCATCATCATGCTATTAATAAATGTCAACTCTAAGAAACTCCTTAGTTGAAGAGTCATACGAACTAATGGGGTCGACATCGAAGTATCAGTCGGAAAATACTTCATTAAAGTAGGTGCATTAATGAGAGCGACCTTTGGTGTGCCTCCACCACTAACTCCCTTGGTAAAGACTATGTTCGGTCTCAAAATATTCACGAATGAAGATCCCGACTTCACCGCAATTGCCAAGGGATCCTTTTGGGGAACATCACTCACAGCCGCTAACTTTACCTTTATATTCATCTATTAGGGGGCTTTGTATCCCCCTTACGGTACTATATATCATGCCCTTGGCCCATCTCCCCCTCGCATGCGTCTTTATCCAAAACAATTATTTCATGTCCAGTCGCTTTATTTCCATCCCCCGAGCACGACTTTGGGATATTAGGAATATTCTTCAAGCATGACTCATTATCCTCATCTTCTTAGTCGGCCGATGCCAACGTCCTTTCCATAATCGACACCTTTATCTTCAATAAATTATTTTTCTTCCGCACAAGTTCATTTACCTTATGTGACTCTTTGTCAACAACCACTAATGGGTTGGACACCTCTACTAACTGATTCCATTTCTTAGGGTTGACTACCATGTTTGACCCCTTCAACTTATCCTTAGTCAAGCGCTCCGGGTCCGACGACCCCACCCACGAATCCTCATTTGTGGCTACCTTCACCATCTTTCCTCACTATTAACTCTTACTTTTAACAAACGATTCCACCTCGGGTTCTTTCCCTTTTTTGTGTGAGGAACATCTAGCCCCACGTCGCTACTGTTACCATCCAGGTGTATTAAACGTATCAACGATTGTATATATTTGGTAGTGAATTCATCACTCATCATCGTAACATTAATTTTACCATATCCGTCATTTTCAACTTTGGGATGCGCCACAAGCCAGTTAGGAGAAAGTTCACCTGGGTGAATAAACGGGGTACTTTGAATCTCCAGGTGGAGTAAGCAGCAAATAATAACTTTTTCAAGGAGTTGATGGTGTCCCTCCTCTCGATCGATAAGACATAACTTATCATACTTATATTATAACCTTTATTTACCACATTTTCTTACACGTAGTCATCCATCTCCTCTCCAACTGTAAGTTCTTTAAGGCACTCTTCTGCTCCCAGTTTCTGGAAATATATATAAAAGAGTATTTCTGATTCTTATCGGAGGATGATATGTCTACTAATTGTTTCACTCAGGTAAGTTTAAGATAGAAAAAAAGGAGACCCAACTAGTTTAGACACATCCGTTGTGGCCAACAAGTCAGCCAAAATGACTGGAATCTACAATAGTTTAGAGCTTAACAGAATGCTCAGCAGTATGCGGCAGCTATTTGTCATCATTTGCATCGGACATATATTTATATAAGTAAAGAAATCCAGAACAACCAGGGGTAGCGACACCTGGAGACCCTAGTCGCACATGATCGTGTTTATGCATATTTGGTTTTCAAAAGTCTGATAAGGTTATTTATCATGCGTAAGGACGCGTGTTATAATGGTATAAAGTGTACCCATATAATAGGTTATTCGTCTGAATAATTGGTCCAAAGACATTACACTCTCCACCTCCTACTTGAGGGGACTATTAGGGGGTGAAGCCTCATTTTTTTCTTATTCCCCGTCGTTTTAAGAGCCATATTCATAATTACCATACTACAAGACAACAATAAGGCTAATGAGCATAATCATATCAGTTACATATAGTATTACGGTCAAGTGCTACCAACGAGAAAATTTTAATGGTGGAGGTCCCCGCCCATAGAAGACTCATGGACACAATCTTTAAGAGGCACCCAAAACCAATCCTCCTAGTACTCCTCTAATAGGGTAACACAAAATAAACACTGTTCTAAGTGTTTCGAGATACATGTTATACGGTGGCCGATAGTTAGAGTACGAGTGGCACGCGACGCTCCTTGGATGGCTACAGTTATTCTTCAGAAAACTTTCTCAACTCTCAATGGCAAACATCGAAAGTAAGTCTATAAACACCTACAACGGGTAACTTATCCTTGTAATTTTTTATTGGATCACCATGATCGCATTGAGAACAACACCATGCATTATTTTAATTAAATTTTAATCATCAACGACTATTACTCTTGTAGAAATGAACCTTCATATCTGCCTACCTATAAAAATGACCCTCCTTTTGTCAGGGCTATGCTGCGACAAACGTCATATTCACGACACGTGTTTACCTCCTACATGTTTCATAGTCACGTCATGCATCCATTCATTACTAAGATAACAAACGTAAAGATGAACGATTGTTATGGTTTTAGTTTTATCGACATCTCTTGTACCATAACCCGAGAAGCATTGGCAAGTATGACCCACAGGCTGATGAGAGAAATCTGTAGCAACTTGCCTTTGTATGACCAATTTTATACTACATGTCAAATGTTAAATGATAATTTAAAGCCCTAGAGTTCCTCTCTTATGTTTGTTATTTTGATAATTGGATTCCGTTACCTTATATGTATTTTCTCGTTTTTATTGGGTTTTAATGCACCATTGTTACTCTTTCTCTACGAGATAACTTGACTTATTTACCTCTTAACGGTGTTTTTTTACCGACGTCTCTAACCAGAAGAAAGAAGATTTTTCATTTTCCACATTAAAAAAATCATTTCATTAACGTTAATATATACATATTATATATATATATAATTTATAAATTATAAATTATATTTTATAATAATATCCAATTTGGTTTTAGAAGTTCTTCTCTAACATAAAACAGACCATTACTAGTTGTTTATGATCTTCTGATGTATTATACGACTGTATTGCGTATTTTATTTAAATCCACAATAATATAAATAAGATAAATTGGTTACGAATCTTATCATAAACTAACAATGTGTATGTTGTTGTTTGTAACTTTATTGTGCTTTAATTTGAACTTGTTGTATTTCTAACTTTTTTTTATTTAATACAACTTATTATAGCATAAGAAATAATAAATCTTATCGTACAAAACTTATAACCAAATGATAGAAATCACGTTTTATATTTAGTTTTGTAATTGATTTCGACCCTTACCGTCAAAATCTATTGGAATTTCAGTATAGTTTTACAATTTATTTTGACTCAAATGGTCGAGCATATATAAACATAATCTTTTCATTCCTCGCAAACAAACTAGGATAAAAAAAAAATTCTTCAGCTTTGCATATTATATTCTTAAACAATTTTATACAAACAATCACAGATTTTTATGTGAGTATGAGATATTTTAAAAAAACTTTGTCTTTAACATACAAGATAAGATATGATTTTAAAATAATTTTTCTCATTTATGTGTAAGGTAGAATAAATTTTAAAGAATATCTCTTAGTTTCAAAATAAAAAAAAAATAGTTTTTCTTTAAACATAATTATGTAAAGCATATTTTAATTCAAATTCAAAATACAAATATTAAAAAAACAATATATATTTTATATATTATATCATGCTTTGTCAATATACATTTAATGAGCCATTTTATATTTTATATATTATAACCTACTTATTTCAAATATTTTTGCATGCTATTATATTTGTTTAATAGTTTATATTTCAATTAGATATTCAAAACATGATATATTGTGAGGTTTCCGAAAAAATCAGAGTAAGACAAGTCATATTTTATGTAAGATGAATAAATTTTATAGGATTTAGGTTAATCATGTCAAATTTTATGTAAGACAAATTATATTTTATTTAAGACATGTCAAATTTTAAAAAAATTCAAGTAAGAAAAAATATATTTTATAAGATTTTGTGAAAATCTCACTATATTTAAATAATTTTCCAGATAACGACACATTTGAACTTTTTTTATAAAAAAACTATATTCATACATGTTGGTTTAAAAAAATTTAACTACATTGATTCATTTGAAATTCATAAACAAGACAAACTATATTCGGTATATTTTATCCTACTTATGAACTTGATAATAAATATGAACAAAGTATGACATAATATATAACATAATATCATATATTTTTTTATCATATATCTTATATTTCAAATAGATCTTTCACGCATGATATATTTTGTTTTTTTCTTAAAAGAAAATTGGACAATACATGTCAGGTTCTATGTAAGGAAATATAGATTTTATAGGTTTTTGGTAATGCATGATAAATTTTATAGGATGTTAAAGGATTTTATGTAAGACAAGTTAGATTTTAGGTAAGGCTAGTCAAATTTGAGTAAGACATGTCAAATTTTATGTGGCATGATAGATATTCTCAGTCAATGAACAACGTGACAGTACAATCTTTTTTAGTTCATAAACAACTTGGCATGCCATATTTTCGCATCGATGAACAAATGTGGATGTACAAATTTTATCATCGATGAGCAACTTGATATGTCAGATTTGTTGTAGTTCATAAACAATCTTGTAGCATATATTTTCTTAGTCGATAAACAGTATGGCGGGACATATTTTCTCAGCTGATGAACAACATGGCAGAACATATTTTTTTAGTTCAAGAACAACGTAACATCATAAATTTTGTTAAACATCATTAACAAGATTTGTTAAAACATCACAAACTATACATATTTTCTCAACCAATGCTGGATAAACCTTTTTAGTTAATGAATAATGTAGCAAGACGTATTCTGTTATAACATTGCATGCATGCAAGTTTGTTTTTGAAACATTGCTTGTATGATTTTTTTTGAAACCTCCGAAGACATAGTTTTTGAAATAATGTATGCCAAATTATTATTTTTTGAAACCGCCCAATTTTTGTTGGAAATAATACATGACAAATTCTTTTAAAACAATAGACACATATTTTCTAAGAACTTTATATTTTAAAAAACAATAAGATAATTTTTTTAAATAATTAATTTTTAATGCATGATAGATTTTTTTTAATAAATTATCCCAAAAATTCTAGATATTTTTATATATATATACATATTTATTTTACGATAATTTTAATTTTTTGTGTTTCATGAAGAATCTAAAATTTGGACAAGTTTCTTTCATAATTTTGTCAAAAAATCACAATTTATAAATGATGAGTTCGGATTATCCGGTCATAGCTCACTGTGTCATCCGGACAAGGACAATTTGGACATAGTCTTGCCACTAAACTATCTGGACAGGACAAAATTAAAGAAACACATAAACACCTTTTGACTAAGCTATATGCTAATCAGCTTAATAAGTAAATGAGTCGTTAAACTTGACCCGGTTTCATAACTTGACCCGAAAGCCCATGGGTCTTTAATTAAGGGTATAAATCCCCCAACTACTTTCATCAATAAGGGTAATGAACATTTAATACAACCATGCTGCTCAAATCTCTCACTACCTTATACCAAAATATTGAATACTCAAAACACTTTACAAAATTACCCTCAGCACATAATAAACCTCACCAAATTGGCGACCACAGTGGGAGCGCCGATCTAGGTAGAAAAACAGCTGGTAGGTCGAATCAGATTGTGACACGTATTCCACGATTCAACAAGAAGACTCTTAGAATTCTTGGAAAAGAAGTCAGTTCAGACAAACTTTGAACTAGTTGTACAGGCAGGTCGGACAAAATCATCATTGGTCAAGTAAATTTTTTAGTCCTGCCAAAGATATTTGACAAGGCCTAAAAAATGGGCTACTGATGAGTTCGGATTATCCAGTCACAACTCACTGTGTTATCCGGACAAGGGCAATTCAGACATAGTTTTACCACTCCGGACAGGACAAAAGTAAAGAAACACTTAAACACCTTTTGACTAAGCTATATGCTAATCAGCTTATTAAGTAAATGGGTCATTAAACTTGACCCGGTTTCATAACTTGACCCAAAAGCCCATGGGTCCTTAATTAAGGGTATAAATACCCCAACTACTTTCATTATTGAGGGTAATAAACATTTAATACAACCATGCTGCTCAAATCTCTCACTACCTTATACCAAAATATTTAATACTCAAAACACTTTACAAAATTACCCTCAGTCCAAAATAAACCTCACCAATAAAAACCAAATTTTTAAAAGAGAAAAAAAAATGTAAAAGAATTTACGATTTGTGAAAACATAATGTTAAAATGAAGAAAAAAAATCAAAAATTTTGTTATAAATTTACGATTTGTCGAAAGTAAAATTTCAATTGAGAGAATAGAAAACACCACAAAAATTGAATTCACGGTTTGCAACTCGAACACATTTGTTTTTGTATACTTATTTTAAATCCAAATTGCACGTTTTTTTGCAATTAAAACACAATCCATTTTTTTTTAAAGTTTCTTCAACACAAAATGCACATATTTTTGTAACTACAAAAATTATTTATTTCACCTTCAATTAACACTTATTTTCATAAAATAAGTTTGTATTTTATTTTCAGACTTATTTAACAACAAAATTCATATTTCCGCAACTATTGTTTTTTCGCAACATATTTGTACGTGATTCTGCAACTTGAACACAATTATATTTTCGCAACCAAAGACACGTAATTTCGTAATCTTGTTCTTTTAAATAAAGTTTTTTCAACACAAAAATGCACATATATTCGCAACTACAAAAAAAATTAGTTGTGTCACATCCAATTAACACTTATATTTCATAAAAAAAATTATAATAAATAATTCTTCTAAAATGAATTATATTATGAAATAAATAAATTCTTCTAAAAAAAATTATATTATGAAATATAAAAAATAATAACTTTTAAAAAAATAATAAATAATAAATCTGATTGGTCGAGTTAATAATATGTGGATAAAGTAAAGTAAAACTTTATCCGTAATTTGGTAACTAAAAAAAATTAAAATACCTCAAAAAAATATTTTTAATAGAACTAGTTTTGTTAAAAAAAAATTATAACTATACCATTATTATTTATAAATATTCATTTATCTAAAAATAATCCATAATTTATGGAAATAATAATATTTACTGATAAATATATTGAATATTTAATGATCGCTTCTAAATTATTCTTTTATAAAACTACTATAAAAATATAAAATTTTAAAATTTATTTTGTGCTGCCAACCAAATTTTCAAAAACTTATTTATGAGATAAGTCTTAAAAAAACAACTATTAGAAGCAATATCAAAATTGACTAACACCTAATTAGAGATATCATATAATCATATTAGAGGAAACCTACATTTTGAAATGAACTAAAAACATATTGACTGTTGAATAAATTGATGGAAACCAATTTATTGTCAACCAAACTCATCTTCCTAAAACAATCTTCTCTCATCTCTTTCTTTTCAAAAGAGTCTGATCCATCTTTCTAACACAAGCTTCTCTCGTCACTTTCCATTGACCGTTAGATACATATATCTCTTACTATAGTCTAGCCAAACCATCTTCTCTCATCTTCTCTCATCTTCTCTTCCTCTCTGCAATTCCAAAAACATGTCTCACCAATCATCTCTTAACCGCGCTCTTCACCGGACCGAGATCCTCACCAACCACATCCTGCAAACGCCTCCACACACAAACCTCCATTCCCTCTCACCCAATCAATGTTTAAACTACGAGCCTCCTGAACTCAACGAAACCATCGATTTCGACATCAACCACATGCGGAAACTACTCGACGGTCATGACCTCGAATACCGGGATTGGCTGTTCGGGCTGATGCTCCAGAGCAAGCTCTTCAACCCGAGAGAGAGAGGAGGGAAGGTGTTTGTCTCGCCCGATTATAACCACTCGATGGAGCAGCAGCGAGAGATGACCATGAGGCGGATCGGTTACTTGTTTGAGAAAGGAGTTTTCGATGGTTGGTTAACTACGACAGGACCTGAGGCTGATTTGAGGAAGCTTGCGTTTAGTGAAGTTGCGAGCCTATATGATCATTCGCTCGCGATTAAGCTTGGCGTTCATTTCTTCTTGTGGTATTGTCATTTTTCTGCTAATATTTTCAGTGATAATCGGCGTCTTTGGATTGTTTATTGCGTTGGTTTACGTACCTATGAAGGTTTTAGTTATAGATGTAGATTAGAGTAGCTACTTGTTCGGTATCAACCACTAAATTGAGATGGAATGTTTGGAAAACTTTAGTATACAGTAGATACAGAACCTATTCACTGTTTTAATCTCTTGGGTCTATTTCAGGGCTGGTGCCATCCAGAATTTCGGCACAACACGCCACCATGAGAAATGGCTGAAGCCAACTGAAGACTATGTAGTCAAGGGATGTTTTGCTATGACTGAACTGGGTCATGGAAGTAATGTACGTAGAGGATGCCAATCCCTTGTTATTGTCAACTAGGCTCTTTCTTTAAGTTCCTGTACATGTATTTTTCCTTACCGCTTCCTTGTTCAATGCTTTTAGGTAAGAGGAATCGAAACTGTCACCACATACGACGCAAATACAGGAGAGTTTGTTATTAATACTCCTTCTGAATCTGCTCAGAAATATTGGATTGGTGGAGCAGCACTAGTAAGAATTTTTTTTCCTTTCGAGAATTCTATATTTGTTGTGTGTTCTAACAAAATTTTTATTCATCATTGTTTATGATATGGTCCTTGCTAATCTTTATCAGAAGCTCACTTGATGTTTTTTCTGACTTCTACAGCATGCAACACATACTGTCGTCTTCTCACAGCTCAATATAAATGGAACCAATCAAGGGGTCCATGCCTTCATAGCCCAGATCAGGGATGCAGATGGCAAAATAAGCCCTAACATTCGTATAGCTGATTGTGGACATAAAATTGGTCTAAATGGTGTCGATAATGGCCGAATCTGGTATATAAAGAGCGTTATCTTTGTATTCAAGCTACGTTGAAGATGATTGATATCTGAAGGTTTGTAATATGGTTTTAGGTTTGATAATGTCCGCGTCCCTAGAGAGAATTTACTGAACTCAGTTGCTGATGTTTCAATAGATGGAAAATATCTTAGCGCAATAAAAAACCCGGATCAGGTAATTGTCTTTTAAGTGAGCTCTAAATCAAATAGCTAAATGCTGAATCTTAACATTGAATGTTTCTTGCCCTAATGCATCATCCCCCATTTTATAGAGATTTGCAGCATTCATGGCTCCTTTGACATCTGGTCGCGTCAATATTGCAGCAAGTGCGATCTATACAGCAAAGGTAGCGACGTTGATTGTTTACCTATGGTGATCCTCTTCGTAAACAAACTAAATCGGTTTAGAATTGATAATATTTTTTTCCCATGTTAGATGGCTTTAGCCATTGCGATAAGGTACTCACTGACCAGGAGGGCCTTTTCTATCAAAGAAAACGGTCCAGAGATCTTATTGATTGATTATCCGACTCATCGAAGGCGATTGTTGCCCCTTCTTGCAAAGACGTAAGAATCCATGTGACCGTATTTGTATATTATATTTTGTCAATTAAATTGTATGGAATAGAGCAGTCATCATAGTATTACTATTTCTCTCATGCTCTCTTTTTAAATTCTTATGTACTTATAAAACGTATAGCATCACTATTTTAGCACCGACGAGTAATGTTAGTAACTCACATAATTGGTTTTCTTTATCTCCCTATTTATATGACTTTGTTTCAGATATGCTATGGGTTTTGCTGCAAATAACTTGAAAATGATGTATGTGAAGAGGACTCCAAAGACAAACAAAGCTATACATGTTTTTTCAAGTGCCTACAAGGCCACATTTACTTGGCATAATATGCGGACCCTTCAGGTAAGATATGATATTTTCTATTAGGTATGCATACATCCATGTTTTTACGGCCTCGTGATTTTGGATTATTCTTCAGGAATGTCGTGAAGCTCTTGGAGGACAAGGGCTGAAGACTGAAAACCATGTCGGTCACCTGAAAGGTGAAATGGATGTGCAATCTACTTTCGAGGGGGACAACAATGTTTTAATGCAACAGGTATACTGAAGTCTGTATATCTCATTAGGGAGCAGAACAACTAATACTTTTTCTGAGAAATTAGCTCTGAATTTATGTGTTGAACGCGAACTCTAGGTCAGCAAAGCACTCTTTGGTGACCTTATATTAGTTAAGAAGACAAATAAGCCTTTTAAAGGGTTGGGGCTAGAGCATATGAACAATCCCGCCCCAGTAATTCCGTCTCAATTTATAAGTTCTACCCTCAGGTGCAGCCAGTTTCAGGTAATATGCATCGTTTTGACTTTAAAAAAGTAATGTCAAACTTTCCCGGACATATCTCATACGTTTTCCGTTGCCAGACTGATCTGTTCTGCCTAAGAGAGAGGGATCTTTTGAATCGTTTCGCTACAGAAGTAGCACAACATCAAGCAAGAGGAGAAAGTAAAGAGGTTGCCTTCATTCTGGTGAGATATTAAAAACTCACGCAGATTCTTATTATCTTTCTGGGCCTCAAATTTCAAATTTCATTTTGCATCAGAGTTATCAACTGGCTGAGGACTTGGGCAGAGCTTTTGCTGAAAAAGCTATTCTACAAAACTTCATAGAGACTGAAGCAACTTTGCCTGCTGGTGTAATGAAGGTACAAAATAAGCGTTTATTAGTCTTACTACTGCAAGAAACAATCATGCTTATTAATTATTCTGATGGAATGGATACAACTACTACAACAAACAATCATGCTTATTAATTATTCTAATGTAATGGATACAATACTTTTGACACGTAGGAAGCTTTTTTTGTATAATATTTGAGCACAGCCTCATGTGATGATGTATAAGAAACTAATCATCTGGTCTTATTGTATGCGTGTTCCCTACAGGACATCTTAAGTTTAATAAGATCAATGTATGTGATGGTCTGCCTGGAAGAAGATACAGCATTTCTCCGGTACGGGTATCTATCAGTAGACAATGATGCTGCTGTGAGGAAGGAAGTCTCTAAACTCTGCAGTGAACTTCGACCGCACGCACTTGCATTGGTCAGTTCCTTTGGCATCCCCGACGCATTTTTAAGCCCTATAGCCTTTAACTGGGTTGAGGCAAACGCTTGGTCTTCGGTTCCCCAATAGTTAAACGCATAGAGTGAGGCTACTTTGTCCTTCGAATAAATTAAAAAATGGTCGATTTGTCGGTATAGTTTTATACTTGTCGTGAAATGTAATAATCTTTTTAGCGTTACACTAGTGTTCCTATACTTGTGGTGCTACGTTGTTCTTCCACTAAAATAAAAGGGTGGATGGATTTGTTCCTATAGTTGTGGTGCTACGCTGTCACGAAATGTAATAAAGCTTTTAGCATTGTACTATTATTCCTATATTGGTGCTAACTTGTCTTTCCTATCATTTGCCTACTTTACACGCTATGGAATTTGTCATCTTGAATTTTGAGTGAGAAGCAACGCGAAATTTAACAATTCAAACAATGACATGCATGATACTCAGCAAAGCCAGAAAAAATACTTCGAAAACCAAAAAACGTTCACGATGGGACTCGAACCCACAATCTCCCGCTCCGGAGGCGAGCGCCTTATCCATTAGGCCACGCGAACTTATTTGTTAATAGAGTTCCTTTTTATAAATATAATACAACGTGTTTACCATTATGTCTATTTACCTATAAGGCATATATTTGGATATGAAATCGAATCACGCATGCTGTCTTGATACAAGAAAAACTACCTTGGATTATCTATTTAACGTGATTGGATGAGTGATTATTTGAAAGTCTTATATACACAAGTTCATTGTGTTATCATCTATGGAAGTCGAGTATATTGCTGTTACATTATTTTTGAAGGAAACTAATTGGTTGAAGCGATTATTGAGTGAACTCACTAGTATAGAGAAGGATGCAGTTTTGTTAAGTGATAACACTAATGCCATTAATTTGATGAAAAATCTGAAGTTTCATGTGCAAACTAAACATGTAGAGATTAAACTGCATTTCATCTGAGCCATTAAAATTTCTAGCGGAAAAAACTCGTCAAATGCTCTGACCAATGTATTACCGATTTCGAAGCTCACAAAATGAATGAAAGTGGTGTAAGTTAGTGATGCAGGTGAGCTAGTCTTTAAAGAATAAAACATTGGGTGCGACATATACTAGAATTATTATAAGCATAGGTGGAGTATTGGTAGGTATATTTTAGAAGTAACTCGTTAGTAAGGTAATGACGTAGGACTACATGGGCATACTTGGATCTTCCGTGACATGTATTAGGTAACAATTGTTGAAACTCTCTAGTGAGCTTGAACCCTAACTCAGTTGCAAAGACGTCTGTTGATCCTAAAGACTGGTGACTATTATGTCAAAGAAAATATGTTCTTAGCCGAAGCAGGTTGGTCCGAAGTAGGGTGGTTCAAAGCGAACTGATACGAAGCACCACTCTAATAGGAAGCGAGCTAGAACGTAGCACAACAATTGGATTGAAGGAAGAGTATATATTTCCTAGGTTTCCTATTTTTCTCTTCCTATATTAATTAGATTTCCTATATTAATTGAGTCTTCTATATTAATTATGATTTGATACTTATGAGGTTTTCTATGTTAATGATTACGAGTTATTTTAGCCTTTGATTAATGAGCTTTAATATGGAGTATCTCATAAAGAATCAAAGTTTTCTCTAAACCTATAAATATAAGATTATATTGTTATGAAATATGCGACATGATGAGAGAACGAGTTTCGTGAGAATCATATTTCACGAGTGAGTGAAATAAATCTAGTTGTTTTGAGAGATAACTGAGGTGAGAGATAAATACTGAAGATAGGGTTATGTGAATCCCATAATCTTTTATTGCAAAGAGTGATTGAGTCTTTTGTATTCGAGAAATTTTTGTAACCTACTTGTTTATAAAAGAGTGTCTGTATCACGTGGATGTAGGATTTCTTCACAATCTGAACTACTTTAAAAACCATCTTGTGTATTTGGTTTTTTTAGTATGTTTTATATTATTTTTTCTCGTCTTGGAAGATGTAATTAGATCTGAATTATATCGTTTCTTGTCTCGGCCGAACGATAGTGGTTTCTCCAATAATTGCTCACGATAAGAGTCATATTTTTCTTTTAGATGTTAGTTATGACATGGGAAAGACTATCCTTGGATTTTGAAATATATTGAGAATTTTTCATGTCAAATATCTTAAAGTTCCTTTCGTTTTCTCTTAATGGACTAATAATGAATGTAATGTAATTCTAAAATGAATTCTTAATCGTATGTGTTTTAGATGTCTAAAAATTTATTAAAAGTCGACCGAATCTACTTGATAAAATAAATATTTTATGCAAACTTGGAAGAATTTAGTTAAACTCTTATATTATTGTTTTGATCGTGGTCAGCCTAGTCTACCATCATATTATCCATTTTGAAAAACGGTATTAACATTCTAGATTTTAACATCTGAAATAGAAGGATCGTTCTAAAAAATATTTGAAAAGTTTAAGTAATAATAAAAACGGTTTTTGGATTCTGTGGATCAAAAATGAAAAAAATTTAAAACTCAAATTTCCAAAAAGTTTTAAAACAATCCTATGCTTTTTTTAGTTTTGATTTTTTTTAAAATTTTAAAAATATAATAAAAAATTCTTGGCATTCAGATTAACAGTAGAGTAGATGGTCGATCTCTTTACTATCTAGAAAAATATAATGATAATATTATTTTTAGTACACTAACAATAATGTTAAAATATCAAGCACAATAAATAATAATTTGTAGTTTCGATCCCAAATTCTTTTTATAAAAAAAATATTAAAAAAAAACATGATTTTGCTGATTAAGTATCAACCTCTGAATATTGAACGAGATGATAAGTTAGTATAAACCTTCGACCCTGTTTCAGATTTCACACATTTTTAGTCAGTCCACTTATGAATTTATTTGCATGCACAAAAAAATTGATCACTCATCATGTTTTTGTTATTTGATTTTTCGCTAGGAAAATTCACTTAAATTGATAACTTTTTGTTTTGTATAATCGTTACGAGCAATCTATGTCTTGTCCGAAAGGCCGTTTTGTATATTCTTTCATATCTTGCTAATTCAGGTGTTAGAGCAGCAGCCATACAAAAATACGAGACGATTGGATTGTTTTCTTGTGCAGCAAGTTACAAGTTGGCAAGATAGCAAGGAAAAAGCTATTTGCTCAGGAAAATGTACATTGGAGCAGTAGGTTTAGTTTTGTATCTATAGAAAACCCTTTTCTTTTTTAATGATCTATTATCAATGCTTATCACTATTTTCCCGGGCTCATTAATGTAATATGAACTTCTAACACTTTCAAGTCCTTTCTTTTACTTGTAGTTGTGTAGCAATACCCGATAGGAGCCTTCGTCATCTGGTATAAACTCGTCCTTATACGATACGTCCCATCCTACGACTGATAGATCCCAAACTACTGTTGTTCCAGCCTCGGACACTGGTATTTGTAGGCACCCAAGTGTATTCTTCCTGACGATAAGCTCGTAAACTTTGTCCTCGGGGAAGAAATCTTGGTCGTTCTCTCTTTTGAGACCTCCGTATTCAGCAGAGAGATTTTCCGGGGATATAAACCTACAATTCTTAAAATGACTCAATTAATATATAAAAAAAGGGCGAGAGGAGGCAAGACAAGGTAAGCAAATCGAATATGTATATATCGAGTTACTGAACTTGAGAAGAGTCTTGGTAACATTAGATGATCTAGAGAAGACAAACTTGCTTTGTGTCCTCTGACTAAGAATCTTTGAACTTAGAGCGTGGGACGCGTAGTACCAAAAGGGAACGTTTATGATTATCTGCAAATCGGAAACACGAAATCAGATCTCGAGAATAGGTATTTTTTTATGAGAATTGCGCTTTAAGGCACTTACAAATCTATAAACAAGTTCGGGATAGTGGTCTTGAAGAATGCTTAAGGCTTTCTTGCCAGCGACGCGGAGCTCTTTCATGGCAGGTCCAGGCGACTGCTTTAAATCTGTGATCTGAACTACAGAGTTGGCACCTCCGTCTTTGAAGGTCAATTCTCTTATACCCTTTTCCATGTATTGGATTCTCCATCTCAAGAACTTGTCGCAATCCTCTTGTGTCCCGAACATCTTTTCATACGAGTCCTTGTCCTTCAGCACCCCGTAGTCGTTAAAACACAAAGGCCTGCCTTGTTTATCCATGCTGTTTATGGTAATGAACTTATTAAGCTGAGGAAGCTCGAGATCTTCTTCGAGAATCGTATCGGTTTTATATTCCATTCTCCATTTCAAGGTCTTTCTTAACATCTTGAAGGCCTCACGTACCTTGAAATCTCTGGCTTTCAAGAATTTGAGGAGGACGACGTCCGTCCCTGGATGCCCTTTGCTTGGCAATAAAGGTACACCCCAGAGGGTCATCTCGCTTAGCTTTTCCTTGGCCTCTTTTGTTTCGGTCAACGAAAGATTCTTGGGGGGTTTACCTAAAAGATAATTCCCATTGACCGAGTCTTCCACCATGCTTCTGAATTCTAATAGCGCCTATGTCTTTCCTAGCTTTCTCTTGGCCTTGGCTTCTGGTGTGTTTTCTTGAGCCATTTCTTGATCGTTCTTGGCTACTTGCTCTGCGTTCTTGTCTTTTTTATTGATTTGCTGGATTGGCTCGTTTTCGGCATCATCGTGAACCTTCCTGTTTTCGCTCCCTTTGTTGATGGCCTTCTTTTTCATGTCCCACATGGTGTGAATATGAAGCTCTCTCCTCTGTCCCGGCAAAAAATATATAATAAGTCAGCCGGAAATCTAAATCATGGAGAGGGGCTCAGAATTAATGGAGATTAAAATGAGCAAAATATAGAAGAAGAGATGCGTTATAAAAGGTGTTTTTCTATATATAGACTGGTAGATAAAATGAAATGGAGCTTTTAATTAAAGTAAAAACAACTACTAATTACCCTTACATGTATGTAGCTGTTTCTTTAGAGAGAAATTGTGGAAGCCTATTGAGAACTATCTTTTTCTTTTATATCGTGCTAAAGCCTTTTTTTTTACATTTAGTTTGGTCTTAAATTTAGAACAAAATAGCTATAGTTGTAAATATTATTATTTTTTAAAAGTTCATAAAGCAACAATAATAAATATTGAGAGTTTGTTCCACATAAAAAAAATCGAAATGCCGACTCAGTGAAGATATCAACAAATTACAATACTGATGAAATGTATGGAAGGGATGTCGTCTCGATTCCACATGATGATGAGTGAAGTGACAATTAATTTCATTGTACTTCATCCTCTAATGAAAAACAAAATTATTTGCAATATGTATGACACTTTTGTTATCACAATGTAAAAAAATGGTGAGAGTCATGTTAACCTATTATATATGAAAGAAGCCACTGTAACCAAACAATCTCACATGTGGTCAAGGTCAAAGCACAGTAATCAGTTTCGGTAGATGATCTGGAAACAACGTAATATTTTTTTATATATTCATGAGATTAATGAATCTTCAAAAAAAACTAGTGGTGGATTTACGATCGTGATGATCGTCATCCCAATTAACATCGATATGAACATGTTATTTGAGTGAATATGTCTAAGCAAGAGGCTCCAGAACTGAGTGCTACGATGATATCTCAAGATACGATGAACAACTCCCCAATAGATGGAACCAGGAGAAGTAAAAAAATAACTAACCACATGAACACTATGATTAATAAATGACCGAGTAACTTTAAGTTAAACCAAGCTACGCACAAGAGTATGATACACAGTCGTGTCTGATAAAGGGACACCAGTAGGAGAATATCGAGCATTAGTTTTAAGATGGATGTATGTCGTCCTGTTATCATAGAATCGCACTCGCTCAAAAAGATCAAATATATATTTTGTTTGAGAAATAATATATAATTTCTAAGACCGAGTCACCTTAATACTAAAAAATAACGTAGATACCCTAATAATGGAAGATTACAGATCTAAGAAAGCTATGGGTGTTTTATTAACGAAGAAAGTTTCTATAGGAGAAATTGATAATCATGTAAAGAAAAATGACCAATTTTATAACAAACAATAGACTTGAGAATAAGACCACAATTAGTATATTGTTAGACTTGTGGGACCTACTATTTGTACTATAAAAGCAACACCCCTTTCTTGGAAATCGGTAATTGATTAATGATTAAGCAATTATTCTCTCTCTAAAAATATGTCTTTCTCTTTCTAAAATATTGGTTAAGTAATATGAACATCACATTTAGTCCTCTAAATATTATTCTACTAAAAAACCTCCTCCAAAGATTTCTGGAACGATCATTGATGCCGTTTGTGGGAATGATTTGGTACCCGGAATCGTCTTCCAAAACCTATTTAAAATTTTGAAAGAAAAAAAGATGGAAATCCGAGGAGATTTAGACATGAATAATGACTTGGTAACTGGAAAAGAGTTCGAAGAGAACCTCGTGGAAAATAATATGGAAATCGATCAACAGTATAATGATCAGCATGCTGGTGAAATTTTAGAAGAATCTATGTTGGTTGCTCGGAGAAATGAGTTATTGAATGAAATTGAAAGGTTGAATTCTGGGAGAGACGCAACGATAACTTCTCAGAAAATCCGGTCTAAAGTCCAAAAAGAAAATGAGACTGAGAAAGATGAACCAGATCATTATCATCGGATGAGTAAGAAGGACATGTATCAAAGGCATCATCGTTATTCTCTGAGGAAAAAGTCAAAGCCAAGTTACAGGTGTGAATCATATCAATCAAGTGATTATTCACTTTATGACTCCACTGAATCTTCTTCAGAAAGAGAGTATCAAAGAAAGAAGGATATAAAAAATAAATATTCGAAGAGGTTTATTAAAGAGCATCGGTCAAGTCATCGTACTAAAGATTTTAAAGGGAAAGATCAAGCTTCCGAAGAACATATCAAGAAAGATAACTTTTTGAATGCTCATAATCAATCAAAAAGTCAAAATTTCGATTATCGCGTGAGTAGTCAATACACAGCTCCTTCTGAGGAAGGTCTTTACGCGATGGCTCGCGAGGGTCCAAGAGCTAATGTTTACAGAGCGGGCCATAATTGAAAGTCTTCTCATTTGTTTACAGAGATACATTCTGGAAATATTTCAAAGCATTTTGACATTTCTAAGTTGCAAAAATTTGATGGGACACAAGATCCTGATAGTCATATTGAACAATTTAAAATTTTCATGATTAATTTTGATGATCATGATAAGTTGTTGTGCAAGGCTTTCTCTCAGACTTTTAAGGGAGTTGCTTCAAAATGGAATAATCGATTACCGTATGGTTATATTAAGGACTTTGATATGTTCTGGAATGTTTTCCGTCAGTATTTTCTGGGAAGCAAAAACTTTCGTGCTGATGTATATTGCAGACAGAGGTTGGCGAAAGTCTAAAAACTTATACCAACCGTTTTGTGAACGAAAAAACTGATATAGAATACTGTATATTATATGGCTTTAGCAGCATATCGAATGTGGCTTCTCCCCAGAATATTGAAAGACACTATGGCTGAAAGTCAGGCAATGATATTTGGAGCTCTTCGTGATCAAGTTGAAAAAAGGATATTGGTGGAAGAAACTCAGGCTTCGGAAATAGGATCTAGTGATCAATTGGAGAAAAATCAGTTTCAAAGATCTCTTGTTACCACTCAACCTCCTTGAATTAATGTGCAACCAAAAGCAGTGAACAAGTATCCTCTTAGGCCTAGGATAAATCAGCAAACATATAGCACATATCAAGTGGCTAGGCCAAAATCTAACAAATGGATTTGACCAGAATACTTTACAGATCTGACTGAGTGCGTGGCTACTATATTTGATAAAACTCGTAGTCATGTACAATTTCGAAAATCTATCCCAATTCAAACCCCGAGGGAAAATAGAAACAGTAGGTTTTGCAAGTATCATGAAGATGTTGGCCATGACACAAAGGAGTGTATTTATTTGAAGAAAGAAATTCAGGCGTTAATTGAAAATAGAAAATTGACAGATTTTGTAAAGAAGAATTCTCCAAAAAAATCGATGGTTAAAGAAAAATCAAAGAAAAAAGAAATTGCATTGGTCATTCCGAGGAGATTGACTCTTTTGACATTGCGACAGAATACTTAGATCCAAAAGAAGGCAGAAATGATATTAACATGGTGGAAGTAATCGTCTCAAGATAAAAGGTTAGTGACTTATGTGCTTATTTTGAATCGCTAGCAATTTTAGGGGGTGATACTGTTGCAGGAATTTCGAACAGTTCTCGGAAAAGGCATATGGTCAGTTTGACTACCCAGTTAGAGGTGGGTGCCTTGGCACATCAGTATCGAGCTCCCTCCTCAATAATCTTCTTCGAGGACGATGATATGAGAAATGTGACAGACCCACATGAAGATGCGGTAGTAATTGTGTCAGGGATAGCTAGTGATCATGTGCAAAGGGTTCTAATTGACACAAGAAATTCTGCCAATATTTTGTTTATGAGAACTTATAACAAAAATTGTTGATCCGCCTGTTATCCGACGATCTGATAGAACTATTGTAGGGTTTACAGGGGTGACTTCTGAAGGGGCTGGAGAAATTGAAAGTGTGGTTGGGTTAGGTTGGGGACCTTTCAGAAAAGAGGTTAAAATTATATTTATCATCGTAGATGCACCTACATCTTGCAATGCTATTTTTAGGAGGTCGCGGTTGTCAAAGATGCATGTTGTTATTTCCGAAATACATCAATGTCTAAAGTATATCGTGGGGAATAATATTGGAACAATTAAAAGTAGCCAAAAAATGGTTAGAGAATGTTATCGAATTGATTTATCTTCTAAGAAAATTTGAGGGAACGAGTCAGAAAAAGCATAACAGCTAGCGGGGACTTCCTCATAACCAACCCCTTTTGATGATCCAATGGAGTCCCCTAGTTTGTTGGTTCCTGATAAAGATTATGCAGATCATATATATCCAGGTGGAAAAGTGTTTAAGATTGGAACAAAGTTGTCTCCAGATTTAAAGCAAAGGTTGATTGAGTTTTTATCATCGAAATTGGATATGTTTCCTTGGTGTAATATATATGTAACTGGTGTTTCCTCAGAATTTATTTGTCATAGGTTGTCGATCAAGAACAATGTAAGACCAATAATTCTAAACATGAGACCTTTCTTCCATGAAATATTTGAGGCGATAATAGCAGAGGTAGAACGTTTAACTAGAGTTGGACACCTTCGAGAATCTTGTTTTCCATTGTGGGTTACAAATCTGGTTTTGGTAAAAACGAAGAACGAAAAATGGCGTATATGTGTAGACTTCACAAATTTGAATAGAGCTTACCCAAAAGATCCTTTTCCAATCTCATGGATTGATCAAGTGGTAGATTTTTAACATGAGAGAATCGGTTGCTTTCTTTCATGGATGCTTATGCAGGGTATAATCAGATCAAGATGTATCTGAGGGATGATGGAGAACACTTCGTTTATCACTAGAAGGGGTTTGCACTATTATAAAGTAATATCGTTTGGGTTGAAAAATGCAAGGGGAAACTGATCAGCGTCTAGTGAACAAGACCTTCGAGTCGCAAATTGGAAGAAACGTTGAAGTATATATCGATGATATAATGGTTAAAAGTTTGAACGATGAAAATCATTTTGATGGTTTAGAGGAAACCTTTATCAACTTGAAATGGGTGAATTTAAAATTAAATCCAGAAAAGTGCACATTTGGGGTCCAATCAGGAAAGTTCCTCAGATTTATAGTAAGCAAGAAAGGGATTGAAGCTGACCCAGTATAGTTAAAGGCCCTTACATCTATGACCCCTCTTCAAAATATTAAGGAAGTTCAAATATTAACGGGAAAATTGGCAGCACTAAACAAATTTATATCTCGCTCTTTGGGTAAATACGCCCTTTTTCAAGTTTTAAGACATGCAATTATTTTAATTGAACAAAAGAATTTTCATAGGTCTTCCACCAGATTAAAGAGTACCTTTCTTCCTCGGAAATTCTTACTAAAACCTTTTCTAAGAGAGAGATTGTTTGTTTACATAGTGGTCTCAAATTATGCTGTAAGTGCAGTACTAGTTAGAGAAGAAGATAATGTCCCAAAACTAGTGTATTACATTAGTAAAAGCTTATTGGATGCAAAAAACAATATTTTTAGTTGGAAAAGTTGGCTCTTGCATTACTAATTGTTGCTCGAAAATTGAGGCCATATTTCCAAGCTCATTCTATTACTGTACGAACGTCTTTCCCATATAAAATTATGCTTCAAAGACCTGATATTTTGGGGTGAATGACTAAATGGTCGGTTGATTTAGGGGATTTTGATATTGAATTTGAACCAAGAAAACAATTAAAGCTCAAGCACTGACATATTTTTTTTAGTGGAGTTTCATTCTGAGCGGTCGGATATGGATGTTGATAAGGATAATTTCGAGGTTGAATGGATAATTCGAACGAACGGAGGATCAAGCACGTCTAGAAATGGGGTTGGGATACAGTTGGTTTATCCTGAAGGAATAGTAATGTTTCAGGCCATTCGATTTGGGTTCAAAACAACAAATAATGAAGCAGAATATGAAGCAGCTTTAACAGGGTTAACTGTTAAGGCTTGTACAAAGTTGTGAGGCTAAATTTTTTAAGTTAATCAGTGATTCATAGCTTCTCATTAATCATGCATCTGGACAATCCGAGGCTCGAAAGATCATCTAGTAAAGTACTTGAAAAGACCTATCTTTAAGCTTCAAAAAAATAAGCTACAAACATGTTCGAAGAGAAGAAAATTCTTTGGCAGATTCTTTGGCCACTGTTTCATATTTCTGAGATATACCTGTGGATTATTACGATGGAAAATCCATCAGTTATTTAAAATTCAGAGCAGATAATTGGGATTTTTGATGAAGACATATAAATATCTAATTGTGAAAATGAAGATTAGAGGCATGACATAATCAAGTTTTTAGATAATGATGAGTTACCAATTGTCAAGTCATTATCTAACAAAGTGCGTTTTAAATCTAATGGGTATATTATACTTGGGGGCGTCTTGTATAAGAAATCTTTTAGTAGACCTTTGCTCCGATGTTTGGGTAAAACTGAATCACAAATGATATTATCATAGCTTCATGATGGAGAAGGGTCTGCATATTGTGGTTATAAATCGTTGATCAGAAGAGTATTTTTTGCAAGATATTACTGGCCCACGATATCGTCTGATGCAAAAGATTTGGTTAAAAAATGTGATTCATGTCAAAGGTTTGATAATATAATTCACAAGCCGGGATTTCCCCTTCAAAGTATACCAGAGGTATTGTCATTTGAATGATGGGGTATTGATATTGTGGGTCCTCTTCCAATGGATTCCGAGGGGAGACATACAATGATCGTGGTAGTAGATTACTTTTCTAAATGGATGGAGGCAGAATCATTAGCAGCGACAAAAACCAAAGATGTAATCAGATTTATTACTTCAAATATTTGCTTCCGTTTTGGGGTCGCAATGAAAATCACTACGGGTAATGGGCTTCAATTCGACAACAAAGATTTGAAGAATTTTATAATTTTGGAGGGATGCAATAATATCTTTCAGCTCCTTTTCACCCACAAACAAATGGGAAAATAAAAGTTACTAATCGAACAATTATTGATGGGTTGAATAAAAATCTGGAAGGAAAGGCAGGAAAGTGGCCTGATTATTTGCAAGAAGTTCTTTGGGCATATCATACAACTCCTCGAATAGCAAGGTCAGAATCTCCATTTGCATTAATATATATGATGGATGTTGTAGTACCATCTGAAGCAGTTTTTCCATCCTATCATGTTATGACATATTCCGAGGAGCCTAATGACATAAGCAGAATAGTGGAGCTGGATTTGGTTGAAGAAAAAAGAAGACGATCACAAATTAAATCGTTACATTATCAAACGCTGATTAGAAGTAGATAGGCCTCCTAAGTAAAACGAAGGGAATTTAATGTGGGCGATAAAGTGTTAAGGAAGATTTTTCTTCAGACCAAGGAAGATCACCTTGGGAAATTAGTTTTTAATTGGGAAGGCCTCTATGAAGTAGCAGAGAAGGTGAAGCATGGAACGTATGAGATTAAGGATAAATAAGGAAGGAATCTTAAGCACCCTTGGAATATAGAGCATCTTAAATTGTATTAAGAGTGAATATATATATATATGTGTGTGTGTGTGTGTGTGTGTGTGTGTGTGTGTGTGTGTGTGTGTGTGTGTGTGTTTTGTATAAAGCATCGGTAGCACACTCTTTCCAAACCTGATAGGCATAAGAAGGTTTTAATGAGGTGCCGTTTTAGCCGATTTATATATATACAAGTGTTTGCCTTTAAAATTCTAATGTTGGACTTAGAGGGTCTTCCAATGAAAGTTGGTCTACAACTATTAAATTTTGGGCCTAAGAGGTCTTCCAACAAAAATTATTCTACAACTATTAAATTTTGGGCCTAAGAGGTCTTCCAACGAAAGTTGGTCTACAACTATTATATTTGCTAATGAAAGTTGGGTTTCAACTATTAAAATTTTGGACCTATAAGGTTTTCCAACAAAGTTGGTCTGAATTATTCGAAGCATTGTGAAAGCATAAGCAAAAGATAACATTACGTGAATTAAGAAAACATTTACAAAATGCTTTGAAGTTCAAGATGACTTTTACAAAAATGCCTCAAAACTTAAGAGGACTTTTACAAAAAAAACGCCTCGAAATTTAAGAGGACTTTTATGATCTTCTTTAATCTGAAGATTTAGATGAATCACTATCTTCAGATTCTGACTCTTTACTTTCACTTTCATTTAGTAATATCCCAGGAGGACAAAATTTAGCAGGGACATGTTCCCAAAAACTTCTTCAGTTAAGATCAGGATAGCGTTCATCAATTTTTTGAATCAGTGTACACCCAATAGTTTCATCCCTCCAATTTAACTTTTCAACACACTTTGCAGCATAACTTTCCACAACATCGTATTTCTCTTTTTCAACATTGGCTAAAATGACATGTTTCTCTTTTACAACTCTTTCAAGATCTTTGAAGCACTTATTGAAAGCATCGGTGGCTAAGATTTTTGAGTCCTTGTAAGCTACAATGAGCTTTTCTTTAACGTTATTTTGTTTTGCGTAAAGATCCCTCTTATCTTGACAACATTTTTTGAGGAGTATGACATCATGCTCAGATGCAATAAGTTTTTTGAAGATCGTATCAGGTTGTTATTCAAGGGTTGAATGTTGTTGTTTGAGCTCTTTGAATTCTGATTTAACCTTGGAGAGTTCAGATTTGTAGCGGCTCTTTTTATCCTTGAGATACTGCATTTGTTTCCCAATAAAAACAGAGGAATTGAGAAGTCTTCGAAGACGAAAATAGAACTCATCTTCCAAAGGAATTTCGAAAGAGCTGGATGGGGATCCCTCTTCAAAAGTATTCAGTGGTGAGGAGTTAGTTGGCTAAATATTTTCTTAAAGTTCTTGAGAATTCATGTTAGCCAGTGGAAGTGGATTAAGTTTAGGCCAAATGGTCACTTTTTCCGGGGAAGTGTTGGCTTGATTATTCTTTTCAGTTTCCGGGGAGACAATGTCGCCAGAAGCTTCTGGGATATCATCAGAGATAGTTTCAATTTTCTTTGGACCTGCTTCTTGGGAGAAGTCTGAATGGGAATATTCTTTTTTTGAGAGGGTAGAAATTTTTTGGAGTTTGTCAACATTCTTTGCCTTTGAGCTCTTAATTTTGCTCATTTCTTTTTGTGCTTTCTCAGAAGCCTCTTCCATTTCTGAAGGGATATCTAATTCCTCATCAAGATGCATTTTAGCCCTCTCTCTTGTTGGAAGAAAAATGATCACGTCTTTCTTGTCTAATTTGTCAAACATGTTTTGTTGCGAGGGGAAAACCATGAGTTCCTCTAGTGATGGCCTTTGAGGGGTTAAACCTCCAAAATCGGCCTTTAACGAGATTCGTGGGGGTACTGCAAAATCGAAATTTATTGAGCCAAGCAGTCTTGGCCCACATAATCAATTGAAAAAAACATCTTTTGCGCGAGGGACTAAGTCAGCATAAGACTTGGATATACCACCCATTGTTATTTATTTGTAAAAGAAGTATAAGAACTAGTAAAGAAAAACAAAGCAAATTTTTGAAGTACAATTTAAAGAAAGCTATACCTTTGGTCGTCCATATAAGTGTGAGTTTGTGAGTGTTACTGGTAGTGGCCTTGGATCCTGTCTCCCAAAGCCCCAAGAAAAAGAGGAAGCGTTGTTTCCACTTTTTATCCCCTTCAAGTATATTTTTAACTACCTTCTTATCACGTCCGAAGGTAAGAGAGTAGAAAGGGAAATATGGATTCTTTCGCCAAGCGAGAAAGGTAAATCAATTCCCCTAAGGAAAAAAGGATCCCTGAAATCATTGAGGCCATGATGCAGGCCGGTTGAACTACATATTAGGACCGACCTAGGTACGACATATGTCAATCTTGGAAAAATATTCTATGAAGAAAGGCTCCAGTGGATAGCGGAGAACCCAATCTATTATCTCAGTATATACTATCAGTTCATTGTCCTTAACTGATAGTGGAGTTTCTCCGACGGTGGGTAAGCGAATGAGGATTGATGAAGGAATCCCCCATCTAAGTCTTAACAACTCTTTCTCGGATGGATCCAAGTACTTGTATTGGATTTTATGTAAAGTTAGTAGATTCTTGTTTTCGACGGCTTTGAGAATTTTTTCCAATAACGAATCAATTTCTGAGGGCAGTGGGATATGTTCCTTCGATTTATTATTTTTATTTTGGGAAGGGTTATTATCCTCAATTAAAGATCCAACATCCTCGGGTGTATTTTCGAGGAGACCCACAATAGTAATATTTTCCTTAAAGTCTTAAAGAACAGCAAAATGGGATGCTTCTTTAGGAAGATTCTTAGTAGTAGTCTTCTCTTCAGAGATCGGAGAAGAAGTTGCAGGTAGATTCCCTTCGGTAATGAGAGTTTCTTTTTCCTTAGAAATTGCTTGACCTTTCTCCTTCTCTCTTTGGAAGTTTATTTATGGAATGGCCTCAAGAGGTTACTTTGTCATCCGAGCGACATCGACACTTGTTAGTTTTCGAGGGAGTATTTCAGGTGTTGGCCTTGGGGTTCCTTGAGGTGTGACAGATGGGGTCGAAGGAATTTCTGACGGGGACTCTTTAGAGCATTTGGAATGCCTGTGTTTGTTGTCTTTATGGTTCCTTTTCCTCTTCGAAGAAGGTCCTTTTGAGTGTTTATCGTTTCCCATAATATATGTTCCTTCGATTTATTCTTTTTCTTTGAGGAAGGGTTATTATCCCCAATTAAAGAGCCAACAGCCTCTGGTGTATTTTCGAGGAGATCCACAATAATAATATTTTCCTTAAAGTCTTAAGGAATAGCAGAATGGGATGTTTCTTCAGGAAGATTCTTAGTAATAGTATTCTCTTCACAGATCGGAGAATATGTAGCAGTTAGATTCCCTTCGGTAATAAGAGTTTCTTTCTCCTCAGAAATTGTTTGACCTTTCTTTTTTCCTCTTGGGAAGTTGAATTCTGGAATGGCCTCAAAAGGTACTTTTTCATCCCAGAGACATCGACACTTGTTAGTTTTCGAGGGAGTATTTCAGGTGTTGGCCTTGGGGTTCCTTGAGGTGTGGCAGATTGGGTCAAAGTAATTTCTGACGGGGATTCTTTAGAGTGTTTGGAATGCATGTGTTTGTTGTCTTTATGGTGCATTTTCCTTTTCGAAGAAGATCCCTTTGAGTGTTTATCTTTTCCTATAATTTTGGAGTCACTCTTGTAAATAGGTAAACAAGAATGACTGGGGGCTGAGAGCATATATTCGAGGGTATAATAGCAGTTGATTTTTCTGTGGGAGGCCAAGTACCGTAGTAGAAAACTTCCAGGGGTTGGGGCTCAGTTGCGATGTACAAACCAGCAGCTCTTCTTTCTTCGAATTTCTGGCTAATAGTTAACCATTCCAGTATTCGAGAGCTTTTTGGCATAAACTACTCTCTCTCTAGATTAACTTTTTTAGATTTTTCGATCTATAAAAGTGTTGAGAGGACTTGTGATGAGCTAAATATATTTATAAGCGAAGAATGGGCCTGAAAACGCCAAAGCCCAATGAGCTGATGAGTACTTAGGGAAGCGGCATGCTGCCCTTAGGCTAGATCGTATAAAAAAGAAAAGCATGCCAAGGATTTTTTTAATCGACATCTGTCAAGAGAGAGGAGTTTTCATTGGTGGTGTCATAAAAAGGTGTGACGTCACAAGTGTAAAAATTTGAGAAACGTTTGCTATGGATATCGAAATTTTTCGGTTAAATTCAAGAAAAAATCGATTCATCTTAGAATTTGAGGGACAAAAATTGATGTCAAAGATCTCAGGAGATTTCTTATAAACAAATATATTTATAAGGACAGATTCATTCTGGCTATCAGGGTCAACCAAAATCAGACGATGAAGTAACGAGGAAAATCCGACGAAGTTAAGGGTAATTATACAACAATCCTTGTCTAAACATTTTCACAAGGACCGGGGGGCTACTGATAAGGGAAGATTAAAGATCTAAGAAATCTAGAGGTATTTTATTAACAAAGAAAGTTTTTTAGCAGAAACTGATAATCATGTAATGGAAAAGGACCAATTTATAACAAACAATAGACTTGAGGATATGACTACAATTAGTAAATTGTTAGACTTGTGGGACCTAATATTGTATTATAAAATCAACACCCATTTCTTGGAAATTGGTGATTGATCAATGATTAAGAAATTATTACTTTTACTTTCTCTCTCTAAAAATACATCTTTCTCTCTCTAAACATTGGTTAAGTAATCTGAAAAACACATTTAGTCCTTTAAACATTATTCTACTAAAAAACCTCATTTAAAGATTTCTGGGACGATCAAACCCAACTTTTTTATGATAAACCTATGAGATAAATCACGTTTTACTGCCTCAATACCATCAAAATCATCATATGTAATAATCATATCATCTACATATAGAGATAAAATAAATCGGGACGTACTCGTACATCTGATAAATCAAGTCGGAATGTGATTGCTTAAATAAAACCAAGTAAAAAGATAATTGCAGAAAAATTTCTCACACCAAACACGAGGAGCTTGTTGAAGACGACAAACTTCACATGGATGGTGAGCAACAACCGGTAGGATGAGTCATGTAAAGTTACTCATGAAGATCATCATTTAAAAAAGAATTTTTGACAACTAATTCAAATATCTTCCACTTCCGAACACATACAATAACAATAATGATACAAACTATTTCCATTTTACCACTTTATAAAAATTATCCTCATAATTCATACCATACTTATAAGAGTACTTTTTTGTTACAAGATAAGCCTTATACCTCTCAACTGACCCATCAAACTTTATTTTTATTTTTAAAACCCAACGAGAACCAATTATATGCTTACCAAGTGGAGGTTCAACCATATCCCATATATGAGTCTGATAAAGAACAGTAAGCTCTTTTATTTTGCCAACAATTATCAGAAACAACTTATTTATATGATTAAGGTTCATTAAAATCACGTATATTTCTATAAAGTAATCAAACAAAGGTTAGTAAGAAGAATAATCAAAATTTAATAGGTTCGTAAACTTACTTGTATCAGTAGATCTTTTAAGAAGTATAGAATTTTTAGTGTCATTTGGAAGAATAAGCAAACTCAGGCATTGATGGAACATAAGTAGTATCAAACGATGTAGGTATCTCATAATTGGTATATAATGAACAATAAATGTATCACTTTCAACGTTGAAGGGATCAATAACCACAAGTTTTGTCTTCGTTATGTAATGTATTTTTTTCGATATCAAATAAAACCGGATATGCTGAAAAATGTCACATGTTGAGATATATATAACTTCTGACTTGTGTGACCAAAACAAATATATAATTTTTGTACAATACCATAACCCGTAACACATATATAGTTACTTTAGGAGACAACTTGTTCATTCAACGTGAGGACAGGTGAGAAAACACGTATATCCAAATATCGTAAAGATGAACAATCTGGAGGTTGTCGATGTAACTTCTGAAACGGTGACCCTCCTAAATTATATCCATTATAAATTCAATTAGCCACATATACGGTAGTCATAAGTGTTTCTCCCTAAAATGCACTAGGAACTTTGGCTGATAAAAACAAGAAATGAGTAGTCTCAACAAAGTAACGTTGTTTCATTTTCCTTACATCATTCCGCTGAAGGGTTTCAGTAGAAGATGACTGGTGTATGGTATCATCTGATGCAAGTAACTGAGTAAAATAATTAGAGGTATATTCATCACCTAAGTCACACCAAAGCACTTTGTCGCATCAAAATATTGAGTCTTAAATAGTGTTCTAATTTTCTATAAATTAAAAATTATCACATATTTATTTCATAAGATAAATATACTTATACCGAGTATAATCAACTATAAAATATACATAATAGTCCAAACCACCCTTTGTGGAAACAAGATATGGACTCCTAACATTAAAATGGATAAAAAAATAAGCAACATAGTATGAGACATTCTTATCGAACGGTAAAGTAGAACATTTTACTAGTATACAACCATTTAAGTCAAAGATATTAAGTGTTCAAATGACCTAGAACACATATAAATATTAAAAAAATTAAACATGACGCATATATATGTCCTAAACGGGAATGCCAAAGATAAAATTCACACGATAAATGACTCAATTGAAATGAAGAAAAATAAAGACTAAAGGCAACAACAGCAATCACTTTAAGTAACTCCAAAATACAGAGTTATCTAAATCTACAACCTATTACAGTCATCCTCTAAGTATGTTGATCTTGTATAACACAAGAATAATCAGAAAAGAAGACTCAATGACAAGAACTACACAACTGACTTAACAAAATAAAATTCAAACCAAGGTTGGGAACATAGTAAACATCAGTGGATGATATATAAAGGGTATTATTAGATCCAACACCATATACCGAAATTGATGTCACACTAGTAAACAAAACTGTTATGGGTAAAATATGAGTCAATAAAACCAAATATGACATGTAAGGTGACATATGACGAGACACATCAGAATCCGAAATCCAAAAGTATGAAGAAATATTGTTGGGAAAATTGCAAGTTTACGCTTTCCATTGTAGATTTGATGAGTATTAGACTCGGGAATATCAAACCCTAGGAAACAATCAATTTTTCAATCTACGGTTTAATATAACATTTATACTAAAATATTATGTGATCCAAAGGATAAATATTTGTGTGAACAAATAAAAATTAAAGAAAATAAATTGAAATTTAATTTGAAGGTAACCAATATTAAAACCTATTCCATAATCATTTAAACATGTATATATAATTTATTAACATATTTTTTCAAAGTCAAGTTATCTTTGCAGAATGCTATGACCATCTCTCGATCTCACACAAATAACCTTCTTGTATGAGTGGTCACATCTTTAGTCCTTTATCTCTTACAACTAGGTCATAAATTTTAAAAACCTAGTTCAGATTTCAGCGGGTCTTAACCGTAGCATACTATTCATTCAATCTAGTGATATTACTACGAATCCAAAGTAGGCATCACATCTCGGCTTCAACCTAAATCTATTATTAATCAATTAATCTTGTAGGAAATTGAAAACTTTATATTCACTACTAATACTGAAAAAATATAAAGAAAAAAATATAATTAGAAATGAGAAATTTAATTCAAATAAATGTACAGATGAAAGTTTTATGACCCACAATAAAAAAAATTAGCTCATATTGATCATAATTTTAATAACAAAAACGAAAAAGAAAAGAAAAAATAAAAATGTGAAGAAATCGGTGTTATGTGTATGCTCTTTACTAGTTTTGATTTCTTGTGTTCGATGTATAAAAGTTTTGTTTATAAATATCTCATTATGTAATTTTTAAAAACTTTATTTTTTATAGACCAAATCTTTTATTTTTTATTTTTTTTAATTCCAAAAATTTGTTTTCTCATTATTTTTTATTTTTAAGTCCTTGGTTATTATTTACTTCACTTGTAGTTTCTTTTTACAATTTAGCTTTTTTATATTTCAATTTAATAATAAACATAAAAATAAAAAATTATATTATCTTATTTATTATAAATTAAAAATAACAATTAAATTAGTATAAAAATAATATAAAATCATAGATAAATATTATTTGATCAAATTATCTCACACTTATATATTTTTCAGCGTCAAACAACAAACAAAATATCGAAATTTTAAATGTGTGATTAAATAATATTATCCTATGGTTTAAAT
Organism: Limnanthes douglasii subsp. nivea; assembly: GCA_036936605.1. Lineage (NCBI taxonomy): Eukaryota > Viridiplantae > Streptophyta > Magnoliopsida > Brassicales > Limnanthaceae > Limnanthes > Limnanthes douglasii. Next base: position 41,529,154 of record JAUPFV010000005.1, on the reverse strand, counting down.
CAAGACCAAATTTATTAAATTCAAAACAAGTAAAAAAATAAGTGAAAAATTCGTAACCACGTGTTATGGATAAAAAATTGAAATAGTCTAAAAGATTACGATTTCTTTCAAAAAAAAGTAAACTTTTATTATATATTATTTACTTGAATATTTGTAACAATTTTTAATAAACCAGAATAATATCAATTTTTCCTTTTAATGTTGTTACTTAATTTATTTATTATATATATCATTCTTTTTTCTATGTGACCGTCAATGAATTCCAAACGAATTGGCTTAAGCCATTAGGTGATAAGACACTTCAAAAGACATATTAACTTAAAAATGAATGATTTTTTATTTACATACACATGACTTGTGTAATGTTTAATTTTATTAGGACTTATACCTAATATATTTAACGAGTTTTAGATCAATAACATCCCTCTGAGTTGGTTAGGAGCATTAGGTGATGAAGTACCCATAATAATTTACTGGCTAAGACTAATTTGGTTACAAAACTAGATAATTCACGTATGAGAACTATCATAAATCTCTCCCCTTTTTACGTGAATCTCCACCAAATTAGTAATAAGAACGGATTACTTAGTAAAATTTTATGCAACATCTTCATTTATTTAATATTATATACATATACAATTTTTATACATTTTTTTATATACATAATTACATATGCCAATTATTTTTTTGATTTTTTTATTATATCATTTATTTAATTTACATGTTAAAAGTCATGCTCAAAATAAAATTGTAATTTAATTAATTTTAATAAATTCTAGATAGAAACAAATTCAAAGACCTAATCAAATAAAAAAAACTAAACTTGTAATTTTTAACCTTTTTAGCTCAAAATCAAATAATGATAAAAATTAAATCTTCGTGATATTTTATTCAATAATTTCCCACTATTCACATTTAAGATATAATATTTTCCACAATATTAAGAAAAACAACAACAAAATTAAGTAATGAAAAATATTACATGATAAATATATTTGGAGTTAAAATTGCGGAGTTGAATGAAAAGTTGGAGTTAAAGTATTGGAGCTATGTGGTTTTGCCATAAGATAAGTTGAAAGGAAAAAAAACTTTTAGATAGAAAACTAAAGCATCACAAAATATAACCCAGAAGTTAGACACAATAGTACATGACACGTGAAAGAGTACTTAAAACCGACAATAAAAGGAAAATAGAATAAAATAAAAAATAAAACTAAAATAAAACTTACATTGGGTTGCCTTCCAATCAACGCTTCATGTAAAGTCAATATCTTGACCTTTCATGTTTCTCACTGTGGAACTTAAAGAAGAGTTGACACTCGATCGTCATAAACTACTCCTAGATAGTAAAATAGGTTCGAGTGATCTTCAATCTCAAGGTAAAATCCCTTCTTTGAAATACGATGTTTAAACACAATTCCATCTTCTTTCATGAAATGAAATCTCTCACAATTTCGACCATGATTAGTGTCTACAATTCGAACTTTCTTTATAGCTGAATTCACTCACCTATGATAATTAGTTAGTGAATTGTAGACTTCCTCTATTAAAAGCTTAATGTGATGATTGGGATGGCTGATTTTTTTAATGTTCGTTATCATCAAGCCTACGACTTATTTGAGTTGTCTTAACATATTTAATAATTTCTATATATCTACATCACTGAAAGAGACATTAGTAATAACATCTCAATTATTAAGTTCATTCAAATAGGCATTTAGTAACTGTGATGGTGGATGTTTGGAATCTAACTTAGATGTTTCGGCTTTTGATGACTAATCTTTTAACTTCGAAGTCTGAACATCCGTAGATTCAAATCGTATATTTTTTATATATATTATATAATTCATAACCTCTTTATTTGTAACCCTTTTTCATCTAGTACATAATGCACTAATGACTTTTCTTAAATAAGATGAGAAAATGTTTTATACATGCATTTATCACTTAGTGCCTCTACCACGTCAATCAAATAAATGACATCCTTAAGAAACTTCAAATCATCTAGTATGTTAAACTTTACTCACTCATCCCTTGCTCGTATAATTAATTTACTAGTTCTACATGAATAATTGTTCTCGCAGTAGCTAGAAAAAGGTCTGCCTAGTATTAAAAGAACAAGTCTATCTCCTACTATGTCTAGTATTAAAAGAACAAGTCTATCTCTTACTATGTCTAGAATTGTAAAATCTAAAAATAAGATAAACTTATCGGACTTTATCAATACATCTTCTATTATTCTCATGGGATTTGTAAAAGACATATCAACTAACTGGAGAGAAACATTTGTAGCTTTTATTCTCATGTGCCTAATTTCCTATAAATTGATGTTAGAGCCTCAATCACATAGACATTTATCAAATGTTAAATTAACAATTTTATAAAAGGAATTAGTAAAACTTCATTGATCTTTTAGTTTCGTTGGTAATTTATTTTGAATCACTGTGTTGCATTCATTTGTAATCGCAACTGTGTTGAAGTCTTCAATGTCCTTTTGTGTGAAATTATAGCTTTATTAAACTTTGTATATTTGAGTATTTGTTCTAGCAATTCAGAAAAATGTATATTGATCTCCACGTCACAAAACATCCCGGGGAATTTGGAGAATATATTTTTAGTGTTTTACTTTTTCTTCCGATATGGATAAGGAATTTGTGGTTCATATTTAGAGATTTGAGGGTTTTGGGCTGCATGGGTTTTTGTCATGATCACTGGGACCTTGGTTACCATCAAGAATATCATTGTACGACTCGTCACAATTGCAATCCGGCATTGTGATTGCCCTAACTGAACCTCTAAATTCTTCGACCATGCTCCATGATTCTGAACTGATACTTCGATATTTTTCGTGCTTGATTCATTTCTCTCAAAGCGAGTGTTAAATTATTCAACAGTTGGTTTATTTTCCGGTTAGTCCAAATCTTCACATTTCCACGTGTTATCATTGTTTTTTCATAGCCCAAATCTTCATATTTCCACGTGTTATCATTATTTTTCCATAATTTCCGGTTAGTCCAAATCTTCATATTTCCACGTGTTATCATTGTTTTTTCATAATTTAAAATATTTCTTACAACCAGTTGTATGCCCAATATTATAATATAATATATTATAATATTGGGCTTTGCTAGAAATTTCTCGCGTACTGTGATGCTGCAAATTGATTTGTCAACCATGAATGGTAAGCCTCAATTTCTTATATTGTCCCACAAATTTGGCTGAACGATTTGCTATCCTTTTTTTTTAAGACATGATTGTTACTAGAAAGTACTTCAAGTTCACTGGGAAATACTTATTCTGGAAAGTACTTTAAGTAGTCGGTAGTTTTCCTCTAGCGTAATCCTCAATTTTTGTCGCTCTGGTTTAAAAGCACAATTATTTTTCTGAACAAATATTTATTTTATTTTTCTCATTATGAAGTTTTATGAGAAAACAAAAACTTAGAACTAAGTTAGGCTTTGGCAAGAACTTGTCACACTGAAATACCATGGTTACACTGAAAAAACGAGTACACTACAATCCTAGTAATAATATACCCGACAAATCCCAGAACAACGACAAATTAGTTGAAAGCATAAAATATGAATACTAGTTACTTGCATAATCATCTTAAGTTAGATTAAATTTCAGGGCTCTTGCTATAATTACATCAACCACAAGTCCTCTAAACCAAATGCCAGACTAGAGCTTCAAGGCATGCTCCTCTACTTTCTTAACCTTATTGGGCTCGCCACTCTCTTTAGTGCTGGTGCTCTCGTTTTTGGGGAAGGCGTCGATGTTGGGCTCTTGGCTCTCGTGCTTTGGAGAAGCATCTGCTTTGGTTTCAGGAGGGATCTGCGTATCAGCCACAGGGGTGGTAGCGGCGTCTAGTTCCTCATACTTTGAGATGACTCGTTGAAGTTCGTCATTCAGATTAAGAGCCTCAAAAAGCAAGCCTTCATCTTCGGTGGTGCTTTCTATGATCAGCTGAATAATGGGTTGTGACTCCTTGCACTTTTCAACCATGCTAACCGTCAGATCATCCTGTAACCACAACATCATCAGACTTCATCTATCCCTCCATTGTTTAATATATATTATCTTTTGATTTGATTTGATATCAACAAAGTACTTCATTAAGAGTTAATAGTTCCTGAATTATGTACTTGCAGAATTATAGCTGAAGAACAAATGGTTTCTCATGCAAAAGTTAATATGCAATCATATACTAAATGAATATATATATATATATATATGTGTGTGTGTGTGTGTGAGACATAAACCACTCTAGAGGCTGAGGATCCGAGATCATGAAAGAACGGCTCCAAGTGGTTTTAAAGAGAAAAGTGAAGACAATAGAGAATGGATCGGAAAGAAGACTCCTTATCCAACTATATTTATATCTTCATGTCAAGTAAGAAAATGGAGAGCTTATTACCGAGATGGAAAACGTTAAGTTAACCCTACTTAAAAAGTGGTACAGCTTGATTACCGAAATAGTTTCTGAACTAAAAAATTGAATTGTGGTGTAACAAGAAGTATGAATATTATAAAAAAAATTGAACAAAAATCTCGGCAATTCTAAACTCGATCACAAATGGAGTTGGATATCCTTTTTCAGAACAAACTCCAAATAACTTGAAGTAGTGTAAACACCACCTCAGGAAACAATTTCGGAAGGTTAAGGAGCGTTTTAAGGATCTTATACGAAGCTACAGAACACAACACTATCAGGGTTTAGACATGCAAAGGTATGATGGTACCGCTAAACTTAGTACAACAACTAGATTATCAAACTTGATAGTATACATACATGATATATCAGCTTTGTAAGGGAAAAAAATGAGAATATTGATTTCATCAGATGACAGAAGTTTTAGAATCCTGAGACCTATTATCTGCTTGCTTGCCAGAAGAATCAGCTAAACATAGTAAGAGATTATCATCACAACAGAATAAGACTATAGTTACCTTAATGGGCTTGGGGTCTGCGTCAGTATTCAAGATGCTCGAGAGCAGGTCAAGGCTGTTGCGAGCTAAGACAATAGAGTTTTTCTTCTCTTCAATAGATAAGTCTCCGAAACTATAAGCCAAAATGCTTTCATCATTTTCATCGTGCAAATCGTGTTCAGGAACAGGGTATCTTTCAGGAGGAGGGACATGCAAGGAGTATTGCGTCGGGTTCACATCCTCTACACCTTTCAAGCTCTGCAGGAACCACAAAACAAAGTTAAAAAAAACTAATCTTTTAGCTCTAAAAGTGGATATAACTTCAAAAAATGCAAGATATTGAACTGACCAGATATGTCTGGCTAAAGACAGGTAGGTAAGCAAGATCCTTGGATTGACCCCAAGCCCTAATCAACTGCAAGGACCTAGCTCTATTATCAGGATGGGTCTGCGGATTAGTTATCATTTTGACCATTTCTTCGAGAACTTTCTCGGAAGCCACCTCGGAAAAAACCTTCTCGCAGTTCATTGCGCAGGCCTCCAGCAGATCAAGGCTAAGCCTTTGACTGGACACACTCTTCCCACAAATCTTCTTCTTGACGGCCTTGACAACCTCAGTCCCATTAAACTCTTGGGTGTTAATCATGGCACAGATCCTCATGTTCAAGCCCCAGTTAGGCTCATCTAAAGTCTCTAATGTTGCCTCATCCACCAATCTAGACTCAACAGTTGGGCTTTGAAGAATCTCCTTCATCTTCCCACTTACCATTCTCCCCATTTGAGCCCCACCCGTTTTCAGTTTCTCTCCCCATTCAGCTAACTTCACCTTGTCCATTCAATTACACCTAATTGCTAATTTAAAAAATCAAATTTGAATTCAAGATCAATTTTTTATACCATAAACTTAAAAATCAGTGTAGCAAGAGTCTACTAAGATCAAAGTTAGAACAAAACTAAAAATGAAAAAAGTTGAATAAAAAGAAGAGCTTGACTGATACACATCAAATAGAAATAGAGGAGTTTATTATCTTCTACCTGAGACAAACAGAAAAGACATAGATGAGTTGACTTACTTTGCTGTGCTTGAAGTGAATTCGAGTTGCGAATCAATCAAATGGTTTTGGAAGTAAGAAGAGATGGATTTAGGCAATAGAAGAGAATCGGCCTTATCTTTCTCGATCTGTTTGTAGTTTGTACCAGGCGAGTTGCGAACAATTGCTTACGAGTTCTCCTTCCGTTCTGTGGGTCCTTTTTGTGCTTTGATATCCGCCTAAACCGACACTATCGGACTCCAAAGCTTGATATGATACTTTAATGGGCTAAGCTATATGAAAGATTTAGTTTTGTTGGATCAACGTCGGGCTGTATCTATCGAGATTTGTTTTTTACCATCTTATTCTTCGTATAAATAATTTTGTTTTTTTAAATTAGTGATATTTTATTAGTGATATTTTAGACATTCAAGAATATTTTAATCGATTCATTTTTGTAGAGAAAATAAATTGAACGAAATTTTGATCTAACAAGTTAGAACCTATTTTGGAGGGGTTGAAGCTGATTGAGAGAATGCGGGCGCTCCAAGAAACAGAGCCTTTCATTGGCAATGAAAAAGAAGATAATCAACTGCTTGTTGATCAATCTTGAATCTTCCTTCTGATCTTGTGTGCTTTCTCCGACTTCGGTTTTCTCTAGCCGTTTCTGATTTCTCGTTCCTAAATTATCTTTCTAGTGAATTCTTGGTTTTTCCTCTGTTCTCGCGGAGGCTTGCTAATTTCTCTGTTCGTTCTTTATTGATTGATTTCTGGGTTCTGCGAGTTTGATGGCTAAAGATATTCTTAATATCAATGATTTCCCTCCTTTGAATGATAAGAATGAGAAGAGCTCTTCTCTCCATAGTACAGACACCTGCAAAAAGAATGATACGAAATTATTCTCTGAAGTCTTGAAAAATGCTATAGATAGTACATAATTTTCCCATGACTTTGTTAGGTCTTTCGAAGACCACAATGTGATTCAATACTCTAATCAAACTAAGACCAATCTTCTGAAACAATCAAGATCAACAATAATCGGGAAATTCAGTCAGGGTATTCCAAAACGTGTGGCATTTCATTCATTCCTTGAGTCCTTCAAATTCAAAGGATTGTTCACATATGTTACCCTTGATTCAAGATAGATTCTTATTGAATTCAGTTTGTTGGAAGATGTAGATAGAATATGGTCGAAGAGTATATGGAATGTAGATGGTAAAGTCATGAGGATCATAAAATGGAGTCCTGATAACAGTAAAAAATTTGAATGCCCAATTACTCTGCTTTGGGTGAGATTTGAAAAATTGCCAGAGTTTTTTTTATAACAGATCTATAATCAAGGACATGGCTGCCTATTTGGGATTAGTTCCTCAAATTGTTGTTCCTGATTTTAATAGGGCCTCGGTGAACGCTTGTTATGCCCTGGTTGAAATATTGATGTGTCCAGAATGTTGAAAAGAAAGTTGTGGATAGGATTTGGTGATCAAGAAGGTTGTTGGGTAGGTGTTAGTTACAAGAATGCTCCATATTATTATCACAGTTGCCATCATTTGGGACATAGTTATGAGGAGTGTAAAAAGATTGCAAATAAAGAAGATACCAATGACAAGGCTACTAGTACAGAAAAGATACATTTTGTTTCTGTTAAAGAAAATGTTACAAGCTCTCAAAATCTAAAAGTTAATCTTGTTCAGCCCTTTAGTATTGTTTACAGAAGGAAATTGAAATCTATTATCACCATCAAGGACAATTCAGTGGAATCACACAACAATGTTATCTCTACAAGCCCTGAAAATGAGATCTACTCTTCCAAAAATGACCTGAATCCTATAACTCTTCAAGACCGAGATAAGGAACTCAATGCTGGTTGTACTCTTCAACACACTTCTTTTGAAGAGATGGAGATTATAGAAGCTATCAAGAATCTCGATCAAGGATACTCTCAGAGGGGGTCTCCTGAATTTGAAGTGGATACAAGCAAATCAGACTGCAGTACTCCTGAGGATCAGATCATGAATCTGGCTTCTCCTGTTTTTAAAGAAATTCTGTTTAAAAAATTGAAAGCAAATAAAAAAATAAAGAAACCAAATCAAAAGATTGTTAAGTCCTTACGTTTTAAGGACAATTACAAAAAATCGTACTCGGATAATGATAAGTCTGATTAGTTGGAACCTTCGTGGTATCAACAATAATCCTACCATTTTGAGGTTAAAGGACATGATAAACACTAACAATATTCAAATTCTTGCATTATAGGAGCCTTTGGTGAAAGTCGAGAAGATTAATGAGATAGCTGCTAAGCTTGGTTTCAACAATTTTGCTGTGAATCTGTCTAACAAAGTTTGGTGTTTTTGGAAAGATGAATTAAAGATTGATTTACTGATCGATCATGACCAATGCTTACATCTGGATGTGTTTAATTCTAATACAGTGATTGAGTTAAATCTGTCGATCATTTATGTTAAGTGTAATAGAAGCGAGAGAAGGAATCTTTGGAGTTTACTTAATTCTATTTCTGTTACGGGAAAAACATGGATGGTTGTTGGAGACTTCAACGTGATTTCCACCTCCAATGATCAGATTGGTTGCACTTCATTATGTGTTAACAGCATGGAGGACTTCAATGATTGTATAAAAGATTGTTTGTTAGAGGATGCTGGTTATGGAGGCTCGAGATATACATGGAATAGGTGTTCAAGATGGAAGCGGCTGGATAGGGCTATGGTTAATAGCAAGTGGAATGCTACCATTAATAGTACAAAGGTTCATCATATGATCAGAACCTGCTCTGATCATTCGCCTTCGTTAATCAAAGCTACTAATGTCACAAATGCTCACCATAAGAAAGGATTTAAATACATGAATATGTGGTCTAATGATGAGTCTTTCTTGGGCATTGTTGAGATCAATTGGAAGTTTCCTATTACTGGTTATCCTAATCAACTCTTTTGGCTAAAGTTAAAGAGGCTTAAAGCTTGCTTGAAAGAGTGGAATACGAATAGTTTTGGGAACATTTTCAACAATCTTAAAGAAGCTGAAGGTTGTGTTAGGAAGTTGGAAGACTCTTTGGCTAATAACTTCAACATTAATACTAAGGCTGAGTTAGATAAAGCCAATAGTTTGTACATTAAGAATCTCAAAATTGAATCTGATTATTGGAAGCAGAAGTGTTACAGTGACTGGCTCAAAGATGGTGATAGAAATTCCAAGATTTTTCATTCATTTGTGAATAAGAAGAGAAGGAAAAGGAAGATTAAAAGCATCAAGGAAGGAAATTGTTGGTTAAATGATGACGAGAGTATTGGTTTGTCTGCTGAGAAGTATTTTAAAGAAACTCTTACTTTTGAGTCTTATAGCAGTAATGAAGATGAGACTCTTCTCTTAAATGATGATATTTTCAATGTCATCCCTTCGTTGATAACTGCTGAGGAAAATACTGCCTTGTTGAAGTTAACTACTGAGGAGGAAATCTGGAATGTGATATCTACCATGAATGTTGATAGCGCAGCCGGCATCGATGGTTTTAATCTTCATTTTTACAGGTTTTGTTGGAAGATTATTAAGAGAGATCTTTGTATCTCCTTCAACGCTTTTATTAATGGAAATTACATGCCAAAAGGCATGTTTGCCACTGGTCTGTGTTTGATTCCTAAGACTAAGAATCCCACTACTTGGAACGAGTACAGGCCTATAGGTTTATGTACGATGATAAATAGAATCTTTGTTAAGCTTATAAACTCTAGGCTGGCCATTCTGCTTCCTAAGATCATTTATAGTTTCCAAGGGGCCTTCGTTCGTGGGCGTTGTATTCATGACAACATTCTTGTGGCCAAAGAAATGATCTATGACATTAAAAGGAAACCTAAAACTGGCAATATCCTGATCCAGCTCGATATGTCGAACGCGTTTGATAAAATATCCTTTTCTTTTATCTATAAAGTTCTATCCAGTTTTGGTTTCTCTCATGATTTTATGAGTCTTATTAACAGGTTAACAAGAAATGTCAGCATATCTATTCTATTAAATGGCGGCTCATTTGGTTATTTCAGAACTAGAAGAGGTTTGAGACAGGGTGATCCCCTATCTCCTAGCCTGTTTATCATAAGTGAAGAGGTTCTTTTAAGAGGAATGCATAGGCTGTTTGATAATAATAAAAAGATGATTTACAATACTAGATCTCAGATGTTAATGCCTTGTCTGGCTTTTGCAGACGATATTCTTATATTTACAAATAGTTTACATGATTCTATTAACAATTTGAGTGTTTTTCTTGATAAATATTAACTTGTTTTAGGACAAATGATAAATAAGCAGAAGACTAAACTGATAACTTCATCTTCTCTTCATAAAAATAGGATAGCCAACTTGGAGTCTCAAATTGGTTACAAAACGGAGAACCTACCCACAAGCTACCTTGGCATCATCCTGAATAACAGCAACAAGGCCTGCAATTTCATTAAAATCATCGGCAAAATTAATGAGAAGCTAACCGATTGGGATTCTAAGTACTTATCATTTGGTGGCAAGTTAGTGTTAATCACTAATGTTCTTATGTCCTATCCTAAATACTGGTTACAAAATTGTATGCTGCCTAAAAGTATTATCAACAAGATAGAGAAAATTCTTAACAAATTTCTTTGGAAATCTAGATTAAATGAGCCTGCCATTCATTGGGCTAATTGGAAGTCGATCTGTAAGCCCTTTGAAGAGGGTGGCCTTAATATCAGAAGTATAACTGATATTCAGTATACCTACTCTTTAAAGCATTGGTTTACTTTTGGGAAAAATGAAACAATTTTGGCTAAGATGATGCATTGTACTTGCTCTAAAAACACTCATCTTTTGTATACAAATTTTAACAGGTCTGGGTCTCACACTTGGAGAAGGTTGGTTAGCATTAAAAATGAAGCGGAGAATCATATCAGATGGGTCTTGGGAAATGGAGAAATGGACTATTGGAGAGAAGAATTGGCATGACTATAAGCCTATCTCTGATACTCAAACTGAAGCAAATTACCTGGAAGAAAAAGTGAACTCCTTTTGGAAAAATGGAAGCTGGGACACTGCTTCAATGATTCCTTTCCTTTCTCCTGAAAGATTGAGTAAAATTCAGAAGCTTAAAGTTTATACTTCCAAGCAAGATATAATGCTCTGGAAATGCTTTAATCATACAACCTTCAACAACAAGAAAACATGGAACACCATCAGACACAAGTCAAATTACTCTAGGCTTTTCAAAAACATTTGGAGCCACATCATTCCCAGGAAGTTTTTATTCCTTCTATGGAAAATTATAATGAACTACATTCTTATAGATTATGTTATTCATAAAAGACACTTACAATTGGTTTCTAAATGTCAGTTTTGCATAAACAGTGAAGATATTAATCATGTGTTTGTCAACTGCTCTCAAGCTTGGCAAATTTGGAATCATTACAGTATAATTTTCAAGATTAAAGTCAAGAGATGCATGATTCTTACTCACGTAATTAAAATGTGGCATGATTTTGACAGAAGCAAAGCTCACATCACTCATCCCATGCCTTCGATTATATGGTGGACAATTTGGTATAATCGTAACAACTCTAAGTTTAAGGGAGTTTCTTACAATTTTAACTCTACGATAAACTATATTAATTGAATCACATTATCTCTAAATTCTTCTGTTTTAACGAATAAACATTGGTATAATACTAAAAATTCTAATCTGCTTATGGGATGCCCTATTTATAGTCCTAAGCCTATTTACAATACCTGGAAACATCCAATTGAGGGCCGGATTAAGCTAAACATTGATGCATCTGTCTTGAGAAATGCTGAGGCCATTGGTGCTGGAATCTTCATGAATCATTTAGGAGAAGTCTTGCAGTGCTTTGGCAACACTTATGGGAAAATGTCTCCTCTCTTAGCAGAAACTCGGGCTCTTCTTGATGGTTTGCTTATCTGTAAGCAAAACCATTGGCTTCATATAGACATTGAGTCTGATTGTCAGATTCTGGTCAATTTCCTTGCTACCGGCATTACACCATGGTTAAGGAGAAGAATCGTTCGTGGAATGGGAAGAAATCAAAAGGGGAGGCGAAATTTGATGAAGGAAAAGCAAAAAGGAATAATCAGAAGCTTTTGATCAAAATGAGAGATGAAAGTAGGTTAAGAAGCTTGGAGAAGTTGTCGATGGAGATGCAGAGGTAGAACAGAGAAATGAGAGAAGGATTTGCGCCTTTGATTTTGAATTCAGAATTTTGTTTCTAGGGTTTAGTTTAGCAATGATTTGGTACTTTACCAAATCAAGAAGTCCTAATTTTCTATTTTGGTTTTATCATTTTAAAGCCAATTTTCTTATAAAACTCTCAATTGAGTCCTTTAAATATAATATATCATTTTTTATTAAAAAAATAAGTTAGAACCTATTTTAATATGGAAAATGATATTTCTTTTATATATAATGTTTTTTTTGAATTTTTGGAAAAAGTTAAATGTGTTTTTTATTGTTTTATTTTTATTAAAAGTATATATATTTTATATTTATCATTTGATTTTAAAAATCATTTATTAATTTATTTTATTGTTAACAAGTTGTAGATTTAGTATATGGGTAGTTTCAAAGCATCTCATGCCACGTCAAATAGTAATATTCCAAATTAGTTGTTCGATTGTATTTTCGACGTATGGACGTTCATATATATAACGTAAAGTGTATAGAATAAATTTTTAATAATTTATTTTCTATTTTTTATCTATTTATCTATTAGCATTTTAGTTTTTATTTAAAAATTATTTTTTATCCATTTCTGTTTTTTTAATTCAATTTTTTATTTATTTATTTAAAACTCGTTTATTAACCAAATTACACCATACGTTGCACCATAAAGCTAATGGGTAGTAGGCTGCTAATGGGTAGTATGTTGAGGGAATTGAGTTATGATTGAAACAGGAGCTTGGTAACACTAACGGGTATAGAAAAGAGGAGACCATCCTTCTTCTTTTTCTCTCCAACAAATACATATTTGTCTTTGTTGATTATATGCACGATAAATATTATTATAGATCTTTGTATAATGATGAATCATACGATATGCATTTCATATGGCTATATTATGAAAAAGTAGTCATAACTATACTTGTAAGAAAACAATGACAATCCCTCTAACTTTAGAGCTCTGAACATTATCAATATCTTTTAAGAATCCATCATTGTCACTATAATCTGAATTAGACGATGTAAAGCTAATGATAGAGATATGGGTAATTTAACACCAAGAATACACGGATTCCTCTTCAATATCTATTTACTCACAAGTATCTTCTGGCCCTTTGGCTACTTTTGAAGAATCCAGATGTTTATCTTCTTGAGAGATCTCAATTCATTTGTCATGATCGTAAGCCAATTCTCTTTATCAGTGTTTGATGGTATCGTGATAAGTCTCAGTTTCAATAAAATATCCATGCATTTGAATAGATAAAATATAATCAATTACATCGTTAAAACCATACATTTGCGGTTGTTTGCTTAGTCTATGTATTTTATCCCTCGTCAATTGATAACTAGCAAAAACATGTCGATTTACCGTCTGATCGTCACTATATGAATCTTTCATATTGTTTCTTGCAACCTTTTCTATTATGGGCTAACAAAAAATTTTAACTTGTAAATGAGTCGTTAACATGATCAAAACTGATATTATTAACCCATTGAAAGTGATCAGAACAGCTTTAGTTGACACATCTAGCCATGGTAAAATAATATATTTATGTATCTTTCTCTTTTTTATGGACTTGTAATATGAATATCGGCAATATTGTTTCTCAACATGTCATCATTGTTGACAACAACTGAAGCGGTTGTGAATGAGCTATCCAAGAAAGAGAAATAAGCTTATTTAACAATAGGTAGAGGCATGTGACATAACAATAGGTCCAGTTTTAGACACGAATCTTTTGATCAAAATTTGCAATTATTAATTTGAAAAAAAAAAATCGTTTCCCATAACAAATTCTTGAGCCACAAGCGCACCCCATTTTATAATTTTAGTGATTTGTGTCGATTTTAGATTATAAATGAAAAATAATTTCTTTGAGCGTAATAATAATTATGATATATTATTATAAGCTAAGTAGAATTCTCAATATGATACTATCTCATAGTTTAGTTTAGATAATGCAACAAAAATTGAAGATTATTACGATAAAATAGGCGGAATTGATCAGATAAAGCAAGTCTATATAAAAGATAAATAGATAAAAAGAGAATGGTTACATAGAGCATGAGAGGAGAATCAAAAGTTAGATTGTTATGGCAAATTTTCCAGTGGTAAGTTTAGCATACCAAGATGGATGGAGAGATTCGACGAGAAGATCATCGACTCTTTGTTTTTTGGGTCGTGCTTCCCTTCCTCAACTTTAGTTTGCTTTTAGGTTTTTCAATTTTCACAATCTCGTGTTGGTTAAGAATACATTCTGACTATATATATATAATACTAATAATAACATGAGTTGAATAATGGATGATTTTAACTTATATTTTAACTAAAATGGATTTGGTCATCAGGTTTACGGGGTGGGTTTGGATAATAAAACTATGGGTATGACTAAACTATTCCATCAAAAACTATAAGTGGTTCCAATTTAAGTCTATCCAAAATTCACTATAAGTTTACCCAATTTCTTCCGAAAATACCCTTACCCAAAACTCTAAGTCTACCTAACTAATCTTCTAAGTCTACCCAAGAACATTTCTCCTCTATAGCTTCATCTTCAACTACTCTTAAGTACACAAACAATATAAAACCCTAACTCTCAACACTACATCATTTCATCTCGAAATCCAAAAAAGTAAATCTTCTTCTTATTTTTTAAGGTTTAATGTCTTTTTTTGGTTATTTTTGGTAGATATCTATTTAAGTATCTAAATTAGTTAGTTCCAGTGTTATAAGAAAGTTTAGTATGGAATATTAGTGTTTGTGTGGTTTGATAAGAAAATAAACCGCCGGGTCCAAGACCAAAATATTGATCGTTAAGTGGAATAAATGTAATATTCCAATAGCATATTTATTATTGGCTAGAGAACAATGTAATAAAAATATTAAATGTAAGGGACCAATTTGTAATAATAGAAGGACTACTTAGGAAATAAGTGGGGACCACTTCCCCCCCTATATAAGGGAATCCATTTATTCTTGGGTATGTGGACATTTTTTAATACATTCTGTTTCTAATTTCTCTATCTACATTTCTAGCTCTAGTCACATCATACACAAGATCCAAAATTCCCTCATTTTTGTCACTCTTTTACTAATTATTGGTGTCTTCTGTGGGAACACGTGATACTTGAAGGGCATCTTTTTCCTCAAAATCATGATTTTAACTCAATAGTGAACGATGAGATGACTAGAGAAGGGGTCGGGAGAGTTACAACCCGAGTTGGATCATTATCCGAAGGCGAAGGAGCTCCCGACCATGATCACTACGCACGGGGTCGGGATAAGCGGTCGACTCTGATCATGATGAGAAGATAGCTAATGGATGATATCGTGAAGCTGAACGCTGAGAAGAATGAAAAAATAACCCGAGAAGGGAAAGGCAAATAACCTATGATCGAGAGGATTCTTCGGACGGGGATCATAACAACAATATCGCCCGTGAGCGCGGTCATCGGGAATCCAAACCGGATTGGGAATTGGAAGGAATGACGAAGCGATATCTGAAAGAAAGTCGAGACGACTCCACTGACTTCATGTCATACAAAAATTTGGGTAGAGAATACCGACGCAAGGTTAGACGAAATAAACGCACAAGGAAGAGTAAATCTCGACGCCATAGGGCAAGGCTTTTTGACTCACCAAAACTAAAGAAAGACAGCACCAAAAAAATAACACCAAATTCTCACGAGAGAGAGAAGAAATGCTGACAACAAGTAGAGAATAGCGGGTAATTTTGCCTCAAGTCCAATGGCAACCGTCAGTAAGCCAATCGCATGGGTACAGGGTTAGCAGCCAATTCATCAACCCGAGCAACAAAGGATTATATGGGATCCCTACCGAGAGACTCGGTGGCGGCGCTATCGGGTTTGGGCTTAATTGGAGAGCATCGTCGCTGTCATACGAAATATTGTCTGGACATCCCCTGAAGAGATTCGAAATATCCAAACTAGAAAAGTATGACGATAAAAAGGATCTGGATAAACATCTGGAGGCTTTCAAGAACTTCATGTTGATCTTTGACAACGACGACAAGCTTCTGTGCCGAGATTTTTCAATGACCTTTAAGGATCGGGCATCCAAGTGGTACAACAGGTTACCACAGGGTTGCATTAAAAACTTCGGGATGTTTTGGATGATGTTCCGACAGCAATTCGTGGGAAGCAAGAGCTTCTGAGCTAATGGTGATACGATTTTCAACTGCAAACAAAATTT
The DNA here is from genome assembly GCA_036936605.1 of Limnanthes douglasii subsp. nivea. Taxonomy (NCBI): domain Eukaryota; kingdom Viridiplantae; phylum Streptophyta; class Magnoliopsida; order Brassicales; family Limnanthaceae; genus Limnanthes; species Limnanthes douglasii. The sequence goes on along the minus strand of JAUPFV010000005.1, from coordinate 41,512,782 downwards.
GGGAGAGAGCCTCAGGGATTATACAAGACGTTTTATCGATGCAAAGACAGATCTCGATCACTGCGAGGAAAATGTAACTCTGACAGGATACCGTTTAGGATTGCTCTCGGGACCGATAAAGCAAGCGGTCACCAAAAAGCATGCCTTTACCTTTTCCGCCCTTTTGGCTCAGGTAGAAAAGCAGATATTAATTGAGGAGACTGAGGCATCCGAGCTCGCGGCACAAATCCAACAAAGCGCTTTGGCTGCGGTCGTTACGAAACAGGGAACTCAATCTTGCTATATCCCGCAGGCTCAACCAGTTAGCACACTCCCCCCTATTGTTCAATCTACCTCGGTCAAGAATCTGGCACCTCAAGCTCAAAAGACCAAACAGAGAAACTAGGTGGTCGCACGATCCATTTCCAACAAGTGGATCTGACCCGCCTACTTTATCAACCTAACTGAATGTGTATTTACCATCTATGAAAAGACCAAAAAGAGCGGAATTTACCGAAGACCTTTTCCTATCCCGACCCTACGAGAAAGTAGGAATAACTGGTACTATAGATACCATGAGGACGTGGGACACGACATTAAGGACTGTATTTCTCTCATAAAGTAAATACAGATGCTGATAGAAAATAGGAAATTACTTGAGTATGTAAAGAAGCGGGCGCAACAAGAAGCGGCGTCGAAAGAAATAGTGGCAGTACAGAAACCAGACACAACGATGGCTATAACAGAAGTGACTCATCTTTTTTATGTATATGTCGAGTATCTCGATCCCGATGTCAATCGTAACATCATCAGAGTCATAGAGGAAGAAGTTGTGGAAGGTTGGAGAAAAGTGAGAAGCCTCTGTCAATTTTTTGAATCTTTGACTATCTTTGGAGGTGACTCTATGGCAGGGATCACCCATTCTTCCCAGAAACGACATGTCGTGAATCTGGCGACTCAGTTGGAAGCTCGAACACCTCCCATTTGCGAGGAAACCCATCACCGATCTTGTATTTCGATGACGATGACATGAGGGATATAGCCGGCCCTCATGAAGACGTAGTCGTGATTGGATCAACCACTGTTGGAGGAGAAGTCTGTCGCATACTCGTAGACACTATAAGTTTGGCGAACATAATTTTCTCATCTACTTTTGCCTAGTTCAAGAAACCACCGGTGGTTTCGACGTCGAATAGAAATATTGTAAGGTTCACAGGTTCAACAACAGTGGTGGTAGGAGAGTTCGAGGGCATTGTGTAGCTCGGTCGCGGGCCATTCATGAAAGAGGTCACTGTTCTGTTCGTAGTGGTAGATGCCCCAACCTCGCATAACGTGATTTTTGTCAGATCGTGGTTATCACGGATGCATGCGGTGACATCTATGGTTCATCAATGTTTGAAATACGTGGCCGGTAACAATGTTGGGGTTGTGAGAAACGGCCAGAAGGTGGCCCGGGAATGCTACCGCGCAACGTTAGCACCAAAGGGCGATCAAGAAATGGAACAAGAACGAGACTAGCAATTAAGAGGACTTCCACTGGGGTCTCTACCTGTGGATGATCCTCGAGAAGCTCCCAGCCTATTAACTACCGATGAAGATTGCGAGAAATACCAGTTTACCGAAGGAAAAATTCTGAAGATCGAAACTAACTTGATGTCGGATTTTAGGGCGAAGTTAATTTCATTATTACAAGAGAGGTTGCATTTATTCGCCTGCTGCTCGGAGGATATCATCGAAGTCCCAGAAGATCTGATAATCCATAATTTGGCAGTTAACCGGAACGCCTGACCAATCTCACAGAAGCGTCAGGCTTTCTCTTCAGAAAAAAACGGAAATTATTTTACGAGAAGTTGAAAGAATATTGAGCACCGGTCATATCAAAGAGTCAAAGTATCCACTATGGACATCCAATCCCGTTCTGGTCAAAAAGAAAAATGGCAAGTGGAGGATGTGTGTGGATTTCACTGACCTCAACCGAGCATGCCCCAAAGATCTGTTCCCGGTGCCGAGAATCGAACAATTGGTTGATTCGACATGGAGAAACAAATTACTATCTTTTATGGATGCGTATGTGGGATATAACCAGATCAAACTGAACCCAACCGACCAGGAAAGCACAACGTTCATCACTGGGTGAGGGCTATACTGTTACAAGGATATGCCCTTCGGGCTGAAAAACGCAAGGGCAATATATCAGAGGCTCGTGAACAACACATTTGAGAAACAGATCGGGAGAAACATGGAAGTCTACATCGATGACATGCTCATGAAAAGCGAGACCGACGACGACCATCTTGCTGATTTGAAAGAAACATTTGAGAGCTTAAGGGATATAAACCTTAAGTTGAACCCGGAGAAATTCTCTTTTGGCGTACGGTCAGGAAAAATTGTAGGCTTCCTAGTTAGCGAGAAAGGAATTGAAACAGACCCAATTCAGCTGCAGGCCCTGGCAAGTATGTCCCCTCCGAGGAGTGTCAAGGAGGTCCAGATATTTACCGGGCGACTGGCGGCGTTGAATCGATTTATATCTCGTTCATCTGACAAGTGTTCTCCATTTCAGGTTCGAGAAATGAAAAATCTTTCGTTTGGACACCAGTTTGCGAAAAGGCTTTCTTGGGAATTAAGAATTATTTATCGTCCTCAAATCTTTTAACAAAATCTCTGAAAGGGAAAATCCTATCTCTATATGTAGCGGTTTCTGATTATGCGGTGAGTGCGGCTTTGGTCAGTGAGTCAGGGGCCATCCCTAAAGCGGTATATTTCGTGAGCAAAATCTTATTAGACACGGAGACAAGATACCTAAAGCTAGAAAAAATGGCGTTGGCCTTGGTACCCGCGACATGAAAAATGTGACCATACTTCCATACCCACTCAATCGTCGTCTGAACATCATTTCCACTTAAATATGTATTACATCGCCCGTATATGTCTGAACGAATGTCCAAATGGTCGGGCAAGTTGGACGATTTCGATATTAATTTTGAGCCAAGCACAACCATTAAAGGCCAGGCCTTAGCTGACTTCTTAGTCGAATTTTATTCCGACCGACCAGAAGAAGTACAATCTCCCGAGGCTGATAGGCAAGACGAATAGATAATCAGAACTGATGGAGGGTCGAACATCAGCGGATGCGGAACGGGAGTACAAATAACCACCCCTGCAGGCATAATGATGCACCAAACAATCCATTTTGGTTTCACCACATCCAACAATGAGGCTGGGTACGAAGCCCCGCTAGCTGGTTTAAGGCTAGCGCAAGTGTGTGGAGCCCGACATATACGCCTCGTTAGTGATTCTCAGTTACTGATAAACTAAGCCTCGAGAACATCAGAAGCTAGAAAAGAGCATATGGCTCAGTACCTGGCTGCATTACGCGTATTAGTTGTCTCGTTTACCAAAGTAACTTACGAACATGTCCCTAGGGCAGAAAACGTGATCGCGGACTCCCTTGCATCGGTTTCCTGCTCAAGCAACTACGTATGGATAATAACCCAAGAAAAACTGTCAATCATCAAAAGGATAGAATTCGACAACCGACCAGAGATCGCCTGCCAGATATCTTTGGTAGTCTTGTCCGACTGTAGGAGTGATTTTATCAGTTTTTTGGCAGAAGGAGCGCTACCGGAAAACAATGAGTCGACTAGCAAAGTACGAAATAAAACACGGGGGTATATTCTCTTGGGAGATGTATTGTACAAGAAATCCTTTAGTAGGCCTTTGCTGAGATGTTTGAGGACAAACGAATCACAGATAATTGTATCTGAACTACACGATGGTGAAGGATCCGCTCATTGTGGTTATAAATCTTTGATAATGAGGGTCTTCCTTGCTGGATTTTATTGGCCAACGAACCGTCGACGCCAAAGACATAGTAAAAACGTGTGATACTTGTCAAAGGTTCGCAAACGCAATCCATACGCCCACTGCTTCTTTGGAGTCAATATCGGAGGGCCTCCCTTTTGATCGGTGGGGGATTGACTTGGTAGCACCTTTACCGGTGGCATCCGGCGCAAGACAGATGATAGTAGTTGCGGTGAATTACTTCTCCAAATGGGTAGAGGCCGAGCCATTGTCGGGAACAAAGACTAAAGACATCATTAAATTCATCTGGTCAAATATCTGCTGCAGATATGGGGTCCCCCAAAAGCTCGCGATGGACAACGGACCACAGTTTTATAGATGTGAGATGAAATCCTTTTGTTCGACCCATAGGATCAGGAAATGTTTTTAGCTCTATTCCATCTGCAGGCGAACAGACAAGTTGAGGTTACAAATCGGACTATTATGGATGGACTCAAGAAAAACTTGGAAGAGAAAGATTGAAGGTGGCCAGAATATCTACAGGAAGTCCTTTGGGCCTACCCCACCATTCCACGAACGACGACTCAAGAATCACCATACGCCTTAGTTTACGAAATGGATGCGGTAACCCCTGCCGAATCGATTTTCCCATCTTTCAGGGTCGGAAGATATGACGAAAACAGGAATGGGGACGACCGGAGATTGGCTCTTAATTTGGTAGAAGAAAAGCGGAGTCGGGCTTAGTTGAATTCACTGCATTACCAGACTTTAATGAGGATCTGATATGCGTCAAGGGTGCGCCGAAGAGAGTTCAAAGTCGGAGATAAGGTTTAGAAAAGAGTCTTTCTGCATACTAAGGACAAGAGCTTCGGTAAACTCGCTCCAAATTGGTAAGGCTCGTATCAGGTGGTTGAAAAAATCAAGAGCATGACATATAGACTACAAGACAAGCACGGACGCCTGCTAAGGCTCCCGTAGAATATTGAACATTTGAAAATTTACTTGGACTAGCATTTTTAATTTTCGTTGTGATTATTTAGATATGTGTAAAAAAAATGGTCGGGGATGCACTATTTCCTACCTTGGTGGCGCAATGAGGTTTTAATGAGGCATCCATGGCAACCGATCTGTTTAATTACCTTTTTAGCCTTTAAAAATTTGGGAAATAACATTAAGGGAAAGTCCATCAGCTGACGAGCTGATAGGCGTAACCTTTGATGTTTGGTAGTTCACAATTTTCATTCGAGCAATTGATTTACAGAACCTTAACTGGTTTTTCAGTTTTTAACTGTTCTACAAATCTTCCCGACCATAAAGGAAAAGTTTCAATTTAACGATTGATCTAGAGAACCTTAATTTGTTTTTCAGTTTTTAACTGATCCACGATTTTCCCGACCCTAAAAGGAAAATTTCAATTTAACAATTGATCTACAGAACCTTAATTGGTTTTTCAGTTGTTAACTGATCCACGATTTTCCCGACCCTAAAGGGAAATTTTCAATTTAACGATTGTTCTACAGAACCTTAATTGGTTTTTCAGTTTTTAACTGATCTACAAATTTTACCGACCCTAAAGGGAAATTTACAGTTGAAGAATTTCCCAACATACCCTACAGAACCTAAGCTGGCTTTTGAGTTCCTAACCAAAATAAAAACACCATATTTCCGAGTAAAAGTCTTCAAGGGACAAAGCAGTTACAAAATAAACAAAGATTCATTTCCCTTATAGGTTACGGAACAGAGCTGGTACAAAAACCAACAAAATCATAAAGGTTCGGGAAATTGAATAATAAGTTCATCAAAAAGCGACAACAAATTTAAACTTCTTCATCATGGAAATCGGTTCCTGACGAATCCGTTTCATCTTGATTCTCATCCTCGCAAGCTATACCAGTCGGGCGGTCTTCTTCTGGAACATCCAACCACATTGAGCCAAGTGAGAGGTTGGGGAATCGGTTGTGCAAGTTCAGAACGTAAGTAGCCTTTGCGTCGGCCACCTCATTCTCCATCCATTTTTTGCACTTAACGGGAAAACGATCGTTTTCAGCTCGGAGGTCACTAATCTCTTTATTTTTCTTCGCCACAAAGTGACGGAAAAAGCGATTCTGGAATCTCGACGCTGTCAGCTGCCGCGCTTGATCTTCACGATCTTTTTCGACCTGAGAAAGAGAGGTGTTCAAGGAATTTTTTTCCCTAAAGAGAAGTCAAGGTCGCCTCGGCCTTTGACGATGTCTCTTCTGCCTTTTTAGCCATTTCCTCCAGAAGCGTTCTTCCCTCGTCTTTCCCTTTAAGAGCAGCTTCCAACTTCCCTCAGCATCTAACAAGTTTTGTCTCAGCTCCCCCGCCCGTCTCTCATTCATGGCCAGCAGCACTATCATGCTGTACAATGACTAAGACAGCACATCGTTGGCCCGCAAGGCAAAAGTACGTGGACTTCTGGGTACCGACAACACAGGCAGTTTTGTGCCGCTCGACGAGGCTCCCTCGGCTTTTCTTTGTTTCAGAAGGACCAACCTTGTTCTTCTCCGGCATGAGCGCACCGCCTTCATCTTCATCGGGAACCACCACGACTGTTGCGTCCCCTGCTGACATTGCAACGGAAGCAACACGATTTCCACCCTTAGCCGTTTCCTCGTACTGCTCAAAAAGCGACGGAATAGTTGAATTCTCTCAAAGCGTACGACCAGGTACAACAACCCCGGGTAAATACCTATTTTTTTTTCAAATTTTTTGACCTTTTGGCCTCGTTTCCATCAGCCACAGATTTCTTTCGCTTATTCTTCACCTCCTTGAGTAGTCAACTTTCTCAGCAACAGTAGCAACTACTGGCTCTTTTATAGCGACAGCGACCTCAGCCTCCTTTTTATTTTCCTGCTCAGCACCCTCGTCAGACTTTGAACGCTTGTTGGGTGCCTTGTTGCGTTTTGGCAGAAATAGATGTGCACATGGAGCATCAGTTTTAGCCACCAAGTCCACCAAACTAGGTGGTTGGCGCAACTGCTCCAGGGTGAGGGGTTCATTGGAGCAACGCCAAATATTGCTCATTATCAGATTGGTGTTCTTGAAACACTGATGGAATGCCCGACCATAATTCTTCCGAGCATAGTCCTTCACAACTTGGAAAGTTATCTTGGCCACTTCAAAATAATCCTTCTTTAGCCCCTGGATATATTCCTTGCAAACTGAAATAAAGGATCGGTTACCAAAAAAAACCGTGTATATATTACCATCAGGAACCCACGTACGCAACAACCGTCTCGAGTTCTCTAGGGTGTAGAGCCGACCATTTTCCCAGCAGGCACTGATAAATACAAACCAATGCTTCTACGACTTGTCGCCTTCAAAAAATTCGTTTACAATCTTCTAAGTATTCCCCAAAGAGGAATAAAAGAAAGGTAGTTTTGGATATTTTGAAAGCCCGGACATGGCAACGTACTCCTCCATCGGCATAACACGTCCCGACAACCAAGAAGCCATGATACAAGACATAAGCGTGTACCACGCGTTGGGGGTCAGCTGTGAGGGGAAGATACCTCAAAATATTTCACAATATTGGGATCTAGAGGGAAACAGAGACCCCAATTAAAGAGCTCGGTAAAGATAATTATCTCACGAGATCTGACGTGCAATGATGTTTCCCCACGTATGAGAAATCGTACCCTCACACACTCCGATATCCCCCATCGAATCAGAAGCTCAGACTGCTCTTTGGCAGTATAGGACATGTAATTTCCTTCGTACAAAGTGATGACATTATCCTTGCATAGAGACCGATGATAGGTGGTTGTTATCACGGCTTCTATCTAAATAGGAAGAGACTCTTCAGGTGGAACAACAACAACTCCCTCGCCCACAGCGGCAATCTTCATTCCAGCCTCATTTCCCTCTACGGGACCAACTACTGGATCCGCCAAGTTGGTCGCCTCTGGGTTATTATCAGCAGTGGATTGCACACCCTCGGTGCCTTTAGGATCGGCTTCCTCCAGGATTTGGGAACGAGCCACCTTCTTGGCTTTAATAGAAGCAGGGTCCACAAAGTTAGAACTGCTACGGATGCGTTGGTGCTTGGATACGTTTTTCCGCAGCATTAGAGCACGTTCGATTTCCAACTTCTGACGATCGGCATCTCTTCGAGTAACGCCCAAAGGAGTAGCACCGGCATTAATACTCGTTAGAATTCCGACAATAGTGTCGGTTAGCTGAACCAGTTTGGGTGAGGCATAGTTTTGAAAGGCGGCGCCGCGACATGAGGCGCTACAAGGTGAGGTTGCAGCGCCTCATGCTGTAGCGAGGCGCCCTGGTCGATATGGCGACCGCCACGGCAGCGTCATGGGCATGTGGCGATGTAACTTGAGGCGTTGTAAGGCGGCGCCTTTCCGGTCGGTGAATTCTTTTCTTCTTCCTTTGAAGTAAAACTCAAATCGTGGATATGGGTAAGTAGTTAGATGGTGATACAATCATTGGACATTAGACTAACCTTTATTTATTTATTTTATTTAATAATATTAATATATACTAATATTAATATCAGATAACGTGAGTATCTGCACCATTTGGACATAAAAGTCTCTTTGACATCTTCTTATGCACACTTCTATAAAAAAAAATGTAAAAGTTTCCTATTGAGATTAATAAGAATTTTAAATAACTGTGACTCTTAGAAAACAATCTCTTTTAATTAAATAACTTCGACATTTTATATCTCTAGAAAACAACTTTATGTGTAATTTCTTAAATATCAGAAAAGTAGTTATCTTTCAATTTGTTTGGAAGTAACGTTTGAAGCAAATTTAGTTTTTTAAATTTATAAATTATTATTATTATTATATGATTTATATTATTTAATTAATATTTTAATGAACGGAAAGGCGAGCGCCGCGATCCTCGCCGCGTCGCCGCAGCTTCCAGACCACTTGTCGCCACGAGGCGCCGCACGCCATTAAAAACTATGGGGTGAGGTGCCTTCCACTAGCGAGGATGATGCGCAAGAGTCACCCATTATAAGGAATTTAGGCCAATGATTTCTCTTCAGATTCGTTCAGGAAAAAGAGGCGAGGCAAAGTCACCAGTTGGAATTACTAGTACAGGCGTCGGGAGACCAGGGAAGCCGACGGAGGGACTCAGAGAAGAACTACTCGAAGATATGAGACGACGATGTTAGAACTTGCGTGTTCCTCAAGCGAGCTCCACGTGTCCATTAACGTCAAGAAAGAAAGCAAAAAAATCGCAGATGGGCCGGATGACCCGATTCGATCCAAGATGGATCCATCAACTAGGGCCCATCAATTTCGTCACCCAAGGCCGAGCCAACGGAGACAGAATTAATTCTCTCCAAGGTATCGCAAGGAATCAGAACGGATCGGGAGCGGGTTTTTGAAATAAGTCAGGCCCAAAGAAGATGTACTCATATTCACAAAAGCATAGTTCTGAGGCAGAATTTTGTCAGAGGCTCTTCTTGCTTACTTATGAGTCTTCATTCCCAAATATCTTGAAGACTGAGGGGCTACTGATAAGGAAATAAACTGCCGGGTCCAAGACCAAAATATTGATTGTTAAGTGGAATAAATGTAATAGTCCCATTAGCATATTTATTATTGGCTAGAGAACAATATAATAAAAATATTAAATGTAAAGTACCAATTTGTAACAATAGAAGGACCACTTAGGAAATAAGTGGGGACTACTTCCCCCACTATATAAGGAATCCGTTTATTCATGGGTAGGTGGACATTCTTTAATACATTCTATTTCTTCTTTCTCTCTCTACATTTCTAGCTCTAGTCACATCATACACGAGATCCAAAATTTCCTCTTTTTGTCACTCTTTTACTCATCATGGTTTATTCATGGTTGTGCATTGTTATTTGTTCTTAAGTTTTAGATTCTCAAACATTTTATTAAATAACAAGAGTTTGGGATTACTCTTGTTCTTCGACTTCATCGGTGTGTTTACTTTACCCCGACAACGTATGTGAAACACACTGGCAGTATAGGGTGTTGGTGATGTTGTAGCGTTATAGGTGTCCCTATTTTATCCAGGATGTCTATGCTGCCATCGTAGGGACATCGAAAGCGCTATAACACCACCAACGCCCTACGCTATCGGTGTGTTTCATGTATGTTTCCGATGTAAAGTAAATACATCATTGACGTAAAAGAGAAATAACTATATCATATTTTTTTTCATTGACTTGATTAATATTCTTGTTTTATTTAAAAAAAAATTAGTCAAACCGTAATGGCGACAGTACCAGAACCCATCACTAAAGACATATTGTCCATGCTACCGTTGAAACCTCTTCACAAATTTAAGTGCATATCAAAACCATTACCTTCTATGATATCAAGTTCAAAATTCACTAAACTCAATTTAAAATATTGATATATCTTTGATAAACTGATTTGGAATCATAATGATACAATATAGTATTTTGATTATATCAAGTTTAAGATCTTCAACCAATGCTTATTTTGAATTGATTTCATCGTGCAATGTTTTAGTTTATGTTTTTAGATTCACACCTAATGAAGTTAGTACGTTCTTATGGAACCCATGTATTGCTGTTTGTAAAGAATTACCAAGATTGCATATATCTAAAAAGAATATTGGTTTTGGTTATGATCATTACACTGATGATTACAAAATTATATTTTTAATGATTCCAACACTAAGAGAGCTAAATTGTATCTCTACTCCCATAAGCCGGGATATCATTGGAATGTCGTAACCTATACTGATAAAGCACCTGATTTTATAAAATTATATTGTAATAGAGTTATTTATCGGGTGGATATCAATATTTTGATTTTCGAATTAGTCGCCGAAAATTTCAAGCAGATTCCACTATCGGAGGAGTTAAATCATATAATGATGCAATTATTGATTTTATAGGGACGACTTTATTATGCAATAGGATATAAGAATGGCTACATGGAAGAATGTATGTCGTATTCATATTGGAGAATCTATGACAATGGTATGAATAATATGTTAGACTAATATGTTTTCCATATACGTGTCTGGTCCATGTAGACGTCTAATATGCTTTACCCAATGTAACAAGATTATGATGATATCAGCACGTTACTGCTCGTTTATGAAGTTTGATGATAAAGATAGCAGTACGTCTCATTCACTATTTGCAATATGAGATGGAGGAGATTTGATGGTTTACATGGATAATTTAATCCCACGTTAGTATGTTTTTTATGTTTAATTTTCACCTTAGTATGTTATTATTTTAATGACAAGTTTATTTTTCACCTTAGTATGTTATTATTATAATGACAAGTTTAATTCTTACCTGAGTATGTTTTTTGTTCCTCCAAACTTATAATATGTAATGAAAATTTTAATCACACCTTAGTAAATTTTATATGTGTTTTTGTTTGTCCGGTGTATCAATACATGTTGGTTTACATGTTAGGTTAAGTTAATTGACTAATATATGTTTTTTGTCATTTTGAAGTACCTCCGCTGCTTACATGTCCATACTGGTGGTTTAATATAATTGGAATGTCGTAACCTATATTGATAAAGTACCTGATTTTATAAAATTACATTGTAATAGAGTTATTTATCAGGTGGATATCAATATTTTGATTTTCGAATTAGTCACCGAAAATTTCAAGCAGATTCCACTATCGGAGGAGTTAGATCATAGAATGATGCAATTATTGATTTTATAGTGACGACTTTATTATGCAATAGGAGATAAGAATGGCTACATGGAAGAATGTATGTCTTATTCATATTGGAGAATCTATGACAATGGTATGAATAATATGTTAGACTAATATGTTTTCCATATATGTGTCTGGTCCATGTAGACGTTTGATATACTTTACCCAATGTAACATGATTATGATGATATCAGCACGTTACTGCTCGTTTATGAAGTTTGATGATAAAGATAGCAGTACGTCTTATTCACTATCTGCAATATGAGATGGAGGAGATTTGATGGTTTACATGGATAATTTAATCCCATGTTAGTATGTTTTTTATGTTTAATTTTCACCTTAGTATGTTATAATTTTAATGACAAATTTATTTTTCACCTTAGTATGTTATTATTATAATGACAAGTTTAATTCTTACCTGAGTATGTTTTTTTTGTTCCTCCAAACTTATAATATGAAATGAAAATTTTAATCACACCTTAGTAAATTTTATATGTGTTTTTTTTCGTCCGGTGTATCAATAAATGTTGGTTTACATGTTAGGTTAAGTTAATTGACTAATATGTGTTTTTTGTCATTTTGAAGTACCTCCGCTGCTTACATGTCCATACTGGTGGTTTAATATAATTGGAATGTCGTAACCTATACTGATAAAGCACCTGATTTTATAAAATTACATTGTGATAGAGTTATTTATCGAGTGGATATCAATATTTTGATTTTCGAATTAGTCGCCGAAAAGTTCAAGCAGATTCCACTATCGGAGGAGTTAGATCCTAGAATGATGCAATTATTGATTTTATAGTGACGACTTTATTATGCAATAGGCGATAAGAATGGCTACATGGAATAATGTATGTCTTATTCATGTTGGAGAATCTATGACAATGGTATGAATAATATGTTAGACTAATATGTTTTCCATATATGTGTCTGGTCCATGTAGACGTCTGATATGCTTTACCCAATGTAACAAGATTATGATGATCTCTGCACGTTACTGCTCGTTTATGAAGTTTGATGATAAAGATAGCAGTACGTCTCATTCACTATCTGCAATATGAGATGGAGGAGATTTGGTGGTTTACATGGATAATTTAATCCCACGTTAGTATGTTTTTTATGTTTAATTTTCACCTTAGTATGTTATTATTTTAATCACAAGTTTATTTTTCACCTTAGTATGTTATTATTATAATGACAAGTTTAATTCTTACATGAGTATGTTTTTTTTGTTCCTCCAAACTTATAATATGTAATGAAAATTTTAATCACACCTTAGTAAATTTTATATGTGTTTTTTTTGTCCGGTGTATCAATAAATGTTGGTTTACATGTTAGGTCAAGTTAATTGACTAATATGTGTTTTTTGTCATTTTGAAGTACCTCCGCTGCTTACATGTCCATACTGGTGGTTTAATATATCGCTGATGAGAAATATAGGAACCATCAGTGTGCTATGACGCTGGTAGTATAAAAGGTTGACATCATCGGGCCCATAAAATATTGGTTGAGTAAAACTCGCAAAACGGTAGCGTCAGTAACCACCGACGATTATAAAATCATGCACGAATGGTGTAGTTTATTTAAAACAATTATGAGTTTATGTAAATTTTGTGTGCTCACACCGTCGGTATGCTATAGTACACACCATTGGTGTCATAACACGATGCCGGTTACTTTGTAATTATTATGGACATTTCAAAATTTGCTAACAATGGATAAGATCTACAAGGTAATAAGGTCTGAGAATAAAGTTGTCTCAGTATGAACTTCTAGATTGGATTTGCGCTTATGCTCGAGAATAAAGTTGACAATTATAAGTGAATATCAGAATGTTTGCAATCGTTGATAGTAACTAACACTTGTGAGGATTATTTTAGACTGAGGGTAATTTTGTTAGATTTTTTGTGGTATTTTGATGGTATTAAATGTTTGAGTGTTTTGTAGTGAGAGATTTAAGGTGCCTGGTTGTATTAAATATTAATTACCCTTATTAATGAAAGTGGTTGGGTATATATACCCTTAATTATGGGCCCACAGGCTTTCGAGTCAAACTTATGAAATCGGGTTGAGTCCAAAGACCCATTAGTTTATTAAGCAGATTAGCAATTAGCTTAGTCAAAAGGTGTTTAGTGTTTTAATACTTTTGTCCTGTCCGGATACTTCAGTGGGTAATCATTGTCCGGATTACCCCTATCTGGTTTTCACAGTGAATGGTGGTGAATAATTCCGGACTCATCCGTAACCCTTTTTTAAGGTTTTGTCAAAGGTCTTTGGCAAGACCAAAAAACTCTCTTAGGTAATAACAATATTCTCCGGACGGTTCTTGTATTCAGCTGAGGGTTTATCCGGACTGAATACTTCTCAGAATTTCAAGAGTTTTGCTCCGGATCGTGGGATATGTGTCACACTTTGATTCGTTTTACCAGCCGTTTTCTTCCTAGAATGGCGCTCCCACTACTCCCAAAAAGAAACTCCTCCATTTAATGTTCCTAACGTCAGCGCCGCCTTCAATAATTACCTTTGCCTTTTCGTTTTCTCCTAGGTATTGGTAACTTTTTTGCCTCACTATTATAAATTACTTCCTTTTACTGTTTCACCATCTTCATCACTTTGTCATTTTTTCTTTTTAGAGCTTTTTTACTTCTCATTTCAAAATCTTTCTTGTGTAAGTTTATGTTCACAGCGAGAAACACTATGGTGAAAGGTGGTTGGCTAAATATTTCAGATTTAGAAAAAGCACAAAAGGTTGAGCGAGAGAGACGTATCGCTGCAGGTCTTCCAGTTTCTCCAATCAGTAAGCCTGACACACCATCTTCAGAAGCTGATCGAGGATCATCCTCTGCCAAAAGTGCCAAACCTAAGCGTTTGTTTCAACCAAGCCTCTCGCCCATCCCGTCAGGCTTCTCGGTTCAGGAGTCTCAGCCCTCTGTTGTGCAAGAGAAAGCAGTATCAAGTACAAGAAAACCCTCTTCGTTCATTGCTATGGGGTGAGATATTGAGAAGTCTCCAGAAAAAGTTAATCTTCGCTGGACAAGCCGTTTAGTAAAGGGTCAGGCAACTGCCTCTCAAACTAAGTCCTCAAAGTCACGGCCCTCCAAGTCTGGGACAAAAGATAAAAACTTCGGATCAGAGGCACCAGATCCCTAAGAGAGGTTGATGGTCAACTGTCCGGACAACCTGCTGAGCCACCCACTAGAACTCTCTCATCAAAAAACAGCTGATAAACCTTCCACGGTGATGAAAGGGGTGATGGAGGACGGTGTTGAAGACGCTCCATTGGAGACTAGGGATGCTACCTCTGATAAAAAAGGAAAAGGTAAGGAGAAATTCTGCATGACCCATTCGGATTTGTCGGAGAGCCTGGAAGGCAAAGTAGGACCTTGCTTCCACAAGGTTAATGTGAAGTATTTGTTGGCCATGCATAATATCAATTACGTCTATACTCACACTGCTGAGTTAGGCCGGATCCGGACGAAGTGGGGGATCCCTGAATCTCTTAAGGTGAGGATACCAGTCACTCCGGAGACCCCGATGGACTGCAAGCTCAGCGAAATCGTCATCTACACCGAGCTGTTTAACTGGGGGCTCAGATTTCCCTTGGATCCAGAAATTGTCAGATATTTCCACCTGATAAAGCTCTGTCCAAGCCAGCTGAGTCCCAACGCTTGGTATACTCTCATCGCCTGTATCATGGCGTCAATGTTCTCCGGTATACCACTTCCAGTGGAGCAGTTTGTTGTTTTGACCAACCTCTGTAAGAACCATCATATCCCATTATACCACTTCGATATGAGAGACAACTTTAAGGTGGTGGATGACTTGCTTGAGTCAGAGAAAAATTGGAAGACCCGATTTCTATTTATCAGCGGGACATGGGAAAATAGGAGAAAAATCAAGGCTGGTGTCAATCCCAGTATGCTCACCAGCAGATGGAAAAGCTCAGGTAAATATTTTATTATGTTCATCTTTCTTACTTTGTAATTTTTTTTTGTCTCTGAACTACTTTTCTTTTCCTTTGGTTAGTCTTGCCGAAGGAGTTCTCCGACTATGTGGAGGAGGGACAGGTCACATGTTCCAAATTAAACGCTTGGGTTGCTGAACGATCTCTCCACTTTAAAGGAAGAGGTGAAGACCAAGGACAATGTTATCCAAGCCATGTTCGGTGACAAGACTTCTCTTGAAGGTGTTGTGTCCAAAGTTACCAAAGAAAAGGAAGACTTGATGAAAGAGCAGGAGAAGACAATCCAGGCCAAGGTCGATGCGTATACCAACAATGTGATAGATACCCTAGAAAAAGGTATGCCGAAGTTAAATCTGACATTTTTTTGATTTTTCATCAAACATTCCCAAAGAGGACACTCGGTACTCTGTGGCAGTACGTTGAATATGAAGATATCTTATTTCACACGATGGTGGATGGTGATAAGAGAAACTATTCCAGTGGTATTGATGACACTACTGATGAGGAAGAAAGGACCGGAGAGAGCTCCAGTGATGAACCCAAAGATCCGAAGAAAAAACAAGATGATGCAGGAACATCTAAGGGAAACTAGCCCTAAAGTTTTAATTATTTTATGTTTTTTTATCTTTATGACATACTAAAGTCCTTAGATGGCCAGTGCATTTTGTAATTGTGTCCAGTTTGAGTCCGGTCAAGCTTTTCCTCTTAAACTTAAAGTCCTTGGATCGCCAAGGCATTCTTTATGTTTTAATATCATCCTCCGGTGTTAGCCGGGTAGTTTTACTTTGCTAAATTCTTGCTTTGTTTTATATTCGCCCAATCTTAATGGCTGATGTTTAAATAGCTCATATTTATTTTACAATAATTTTAAGATGAAAGTGTTTAAATTCTCTGATGACAAATGTTAAATGGTCATCATTTCACCAGATCAATCCGATCTGTTAAAGATAATTAAAAAGTTTTAAAGAAACTGTGAATCAAACCACTCAGAATATTTTAAGAAAGCATCAAATTTTATTGAAAAACCCGGACACCTCATTAAAACCTCCCCGCGCCACCAGGGTAGGAAAGAGTATGCCCCCCCAATATTTACACGGACTTTAAACAAGTAAATATTTACACAAATTTTATTCTAGATACATCCGGAGGTGTTCAATATTCCAAGGATGGTTTAAGATTCTTCCATCTTTGTCCTGAAGCCTGTATGTCCCAAGCTTAAGCTTTTCAATGACCACATGGGGCCCTTTTCAATTTGGAGCTAGCTTGCCGAACTGCTTCTCCTTAGTATGTAGGAAGACTTTTCTCAATACTTTATACCCCGGTTGAAAATCTCTTCTTCTTATTCTGGAATCAAACCTGCTTCTTATTAAACTTTGATAATGGGTGGCTCTAAGATGAGGCTTAACCCTTTTTTCTTCTATTAAGTCCAATTGACTTCTGACTGCCACTTTATTAGTCTGTTTGGAAAAATTGTGGACTCTGTATGATGGAAGAGTTGCCTCTATAGGAGCAATTGCATCCATCCCATATACCAAGGCAAACGAGGATTCCTGTGTAGCAGCTCCAGGAGTAGTCCGGTAGGCCCATAGTACTTCTTGCAAATAGCTTGGCCACTTTCCAGCAGCCTCTTCTAAATTCTTTTTTAGACCGGAAAGAATAGTCCTATTCGCCACTTCAACTTGACCATTCGCCTGTGGGTGGAAAGAAGAAGAGAAGCAATGCTGAATGCCTTTAGAGGAACACAAACTCTCTATATCCCTGTTATCGAATTGTGGCCCATTATCTATGGTTATCTTTTGTGGAACCCCAAATCTGCAACAAATATTAGATAGGATAAATTTTATAACAGCTTTTGAAGTAGTTCCTACCAAGGGGGCTGCCTTTATCCACTTCGAAAAATAATCAATGGCCACAATAATGGTTTTGTACCCTTCGGACGCCATCGGTAGAGGTCCTACTAGATCCAGTCCCCAACGAGCAAAAGGTATTGGCTCAGAAATCGATTCCAAGGGGATAGCTGGGATATGAATTTCATTACCATATCTTTGGCATGAATCACACTTCTTTACCAATTCATTGTCATCTTCCATTATGGATGGCCAGTAGTATCCGGTCAATAAAACCCTTCGAATTAAAGCTCTATAGCCACAGTGTGCTGACCCCTCACCATCATGTTATTCAGATAGCACAATTTGAGACTCTTTAACCCCCAAACAACACAAGAGAGGTCTACTAAATAACTTCTTGTATAAAATATCTCTTATGACTAAAAAACCACGAGCCTTGTACTTTATTTTCCTGGCCATAGATTTCTCCGGAGGCAAAATGCCATTAGTAATGTATTGAAGAAGGGGATGTCTTTAGTCCTTGGGTTGAACCACTTGTATACTTAAACTTTCCTCTTCTTCCTTACCCCAATTGGGCTGTATGGATGGACATTCTTGTACATGAATCCATGGGTACTACTCAGAGTATGCTATGGTTGCCAAGGAGTCTGCTAATGTATTTTCCGATCTGGGTATATGCTCATAACTGAGATCTTTGAAGTTGGCTGCCACTTCTTTAAGAATGAATAAATATTTAATCAATTGCTCCTTTTTGGCCTCAGATTGACCTTGGGCATGATGGATAAGAGGTTGAGAATCACTCATTAACCTAACTCTTTTGGCTCCACATAGCAAGGCTAATTTCAAACCAGCTATAGCAGCTTCGTATTCGAACTCATTGTAAGAAGCCCCAAAATCAAAAAATTTAGCCTGGTATAGATTGTCACCGTACAGAGAGGTTAAACATATCCCAGCACCACAACCCATGATACTTGATCCACCATCGGTCCAGATAACCCATACCTTCTTAGTTTTTTCATCTGTAGTTTGTTTAGTACTTCTGTCCGAATGGAATTCAACTAGGAAATCAGCAACAAATTGAGCTTTGACTGCAGTCCGCGGGGAAAAATCAATGTCATAGTCTCCCAATTTTATTGACCACTTGGTCATCCGGCTTGATACATCCGCCTTTTGAAGAACATTTTTCAAACGAAAAGATGTCTGGACGACAATAGAATGAGACTGAAAATAGGGCCTCATTTTCCTCGCAGCAATTACTAAAGCCAGTGCTAGTTTTTCAAGTTTTAAGTACCTTCTTTCAGCATCCATCAGGCTTTTGCTGATGTAGTACACCGGATGAGGATAACTATCCACCTCTCTCATTAATACTGCACTTATAGCATACTCGGACACTACTAAATATATGTACAATGTTTCTCCATCAATAGGTTTGTAGAGAGTTTTGGGGGAAGATAAATGCTTTTATTTCATTGAACGCTTGGTCGCACTGTGGAGACTAGTTAAAGTCATTGGCACCCTTTAAAGTTTGGAAAAATGGGGCACACCTATCCGAAGAACTTGAGATAAAACGGTTTAGAGCAGCTAACCTTCCTCTCAATCTTTGTACTTCTTTAATATTCTGAGGAGGATCCATCTGTAATAAAGCATTAAGTTGGTATGGATCAGGCTGTATCGCTTTCTCACTTATCACATACCCCAAAAACTTCCCGGACTGTACTCCAAAAACTCATTTTTCTGGATTTAATTTTAAATTAACTTTCACCAAGTTGGCAAAAGTCTCTTGGAGATCGGCCAAGTGTAATTCCTCCTCCATACTCTTTACCATCATGTCACCAATATAGACTTCCATATTTCTGCCAATTTGATCAGCGAAAGCTTTATTCACCAGCCTCTGATAAGTAGCCCCAACATTTTTAACCTAAAAGGCATCACCTTGTAACGATGGAGGCCCCTATCAGTAACAAAAGTAGTGTGTTCCTGATCATTCAGATCCACTTGTAGCTGATTATAACCGGAGAAGACATCTATGAAGGACAACAACTTGTTCCCATATGTGAAGTCTACTAACTGATCGATCCGGGGGACTGGATACAAATCTTTTGGGCAAGCTCGGTTGAGGTCAGTAAAGTCGATACACATATGCCATTTCCCATTTTTCTTTTTTACTAACATTGGATTGGCTATCCATAAAGGGTACTGAGATTCCTTTATGTGCCCCATTTTAGTAAGCCGGTTAACCTCTTGAACTATGACATCAGCTTTCTCTTTAGAGAAAGCTCTTCTTCTCTGCACAACGGGTGCTACATCTCTCCGGATGGATAGTTGGTGTAATATAACATTCGCAGGCACTCCAGTTACATCAGCATTACACCAAGCAAAAACGTGTTGGTGGTTTGTTAAAAAGGATAACACTTTGCTTTTTAGTTCTGATGTCATCTTAGATCCAATCTTGACACTTCTCCCTTCAGCCAGAGAGTGAGTTTCAACCTCTTCAATTGGTATTAAAACACCAGGGGTCTCTCTGGGGTCATCAATTTCACCCTCTCCCCAGAGGGGCCCACCAATTGCTAATCTTCATTTATCCGAACTGCCCCTAAAGTCCTAGGGGCAAGCACAATTGCATAACATTCCCTTGCTATTTTTTGACTACTCCGGACAACTCCCACTTGTCCTTGAACAACATATTTTAAACATTGGTGAACTGTTGAAGCCACATCATGCATCTTGGAGAGCCAAGACCTTCCTAAAATGGCATTGTAGCACGTTGGACAATCTACCACAATAAAAAGTAGTCTGACTATTTTACTTAAAGGGCCCTTGCCCAACAAAACCTCCTCCTCAAACTCCCCGACTACGTCCGTAGAGTTTCCAGTGAAACCCACAATGGACCTATTTGAACGTTGAATCACTGCCGCATTCTTCATTTGCTTATAAGAACTCAAAAAGAGGCAGTGTCCAACAAAATTTGCCTAATGTCATTGCCCCCAATTGATGCTCCTATTACCACAACATCTTCATGAGGACTAGCTATATCTCTCAAGTCATCTTCATAAAAAACAATGAATGGAAAAGGAATTTGGGATTGATAAGATGACATGCCTCCCTCCAACTGAGTAGCCAGAGTGTGAACATGCCTCTTCCTTGAAGAAGGAGTTGGTGCAGTCATTGTGTCTCCCCAAAATATGGTAAGTGACTCAAAAAATTTATGAGCCCAAACACCGTCTTGGTATGTTCTGTTATAATACCCACCGTATTCCGGGCTGGATCAGGATCCAAATACTCTGATTCTACATCGAATCTTTCAATAATTACCATGGCCCCATCCGGATCCGATGTCCCTACATTGTTTGTTGGGCCAGTCCGATGAGCATTATCAGGCCTATTCCCACTTCTTCTATTGACATAAGCACCTAATTTTCCTCTTTCAATCAGATTCTGCACCTCTTGTTTCAAAGCGATGCAATCCTCGGTGTTATGGCCAATATCATGATGATATTGACAAAAACAAGCATTACGACTTTCCCTAGGAGATTGAAGCGTTGTCGGCTTCCTAAAATGCATATCATCTTTTGTTTTGTCATAGATGGTTGCCACATTCTCTTTCAATTCGGCAAACCACTCCGGTTGGACCCAAGGTCCTCGCTTATTTCTGGACTGCTGGCTCTGAGCTGGAGCTGGGTGAGATTGAGCCTTGGCCCTATTGGGACCCTGTCCGACTTCCTTAGCCTTATATTCAGACTAATTTTGGTTTGGTGCAGCTGGGGCAGATCTCACTTGCATGTGCACCTTAGTCTTTTTTTTCATCTATATTGATTTGCTTTGCCACCTGGTTCAGTGAACCGCCCCACGTCATGGCCTTATTCCTGGTTACTGAATCGGCCAGATTGCCAGGTTCAAACCCTGTCTTAGAGAAGCTATTGCTACTTGCTCAAAGCAATCAGCTAAACCATTCTTTGTGTTCACGAACTGACTTATATATATTCTTTCAATGACTCATTTGGCTCTTGGGTACAATGGATAATAGTGTCTACATTGCCCTTCACCTCCTTACTTCCAACAAACTGCCTCTAGAAGGCCACCCAAAACGTATCAAAGTTTCTGATGCACCCCTGTGGTAGGCTATTGTATCATTTCAGAGCACTCCCTATAAAAGACTAAGAGAAGGCTCTATAAAGCAACTTGTCATCATCGTCAAAATTCATCATAAATTTTTTAAACTGCTCCAGATGATTATATGTATCCTTGCTCCCATCATACTTTTCCATCTTAGTACTGTCAAACCTCTTAGGAAGGTTTTCGTACAGTATTTTGGAGGACAATGGAGATTGTCTCCAATTTCGGCTACGACTAAAGATAGTATCTTCATTGGGAGTTGCAAAGATACCTCGTTCATCATGGAAAGCGAAAGGATCCATCAGTAGCTGGTCGATGTGCCTCCAGCTATGGCTATGAGAGGACCCTTTACTCAGATGCCTTTTCAACCTTCCATGCCTATCCCTTTTTCTTGAATATTTTTTAACCAATTTTTTCTTCTTCTTGGACCTGCCTTCATCACTGCTGGATGACAGGGACTCCTCAATTCCATCGTAGTTCGAGGAGCTACAAGAGGATTCTGACTCCGAGCTCTCCACCGGTTTAGACCGGTGAGACTTCTTTGAGCTGACATGAGTCTTATTAGCACTCAAGTGAGTCCTTGCTGATGGGTCATGCTCCCTTGGATTGTTAGTGTGGTGAATGACTGACACATTTGATTTTTCTTTCAAGCCTAACTCCATCTTTTTAGCAGCTCTCAAGGCTTCTATTTCAGCCTTCAACCTGTCTCGTTCTTCGATCGTGTACTCATCGTTTTCTCCCACCACTTCTAACAAAGGTGGTGGCACTGCTTGCTCGTCCGGATTCATCAGAACTGGTGTTTTTTGCTGGTTTCGAGTGCTGGATTCAGGAACCTTCTCCTCCCACTATAGTCGCCAATTTGGTGAGGATTATTTTAGACTGAGGGTAATTTTGTCAGATGTTTTGTGGTATTTTGAGGGTATTAAATGTTTGAGTGTTTCGTATTGAGAGATTTAAGCTGCCTTGTTGTATTAAATGTTCATTACCCTCATTAATGAAAGTGGTTGGGTATTTATACCCTTAATTATGGGCCCATGGGCTTTCGGGTCAAACTTATGAAATTGGGTCAAGTTCAAAGACCCATTAGTTTATTAAGCAGATTAGCAATTAGCTTAGTCAAAAGGTGTTTAGTGTTTTAATACTTTTGTCCTATCCGGATACTTCAGTGGGTAATTATTGTCCGGATTACCCCTGTCCGGTTTTCACAGTGAGTGTTGGTGAATAATTCCAGACTCATCAAACACTATCAAACAATTATATGTTATTTTGACGGATATGGACTTAATATCAATAAAAGTTGTCGAACAAGTGTTCATTAATGTAATCCATATGCTATTTCGATAGAACTTTAGCATAAACATCCTAGCAAAAAATGAATGACAAAAATGCTTCCAATGATTTTTTACGTTCGTGGAATAATATAATGTTGTAGGAGACGGGACTCGCGTTCAATAAGAGTTGGTCCGAAATTCTCATGGAGTTCAAAGATCATTCGAAATAAATAAAGTAAATCGAAAGTTGGTTAGGTCCTTACGGTGATAGGTTTCTCACGTGAAAAACTAAAAAGTTCATGCATTTTGGTAACTATACCACTAACCGTGTGAAGAGTGCTCGTTCTACCTAAAAGGTATTATTGGTACCAAAAAAGATAAGTTGATTCATTTTTGGGTAAGGTGCATTGTTTGCTCGAAATACAACATGGATCAGTTAGAGCACCATTTAAAAAAGTCAATTTATAGACCAACATAAATTTATAGACAAATATACCAAGCTCAGAGCTTACGTCTCTCACACTAATTTATAATTTTATCAGACCAAGTAGAATATACCCAAAATATGAAATTTGTGGATACAAATTTCACTTGTGCTATACGCATTACACACGGTGTGTCGTGTTTGCACGACATCTACAAATTTTAAAAATAACCATACTGGCACCTTTACAATCTTTGAAAGACCATTGGAAGAGGTTAGATATAGTTTTATGTACCAATGTAATAATGACAAAGCTATTGAAATAAAAATTAGATAAATTCGTTAATTTTTTTATAGAAACCAAAGACAAAGCACACATAGGACATGATACAAAAATGGGTTGCCATAGTCTATCCGTAAACATATTAACTTTTGGATTCTCCATATAAAATAAAATAATGTGGTTTTCCAATTGTAAAACCTAAATTATTTATTGTTGCATCATCTACTAAACGAGATATATCATATCATAAATATGTAGTAGATTCGGTGAAAGTGAGTGCACCATCGGTAGGTAAATATTTCAAAATTCAATTTGTCATTTTGAAGAGAAAGTTTAAAACTCTGTCAGTCAAATTACATAGAGAAAGTGAAGTTTCTACCCAAACAAGTGGTCATATATATCCTCTCAAAAAAACTTTATAAAGTGGAACCATTATTTAGAAATCATACGATGCATTCACTATCAAGTGGAATAGTTAGCTATAGTCACGCGATATAAGGCCTTCTAAAGTAATATTGTTTGATCTAAAAGGTTAATACAATAATTTCCTATATTGTATAGACCTTTTATAACTATAATCAACGATATTAAAGCTGATGAACATTGCAGATATTGCTCAATTATGTTTGGCTTGAACGGACAACAAAATGAATTGAAGTTGATAAGGGATACATTTTATAACGATCTAATATATTTTGCTAACGCTTCCATGAAGATATTTAGTGGTATAATTGAGTTACTAAATATCACAAAACTATAAAGTACCATGCAGATCAAGATCGCATCAAAGTTTAATTGTATCGTTCATTTTGTAAGACAGCCGGGTTGATGAATGTTAGTTTCACTTTTTTACCATTACGATGTGCACCCCTTCGATGTCTACAATGAAGGAAATCAGTTTGGGTTTTGTTAATAGAAACCATTGTATCTATGTAATTATTTCATGTCTTTATTTTTTTAATCAACCATATTTATGTGACATTTACGTTGTAATTTTTTCTTTTGTTATGTTATGTAGCTTTTTATTGCGAATGAATCCTGAAGTTCAAGGTACTTCTTATATAATATTTTGTATCACATAAGCTGCGGGTTGGGAATTATTGATTATATCTTGTTGCAAGATATATAAAGAAATTCAAAATCTTAAGAACATGCTCATTAAACATAAAATGACACATCTAGGTGAATTCGTTTAATATTTCGTGCATTTTAAAAGTATTTGTCATTGTAATGTATTTGTGCTAATTAATTAAATGTTTAATGTATTTGTTTTATGTTCTTGTACCAAATATTGAAAACCTCATACATAAATCTATAAAATTAAATATAAAACCCAAAGATATTGTATACAATGGTATGAATTTATCATATCGTTGGTACAAAACTATACAAGTGGTGCACAATTTCCATACTGTTGGTACCATATTTATATCAGCGATATAACGTACTTGTGTTGTCGCTTTAGTAGGAATTATATTGGCGATGTGGATTTTTTATACCATCGGTACAAAACTATACCGATAATATATAATTTTCATACCACCGGTGTAACAATTATACCGACGATATAATTTCAATGTACCACCGGTGTTAGAGTTTTAAAACTACTAGAAATTTAGAGTCATGTGTGAGGGAGTGTGCCAATGATGTGGATTGTTCATACCACTGGTACAAAATTATACCGACGGTACATAATTTTCATACCGACATTGCAACAATTATACCGACAATATAGGTTCAATGTATCATCGTAGTTAAAGTAAAAAAATATAGTAAAAATCACAGCTATATATTAGGAAGTGTATTGACAGTTTGGATTTTTTATACCGTTGGTACAAAACTATACTGGATGTACACAATTACGAAACCATCAGTCCAACAATTACGTCGGTGGTATAGGTTTAATGCACCATCGGTGTTAGAGTCTAAAAACACTAGAAATTGGATTCATATCTCAGGGAATGTACCGGTGGTATAAAATTTTCATACCGGTCAGTGAAACAATTATACTCGCAGTATATGTTTAATGTGCAGGTGATGTTGGATTCTTAAAAACACATCCAAAATATGAGAGAGTATACCGACTGTATGGAAGTTTTGTACCATTGGTACAAAAATAAACCTGTGAGATGGAATTTCCATACCGCCAATGCGTAAATAAAATTGGTGGTATATTGTAATTTTACCGCCAGTTTCGTATTGTAAATTTGAAAAACATTAACTACCTTTTCGTACCATCACATGTTGTGTGGCTATATTTTTGTACGATTGCATAAAATATCCATAATACATCACAATAAATATTTTATTCAATAACACAATATAACATAAGAAAGTTTGAAATCCCAATAACTAACATCATTCACGTACAAAAACAGTACTCGTCCACAGCTTAAAAAAATAACAACAACATCCAATAGTATATCAACATCGTTTGTGACTAAGAAAACATACGTAGTATGAAAATATTTAAAATAACGAGGAACCAATTAGCAATGATAGTTATAACTTGGGTCACAAAATTACTTATATTTGCGTCGTTATCGTCAAGATGTTGAATACATTTGTTCTTATAAATTTCCTCTACTCATTCAAGATTACCAAGAATATTATGAGTTATAACATATCAATGATACCTCTTCACAAACTCATCGTATGATAATGCTAGATTAACTATAAGTAATCAAGAAAAAACACATTGCAATTTTAATGGTCAATATTGTACTACCTAACACATATAATATATAATCCCGGGTAGCGTGAGTGAATTACTCATCAGTCATAGTACCATCATGATAGTGTTTAGTAGAAAACATCTCCCGCAATCACGATAGAAGAATAAATTTCCCACCCATACTAAACGCGAACTGTAGATAAAAAGGTCTAACACCAAATATAACAAAACAAACCAGGTTTCTCGCATCCTCACCAACATACAGAACAAGATCTAAAAATGTATTTTCTACGAGAAGACCCGTAATAGTATGGACATCGTCAAGCGTCGCAATCATCTCACCGATATATATATATATATATATATATATATATATATATATATATATATATATATATATATATATATATATATATAAAGTACGTGTTTCTGCATGCCAACGCTTGAAAAATACCTCGATTATATGTATATTAGTATACCAATGCGAGAGACAATCGATACGAGTTTTGATCGACATACGCATAACCTGCTCGTGAATTGTAGTATGATACCTCAGATCCCATCCCCGAACAATATCGTACATAAATGAACAACGCAGGTTTAATCGAGGCTACAAAAGAAATAAAATTTAACTAATAAAAACAATATGGAATATCATTAGTCAAACATAAAAAAATATAGAATACTAGTCAAATATAGAAGTCTTAAAGAAATTTACATAATCCTGGAAGACATTATAAGCCTTGTGCTTTTTGTGTTCCAAATATAAGTGAAGTACGTGGGGATTTACACGTGCGATCGTCCATCACCACTCTCTCGTCTGTTGTGGGAGAAGGGGAATAATGAGTACCCTCGTTAGAATAAGAGACCGACTCTATATATGTTCTAGACGATTACGTCGCACACTACGAGAAGTATAATCAATTAGATCAGCTCTCGTGATGGTCGTATAGGTGACGTAAAATGTTAGCATCTTTTTCATTGACTTTGTTTTCATATCTACAAAAAGTCAATTTATGAATAAGAAAAACAAAACACATATTTACCAAAGGCTAGATAAATTATATATTTTAGAACTATATATGTAGTATATTAATGTCATCCGACGTATAAAACTGGTCAACAATAGACATACAGAAGCATGTCAAAAATCACATAGATGTAGCACAGACATTGCATATGATAGCATGCAATATGTGTATATTGTCAATATTTCCGCGTACATCCCACGATAAACATTGTCTCAGTTGCATGATAGTTTGTTACAATTTGCATCGTATTCGCGCGATGTATGCTACTAATATAAGTGTATTAGCGCGACGTACGTGACGAACAACAAAATCCAGATTCGTAAACCCTAATTCCCTCAAATCTGAATCATTTTATACAAAAAAATATCATAAATGCAACTTATATGAGTTTGACACAATAATCAACCAACAAATCCTTAAACAGACAATTAAAAATATAGGAAAATCGAATTTTTCTAAATTAGATTTTTCACACCTAAATAACTACAAAATTAATGAACGAAATAAAAGACAAATTATACCATTACGCTTATATTATGTATCGTAATCTAACTACGAAATCGGATTTGAAAAATGAGAAGGTTGAGAGATGAGTTTTGTTAGAGATTTTTAAAAGCCATAAAAATGGTGTATCATCTAACAAAAACTATTTGCATCTCTTTTCTAACAAGAAAAAGTCATATCTAACAAATTGATATGAGATCTAAAAAAAACTATCAGATTTGGTGGTGTGAGATTCAATAATAATAAAACTACATCTAATCGGACATTAATTGAAATCGTATTGTTTATGCTAGATTATTAGGAATTTATCTTGATAGTTCGATGACTCAACCACATTTAAAAATGACAATGGATCATCCAGACCAGATTCAGATCATCATATTCGGACCCGTCTTTTTTTACTTTTTTACTTGTACGTTAATTCAATTTTACAACATCCGTTCTGAAACTCTAAACCTATCCATTCATATGATGGATCCCTCGACGAACATTAATATTTTAATCTTCTACGTTAAATATAGTATTTATTATTATATTATATATATGCATCTTATTTATATATTATATTTTTTTCACACTAATATATTTTCCTAGCGGATAAATTTAAAATTCAAAATCAATCCGACGCACTTACAGATCATGAAATTTAAATATGAATTTGGTCCATTTTATTTTCGTCCGGATCATGGTATCGGAACTGATCAAGCCGGACAAAGACCCATAGTACCATTCCTACCCCGAAATCTAACTATAGCCTGATAATGCAACCCAATAACTCTAATCCTGTACCTAACTAGGTCTTAACATGCTTCACGGGCATTAAAAGATTGGACCTTATGGACCAAGTATGGATAATTGAAACTTGTACAGATACCAATTCAGTCCTGTCCTGGGTCTGTTAAATAGAAAGGGTTTTAAGAAATAACAATAGGAAACATCACCAAACTTCAGCTCTACTGCCCCTCTCCGCCATGGTTTCGCTCTCCACTTGGCTGCGATACGCAGCCCATAAGTTCGAATACTCCGCTTCATTCAGCTGGAAGGTACCGCTCTTTCCTTCGATTTCTCATGTATCTAACTCTAATCCTTTGCATTTGGGTTTTACTTTTTTCCCTCTTCTTTTCTTGGAATAGGTTACTGTTTTCTGGAATTTAACCTTAGTAGATGTAAAGTTTCGATTTTTTAATTTTATTGTATGGGGTCTCTGTATTGTTAGTCATTGAAACGCCACAATTGGGATCACCGGTGTCTGATTGTTGGTTTGGCTCAGTTTTCTTTTCACCAAATACCGAATGTTATCAAGATTTTGGATTATATTGTTTAATGCGTGTTTTCTGGGGTCTGGTTGCTCCATTTCTTTTCTGTTTTGTTAAAACTTGAATATGCTGTTTTATCCTTCTTGGGTACTATGGTACAATTGTTATGATCTTGAGTTCATCGGCATAGAAAACTGAAAATACGAAACAAAACCTTAGTTTATGTGTGCTATCTTTGGTCCTTGGGACCAAGTACAAGCCTTAAGGTACAGAAAAGCAATCAAGCATCAGGTGAATCAAGATTGGCCGTGTCTTCCTTGAGTTTGGAGTGTTTGGGTAAAGAATATGGATATTCTTTGGATATCTCTTTATAGCAGGGAATTTGGGGAAGAGCGGAAACTTGTATTTCTTTGAATCAAGTTATTGACTCTGCTTTGAGGATTGTAATAGCGTGGCAAATCTCTGTCCTAGTATTCTAGTTGCTTAGAGTTCTTCATCTATAAATTACTCTCATCACATGAAATTTACTCTTTCATTTTCAGTTACTTTGTATCTTATGTGACCGTGGTACTTTAACTGAATAAAGGTTAAGAAATCACATTTAGGATATCTTCTTGGATGTTACATAGTTTCATCATCCACTGTTCCATCAATGGAGATGAAGTACCTCTTTTTTTGTTTAAAATCACAAAAAGGGCTCTAGAAATAGTTGAGGTATGCATATGTACTATTTTGAAGTGCTATATCTCTAGAGCTTCTAGCAAATGATGGATCCTCAACGGCTAAACTCTTAAGGGATTTTAGATTACATTAATTTTAAGGATATTAGGGTATTTCTATAGGGAATCATATAGGTTATGAGCATGGAGAGGTTGGGGGTCTTAGCATTATTTATTCTTTTTAAATACTATATATCCGACTCACAAATGCTGTACTAAAAAAAAAGGCTAAATGTTATATGAGAAAAGTCATTTTGGTCAAATAACTACATGCAACTCTAAGGTATTCATTAAGCACTTGTTACAGTCCATACTAGAACAACAACCTAAAGCGATTTTTCCAAATTTAATTCCTGCAATGTATAGTTGGTAATTGTTGATTTGAGCTATTCCCATCGTCCGAATTATGCTTTGTCTAAATTGTATTCGGTTAGTATTCTTAGAGTTTCAAACGAGCACATAAATTTGGTAGATTAAATTCAGTTGGCAACTATATATCTGTTCACTTTTGGTGGTTTTTACAGCATGTAATCATGTCTCAAATATGGGAATAACGCATGGAAAGGAAATAAGTATGGCGATTAATTTTGTTTGAGACAAATGACAATGATTATTGGCCAAAAACCTAAGTTGCTAGCCGTACCTCAGTTGTATATCACTAAGCATGATGTTGAAGTGATGTAACAGAAACCTGGGTTTCTACCCTTACCTTAGTTGTATGTA
The DNA here is from genome assembly GCA_036936605.1 of Limnanthes douglasii subsp. nivea. NCBI lineage: Eukaryota > Viridiplantae > Streptophyta > Magnoliopsida > Brassicales > Limnanthaceae > Limnanthes > Limnanthes douglasii. The sequence continues at coordinate 41,482,507 of JAUPFV010000005.1, read as the reverse complement.
TAGACTTTATTGTTGATGCATAAGCCAGCATGATAGTCTCATCATATCTAACTCCGATATATGTCGGTGGATTCCTTTTTCTAATATGCTCAAGTGTTTTTTTATGTTAGTAAAATCTGAGTCTTCATTTATTTTGTATTTTCATTGCCAGTGCTATAAGAAAGGTAAGATCAGTGAAAAAGAATTAAGTGATGCAGTTTGGAAAAATCTATTCCAAGGAAGGTTGACTTACTTGCATTGGACTAAAGAAGGGCAAGAGATGGCTCCGACGATAGGACAGGATGGAGGTACCCTACTTGTCAGGAAGATACCAGCGGCTGATCCAACGTAATATTGCTTCTCCTTTTGTTTGTTACTGTTTTTTTTATTCTATTAGTTTTCTCTTCTCTTCCATTATATCCGGCCCCTGTTTGTTAGGATTAGGCGTCTTCATTTTAAGCATAACTTCGAAAGTTTGAAACCACCTGCTCTATCAATTTGATCGTGGGTTTTCTATACTTCTTCCCAAACTTTAAACCACATATTTTTAAGCATATTTGAGTAAAGTAAAATATAAAATAAAAGGCTAACATGTCATAGTTGTGAGGATGGTTGTTTAAATTTTCTTAGTTACTAAATAATGATGTTTTCCTTTAATTCTATTACTACATGAGTTCAAGTTGGAATTTCTTATGAAATATTGTGCAACATATTTTCTCCTCTGTTGCACCTGTTATGTTCTAGTGAATGTTGTGTTTAGAATAAATTAGGCCAATTCTTGGTCTCTGGAAATGATTCTGATTTTACCGCATAAGAGAGCATAATTGAAACCTTATCATGTATGACCTGCTGATAGGTGCAAAGAACTTACTTCAACTCTTTACTAAATTCCTCTTTATGGTCCAAGGAGGCTGTGTTTTGTTGTCATGAACTGACTAAAGACGTTTGTTTCTCTTTGACATATTTCTTACAAGCAGACATTTATGTAGTAACAAGTACAAATCTGAATTGGTGCATGAAGACCGTATTTAGCCGCTATACCACTCTCTGTCTTGGTTTGGTGTAAAGCATCGGCTTGCTTCTATTTCAAAAACAAAGTAGAGATCATTTCTGTTTTGAAAAGTAAATGAGAAAAATGTCTTGTATGAACGCAAATAAAACGGAAAGTTTATAGTTGATTTTTTTTGGGCAGGCGAGTTTTTGTTGGAGATGTTGTTGTCTTGAAGGATCCTTTGAAATCGGAAAACTATTTAGTTAGACGGTTAGCAGCCATTGAAGGGTATGAAATGGCCTCCAATGATGAAAAAGAGGAGCCTTTTATTCTTGACAAAGATCAATGTTGGGTTTTGGCTGACAATGAAGAGTTGAAACCAAAGGTAAACGGTTGTAGTTTAAAAACACAGCGATAAATGCATTACGTCTTCCTTTTCAATTGTTGGTTTAAGAGATGATTTATCTTTCTTGTAATGGCAGGAGTCTTATGATAGTCGAACGTTTGGTCCAGTTGTCATGACGGACATCGTTGGTAGGGTTTTATATTGTTTAAGAACAGCTGTTGATCATGGCCCTGTTCAGAACAGGTGAGATGCTCTATTTTCAGCATTTCCAAATCATTTATATTATTTTTTGTCTTTTCTAAAATCAGAAGCCTAGATTTTATCGTACTGATAACATAAAGTACTTTTGCGTTGGCTTACCAGTGATTCCAGCATGCAAAAGGATTCTCCCGTGTTGCAAGTAGAATTGGATGTTGAAGAGATGACAAAAAACCACAAAGCATAGAATAATCACTTTGGTTTGTATGTATAAATCTTCTTATTAAAAGCTCAGTCGAAGACATCGCCAAGAAATAAAAGCAAAGTTATGTTGAGCCAGTTTGGGGGATTAGTTGTTCTTATTGTTAAGCAACTGCTGCAATTGAATTCTTATCTTGTGTTTCCTGAGTCGGCCGAGCAAAGAAGCTTAACCAAGAAATTGCATAAACATATTGAGAGTAGTTGTGTTTGTTTGGATTATCTATTCTCATTACGGCTTGAATGCAATATTTAGATCAACGTTTTTTCATTTCCTTGTGAAAGACATCTATTAATTAAAATGCCAGATGCCCTCGGCTTCCCTTATGCCTAAGCATGGTATTCTTTGGTTATTTGAATAGGTAACCAATCATCCTTTTCTAACTTTAGTGTTGGAGAACAGATTTTTGCATCTCTCCTGTGGGCGAGGAATTGGCATCACCCATTAATGGTGATACTGATAGGAATGTCTCCTTTGAAAAGAAATTAATGGATTCAATACTAGCCTTTTTTTAATAGTCGTTTCATATTTGTTCTTTTGTTATGTTTCTCCTAAGGTGAAAGTAATTGACCTAGAGACCATGTTATTGAGAGAAATTGGACTCTGATCATTTGGGTGAGAGCAATCAACCTCATCTCTGAAAATGAGAGGTGAATAGGTGATGTGATGATGGTAAAAGATAAGAAAGTAGTATTATTGACATTCAGTCTTCTAGTTACATACCTATTTCAACTTAATCATACAAATGTGTACAGTGCTAAGTGTTTAAATCTCACATTAGGATTTTTCTCCTTTTTCATGGACCATTTTGTGCTCACGTTTGCACATTGAGGCAAAGATCTAATGCTATCTTTATGGTATATTAGGGCCTCATTTTGTAGGTTTATTAAAGACAAACTAAACAGTCTGTCAAAGATTTCATGCCTGTCATTCTGCGTGTATAGGCAGTGCTGTTTCTCTTAGTCGGATCTTACCCACTAGTTATATATTATCCATCTTAGGTAATACACAATTTTTTACTATGCTTTTGAGCATCTCTACGTTCCCGTGTCTCATACCAAACTACTGCGCCGCTTCATATGTCAATTGTCTCGTGCACAAAAGTATTGTGTTCACTCGCACATTAATTGCACCAGCTTGCGCCTTTTTTGTAAGTATGCACAATACACATGAGTTGAGCTAATTCCTAACACCTAATTTGCAGAATAACACCAACTCCACCATTTCCTTGTAGAATGTCGTAATAAGACTCTTTAGGTAGTTCATATCATCTATATACAGTGTTTTGATCTAAGATTTGAATTCTTCCATGTTTCAGCAGTAGCATATTTCCGGCTAAGTAATGGAAAACCTTTTTCCTATTACATAAATCCAATTTTCATTTCATCCCGAAATGAGGGTTTTATAGTTTGCTGATTTAAATGTACGTTATTGTATAAAATACTCGTAATAGGCATTAGCGTACATCTAAACGAATAAGTTCAAGAATGCACCATCCTCGTGTATTTTTCACTTGAACGATGACTCTTATAGCATATAACCTTAACTTTTGTTTGAACTTAGTTGGATCCATGCAATGTTTTTTAGACTTTCCATCTTTCAACTTGTCAGATTCTATTAAATTAATTTTAAATTTTCACATTTTTTAGTTTGTGGCTAATCTCTCCAGGATTTGAGCACGAGTTCGAGTGAACGATGTGATTGAGTTTGATTTGAAGTTTTAAACCAATTCAAAGATTTACTCGAAGCTAAATGCAAGATTTGTGACGTCTTTTCTGCCTAACTTTAACTCTATCTATAATCATAATACAAATAATTTTATTATAAACTATGACTTTATTATACAATATCTTGATCATGTCTGATAGATTTTATCTAGGCCAATAACAATGGTATTAGTGACAGTGCATAGGCTACAGTATCTTCAAAATACGTTCATGGCATATATCATAAGTGATATTGTTGATTATGAATCATAAATCTTCCAAAACTTTTATCATTCAAAGAATCTAATTACTCTTGCGAATAAAAATACATAAGAAATAAATAGTGTTATTTATCATTTTGCATTTACACGTTCTACGATTTGAGATTTGTAGCTGAAGCTTCAATTTGATGAAATCATACCGACGATTTTTAGGATGGAGTCTTCATACAGGCTAGCTAGGTGCACTCGAGTATGACCTTCAAAAATAGAGAGTAGTGGTTTTGATGGAGAAGCTCATAAAAAGCCTGCAAAAGTTGTAAATAAGGGAGAATAAAGAACTAAAAATAAAAAATGACATAATAAAGATATGAATGATCGTGATAGTGAACTATGGTTATTCAAGATCATTTATATTTATTGAATATTATTCACTAAATTATATATAGGTCTCTCAGTATTAGTGTATGCATATAATAACAATACAATCTAAAAACTAAAAATACTTGAATATATACACCACTCCAATTGAATCTAAACATCATCTGAACTAAGGACCCACATGCGAACTCCGTGTTAGTGAAATACTGAAGGGGTGATGCCTTGGTGAAATAATATGCAATTATGAAATTTGTGTCATTGTGCTCTACCCTTATATGGCCATTCTAGATTCGTTCCTTCGTAATAAGGAACTTAATGTATATATGCTTAGACTTATTTGAGTTGTTGTTTCTGTTTGAGAGCATAAGTGCTGAAATATTGTCACAACAGAGCTGAAGCCAATTCGCTCCGCTATACGCAATGCATTCACAAGGTTTTTTAACCAAAATGCATGAGTAGATTTTGTGAAACATGTTACATACTCGGCTGTCACAGTAGAGTCTGTGATAAGATTATGTTTTGTACACTTCAACAATATGGTGCATCCAACTAAAATGAATATATATTCACTGGTAGACTTTCTGGTATCTACACACTTTGCAATATCCGCATCAGAATATCATACGATCTCCAGGTTATCCGATATATTGTTTGTCAATCTGAATTGTTTGGTGTTCCTTAAGTACCAGAGTGCCCTCTTTACAATATTCCAATGGATAACTCCCGGATTGATCAAGTACCTTTCCGATATTCAAAATATAAATGATATGTATGGTTTGGTACATACCTGAGAATACATTAGACTACGAGTTGCTGATTCATAAGGTATTATATGCATAGACTGAATTTATGAATGTGTTTTAGGACCTTTATGGAGTGAAATCATGTCACATTTCCCTATAGTGGTTTTCATGGGTTTTTTGTTGTTCATACCATAATAACGTAACATGCTTTCAGTGTATGTATTGTGTTAGAAACCCAATATATCGTTATAACGGTTTCTTATGGATCTCTAATACGTGGGAGACTTCACCAAGGTTCTTCTATCAAATTTATTTCATATGAATTCTTTGGTAGCATGTAATAAAACTATATCTTTAGTGACTATGAATAATTAATCGACATAAAACGCTAAATATATCATTTTACTCCCACTGATCTTATGATATACACAATATTTGACAAATTTTACCTAAAAACAAACAAGGTGACAATGTCTATGAACTTATGGTACCACTAAGAAATGTATATTTGAGTCATAAATAGATTTATTTAGATTATATATATCATCAACTTTGGGTATCCAAACATAAAGTTTTCAGGTTGTTTGATGTAAATTGTTTTCTCAATTTCTTCATTGAGGAATTTTGTCTTAACATCCTTCTGAGTAAGCTCAATGTCAAAATGAGCAACATTTTTTACGATTTTCATAAAGGATATATTTAATGATACCATGGAAAAGGTCTCAAAATAATCTATCACTTTTGTTTAATAATACTATTTTTTACAGGACGAGCTTTGTATATTTTAGCTTTTATTGAAGCATTATGTGGTTTTAAACAACCATTTTTAATTATGTTCTTTCTTCCCTTAAGGTAAGATGAAAATATCTCAAATCGTATTATCTTGCATTGATTTGTACTCGACATCCATTGCTTCAATCCTTAGTTTAGAATTTGATATCTTCATAACAACCTGAAGACTAGGTCTTTTTCCAGAATGTTTGAAGTTTATTTATATTCATTAAGGAATGCTACATAATCTGAATATATGGAACTCTTCATCTTTCGACTAGATCTATACAGTCTTGGTTCGTTGTGTTATTCTACTTATTGAAGTTGTTGAATTTGTTCATTGTGAATTGATAATGATATAGAATGTTGAAGGCTTAAATATAATGAATTAAAAGTTTTATATGATCAATTGTAAAGTTATAGGACATATTTTAGACTGTTTGTAAAAATGGGAGGCTAAAGTGCAATTAACCCATTTATGTAACTAATTCTGTTACTCCAAGTCTGAACGCCTATAAATAAAGGTTGAGCCTATTAATACAAGGATCAATATTTTCCAAAGTGAAAGCTACTTTTTACTCTTAATTTCTTTCTCTAAAATCAATCTCTCTCTCTCTCTCTCTCTCTCTCTCTCTCTTACCTTCAAGAACAAGATTTACACTTACCAAATTGGCGACCACAATGGGAGATTTTGATCGATCGGTATCTTGATTTCAAAATCTAAAACCAGAGAAAGTTGAATTTATGATCAATTATAGTTGTTCTTGATTGATAATGGAGACATGGAGTGTAAATGATCCTTCGTTTTAAAGGAAATTAAATATTTAAGATCTGATTTGTGAAGAAAGAAAAATAAGAAAGATTATCAAATTCCAGTTTAATAGACTCATTCAGACATTTAAGCTCGAATGAATCAGTTACTGGATAAAATTACAATTCTAAATGAGAAGTATGATCAAAGAGAGCAAAATATTTAATTAGGTAGGCTGAAATCTGAGGTATACCAAATAGAGAGAAAAAAAGATGTGAACAACCAATCTAATCGATCTTGTACAACTCGTCATATTCGAATATAGCAGAGGAAAACTCATTTTGAATCTAATACGGAGCATCGAACTTCACGAAAAGAGAAAAAATACAAGCATAGGTATGTTACATCGAGTGATGATGAGTTTGACAGTTCAACATCTGAACAGAAGAGGTATCGAGGATCTTTGAAAGAAGAAAAAGGTCGGCCTCAAAAGTCACGAAAAGAATATAAATCAAGAAGAGACAATGTGCCTCGTTGTTTGGCGCAAACAGAGTGATGTGAAGGAAATATATAGAATCAATACACAAGAGTAAATGATTAGAATTTGTACATTTTCATGGGAACATGAGGAGATAACCAATACGTTCAAGGAGTTGATTGAATAAATTCTCCTTTAACGGTTGAGATAAGGTCTATTACTTTTCTGAAGCGATTCGATATCTACAAGGTCGAAAAAAATGATGGGATGCAAGATCCCGATGACCACATCGAACAGTTTAAGAACTACATGATGAACTTCGAATATGATTATAGGTTGGTATGCAGAGCCTTTTCTCAAACATTTAAGGGCATATCTTTGAAATGATATAATAAGATTATGAGGGGATCTATTTCTAATTTTAGATATTTTATACAAATTTTCGACGATAATTTGTGGGAAGTAAAGAAATACAAGCAAATGGTGACACAATAATATAGTGTAAGTAGAATATGAGAGATAAGCTGAAGGACTATACAAAGTGTTTTGTGTTAATGAAAGCCGGATTAGATAATTGTGAAGAGTTGGTAGCTATGGTTGCATTTGGGCAAGGTTTATTACCAGGTGATTTTGTAGATGAAACAACAAAGAGGAGAGCTTTGACTTTTGGAGCGCTGATGGCTCAAGTCGAGGATCAAATTAAAATGGATGAATCAACTAGAGTTTGAGGAGTGGTTGGACCCAGTCAAAAGAATTCAGGGTATGTGTCAAATAATCAAGGGCACTATTCGAATTTTACCCAACCATCTCGTCCAAGGAATAACAATGGTTTTTCTCTTCGAATTTGAGGGTACCCAACTCAAGACACAAGGTATCAATTTCAAAGACTGAGGCCAAATCATTGGACCCAAAATATTATGATGATTTAACTAAAAATATTGTTGCAGTTTATGAAAAGTCAAAATGATATGCGACTCTTAAAAACCCAACTCTGATAAATAGACAAACAAAAGAGCGCAACAACAGGTTTTGTAAGTATCATAATAACATAGGACATGATATTGCAGATTGTATAGCTTTAAAAAAAGGTGCATATTTTCATTGAAAATGATAGATTAGCCTCTTTTGTTAAAGGGAAGAGCAGTGGGTCAACGACTCCAAGTGCATCGAATTTGCAAGCAGCAAATCCAAATTTAAAGGATTTTTTTTAATTATTCTAGATATCATGTTCGATGAGTTCGATGCAGCTCCAAATATTTGGATACAAATCCAGATCGGTTAATTTTGATGGTTGTGGATGAACCAGTGGAGGTAGGAAGAATTTGAAGCTTATGCGAATATTTAGAGTCTTTGGAAATTTTTGGAGGAGATACGATGACTGATAACACCAATATCTCCAGGAAAAGGCATGTGGTAAGTTTACCTACCCATATAGAATGATGGATATCTACTCATTCATATGGTAAGAAAGATGTTCCTTTTATTATTTTCGACGATGACAATTTGAGAGGCACTGCAGATCCTCATGAAGATAGTGGTTATTGAATTATAAGTAGCTGGTATTGAAATCCGACGCGTTTTAGTAGATACAGGAAGTTATATGAATATTTTGTTCAAGTCAACAACGATAGGATGCGTAATCCTCCTCGAATTTTCCAATCAGACCGTAATATAATAGGGTTTACAGGTGTAACAGCCCAGGTGATTGGAGAATTCTAGAGTGAAGTGGGTTTGGGAAAAAGGCCTTTTAAAAAGAATGTTCAATTTTTATTCATGGTGGTGGATTGTCCGACCAGTTATAATGCTATTTTTGAGAGATACTGGCTTTTGAGGATGTATGTTGTTGTACCACCGTTCATTAGTGTTTGAAGTATGTCATCGGAGACCGTGTTAGGGTAGTCCGAAGTGATAAAAAAAGTAACTATAGAATGTTATCAATAACTCTGCGTATGTGAGGTCCTAACAATGAAGATCGAATGGTTGGATAGAATTAAGGGGTTTGACCTCGGAAAAAGAAAAAAGAATTGATGATTCGAGGGAAACTCCGGGTTTTTTAACAGTAAGTGAAGGCATAGAAGAGTATTCTTTTCCTAATGGAAATATTCTTCGAATAGGGACATTACTGTTATAAACTTTGCGTCAACAATTGTTGCAATTCTTGTTTGCTAATTTTCTAATCAAGCTAGTTATTAAAAAAAGACGTGCATTTTATGTTGAATAATCAGAGGCTATTGTTGAAGAAGTGGAGCGTTTGTCTAAGGTCGGACATATTAGGGAGGCGCATTATCCTTTATGGACAACAAACCCCGTGTTGGTGAAAAAGAAGAATGAAAAATGGAGAATGTGTGTTGACTTCACAAATTTGAATTGAGCATGTTCTAAAGATCTATTTCATGTTCCTTGAATAGATCAACTGGTTGATTCTACTTAAAGAAATAAAATGTTATCTTTTATGGATGCTTTTTTGGGGTATAACCAGATTCAGATGGATGCAAAAGACAAAGAAAGTACTACATTTATCATAGATCGAGGCTTATATTGCTATAGGATTATGTCTTTTGGGCTGAATAATGCTGGAGAAACATATCAAAGGTTGATGAATAAAGCTTTTGCTTCTCAGACTGGGAGAAAATGAAGGTATACAGTGATGATATGTTAGTTAAAGGTTCATATGATGAGAGGCACTTGGAGGATTTAAAGGAAACTTTTTGAAATTTAAGGGCTATTCGATTAAAGTTAAATCCTGAGAAATGTAACTTTGGAGTTCGTTCAGGGAAGTTTTGGGGTATATAATTAGTGAAAATGGGATAAAAGCTGATCTAGAGCAGTTGAAGGCTTTAATCTCAATGACATTACCTCAAACTATTAAAGAAGTGGAAATCTTAAAATGAAGGTTAGCTGCCCTTAATCGATTTATTTCGAGGTATTCTAACAAGTGTTTTCCTTTTTTCCAAGTCTTACGAAGACCAAATGAGTTTGAATGAACATCGGATTGTGAAGTAGCATTTTTGAAGATTAAAGAACTTTTGTTATCATCCAAGATATTGTCCAAGCCTCGAACTGGAGAACAGTTGTTTTTATACATACCAGTGTCGGATTTTGTTGTGAATGTTGTTTTGATAATTGAATATAAGGGAATTTTAAAGCCAGTTTACTATGTGAGGAAACGTTTGTTGGCAGCTGAGCAAAGTTATTTGAGACTTGAAAAATTGGCTTTAGTTTTAGTGGTGGCTTCTAGGAAAATGCGCCCTTATTTTCAAGCTCATACTATTGAGGTTTGAACTTCTTTTCCACTAAATAATGTATTTCAACTGGTGTGGATAATAATCGCCTGAGGGTAGGCTAGTAATTTCAGTTGGTATTTTAAGGAAGTATGTGGGTGTTAAGTGTTTAGAGTAGAGAGTAGAGAGATAATTAAGCAGCTTTGTAGCAGTTAATTCTCATTACCTATAGTTAATGCAGGTGGTTGGGTATTTATACCCTGATGTTTGGGCCCTTATGGGCTTTCGGGTCATGTTTAATGGACCCGGGTCATGTTCAAAGACCCATGAGCTCTAAGTAGGAGAGCAAGTAGCTTAGTCAAGAAGTGTTTAGGTTTTTTAGTACTTTTGTCATAGTTCGAACAGTCCTATGGTCATAGTGTTCAAAGTGACCTGTCCGGTCCATGTGATCTGTTTGGTATCCGGAGAGGTTGGACCGATCTGTCCTTGTACGGGGAGCAGGCAGAATTCGGACTCATCAGGCCAGACATTTCTAGAAGGATGACTAAGTGGTTAGTAGATTTTGGAGATTTTGATATCACGTTTGCTCCTCGAACGGCTATTAAGGCTCAAGCTTTAGCTGATTTTCTTGTTGAATTTTATTCAAACAGATCAGATGAGGAAATAGATAAAGAGTTCTTACCAAATATAGTTCAAACTGATGGTGGTTCCAGTATTTTGGGATCTACTGCAGGAGTGCAGTTGGTTGCTCCTTCTGGTGAGGCAATGTATCAAAATATTAAATTTGGTTTTCATGCATCGAATAATGAGGCTGAATATGAAGCTACATTGGCTGGTTTAAGGCTTACAAATATTTATGGCACAACCATAGTTCGTTTGGAAACAGATTCACAGTTAGTAGCAAATCATATGACAAGTGTTTCTGAGGCTAAGAAGGATAATTTATTTTTGTATCTTCGTGACCTTCGAAATTTAGATATGTTGTTTGACAAAGTGATTGTATAGCATATCAATCAATGAGATAATACAGTTGATGACTCTTTGGCAACAATTGCTTATACAGAATAATATCCTTGAATATTATTAAAGGAGAGTCTTTTCACTCTAACATGATCATAATAATGTAAATATGATGATGAGGTATTTGTCACTCTAGATACAATTTGAGGTGATTGAAGGTCTGATAGTTTTATTTTTTTTACTAAGGGGTGTGTTACCTTAAGACCCACAGTTGGTTAAAATTAAAATATGAAGCCCGTGATTATGTTGTATTGGATGAAGTGTTGTACATGAAATCTTTAAGTAGACCATTGCTATGTTGTTTGGGAAAACAAGAGTCTCAAGAGATGTCTTCTGAGCCGCATGATGGTGAGGGTTCAACACATTGTGCTTTCAAGGCTTTGACACGTAGGGTTTTATTGGCAGGGTATTATTAGCCTTCGATTATGAATGATGCTAAATTTCTAGTTCGAGGTTGTGATACTTGTAAGTATTTTCCACATTCTATTCACAAACTAGCGGTACCACTTATGCCTATTTCCGAAGCTATCCTTTTTTATAGATGAGGAATAGATCTAGTAGGACCATTGCATATGGCTTCTGGAAGACGTCAAATAATCACTGTGGATGTGAATTACTTTTCGAAAGAGGTAGAAGTTGAACCATTATGTGGAACAAAGACAAAGGATGTTATTAAGTTCATTATGAACAATATTTGTTTCCGCTTTGGAGTGCCTCGAAAAATCACTACGGATAACGGTCCTCAATTCAATAACAGAGAAATGACTTATTTTTACGCTTCAAATGGTATACGCAGTTTTTTCCTACACATTTTCATCCTCAAGAAAATGGTCAAGTAAAAGTGATTAGTAATCTATTTTGGAAGGTTTGAAGAAGACTTTAACAGGTGCTGCAGGGAAATGACCTAATTATTTGCAAGAGGTGTTGTGGTCTTATATGACTTGCTAGAGAGCCTACTCAAGAAACAACTTTTGCCTTGGTATATGAGATTGATATTGTTAGTCCCACATGATCTAATTTACCTTCTTGTAGAGTACTCCAATATTCTGAAAAGGTAATGAAGAGGCAAAAAGAACAGAGCTGAATTTTAACGAGGAAAAAATATTAAAGCTCATTTGAATATGACTCACTATCAAAACTTTGATGAAAAGTCAATATAATTAGAAGGTGAGAAGAAGGGAATTTAAAATGGGTGAACAAGTCTTAAGGAATGCATTCCTCCATACAAATGATAAACGACTTGGAAAGATAGACCCAAATTGGGAGGGTCCTTATATAATAATAGAGAGGATAAATCCGGTCACGTATTATCTTTGTGATGAGAATGGGAGAATGTCTCAACATCCCTGGAATATAGAACACCTGAAGGTATATTGGGAATAATTTTCTTGTTTTGATTTTTGTGAATAATTGGCACACTTTTTCCTACCCTGTTAGCTCAGAGAGGTTTTTATGAGGTGTCATGTAGATATTCGAAGGTATTAATAAAAATATTTTTTGGCTAATGGTTATTTTAAATATTAGTATTCAAATAATTTTGGTAACTAGTCATAGACTAGTCATCTTTGAAGTTGTTGACCAAGAGTAGTTATTCCGAAGTGTTATACGTTTATCACTAACACTTTTCAAAGAAACAACCATATTTGATGTGCTAAATTCTCTCAACGCATTATATACTTTGAGGTGTTAACATTCTTTAAACAAAAAATTATTATTTATTGTGCTAGATTTTTTAAACGCACTGGTATTTATTCGAGGTGTTAACATCCTTTAAACACACCAATTGTGGTTTGACGAGCTAAATTTTTTAAGGCATTGTTATTATTCAAGGTAATAATGACTTTGTTTTTAAATTATAAGTTTTTATGACGGGTTAAACGAATATAGAGAAAGAAAAAGTACTAAATCATTAAAGATAATATGATCTTACAAAAAAGATGGTAGAACATTGAGTGAGTTTGAAAAAAAAAAGAGAAAATATCAGTTATTTCTCTTCGGAATTCTCTTCTAAAAAATTTACTCCATCAGTTCATCCTCGGCATTTTCTATAGCAATCAATGTTTCCTTCCCATATTCAATTTTGGCGGCCTCCACAACAATTTTATTTTCTTTCCCAAGGGTAGTTTTGAGATCAGCCATATCATTTGTCAACTTCATTTTTTCTTCTTCATTTTTCTTTAAGGATTCTTGAATAGTAAAACATATTTGCTTCTTTTTGGATAATTCTTTGGCATGTTTCTTCTTAAGATCTTCCATTTCAGTTTGATGAGAAGTATTGAGCTCTTTCATTTGTTGATCATGCTCAGAGTGAAGATGACGTTTAAGTTGGATGGCTCCATGAATATATTGTGCCCTGTCAATTTGGAATACACGAAATTGTTCCTCAATATGTTTGCCAAAATTTTCTATCGTTTTTTAATCTGCAACACCATTATTTTTATATCATACCATTTTCTTAGCCATGTTTTCTAAGTGGCCACGAGAAGAATTTACCTCTGAGTATAATGCTTTGGTTGTTGCTTCGAGGTTGGGAAAAGGTTTCAGAGCAAGTAAGACCTCTTCGGATGGTTCTAGCACAGGGATGAAACTTTCATCATTGTAACGAATGATAGTAGATGAGGAAGCCAACTAAGCATCTGAAGAAGGCTGGAGTTCATTCCAGAGAGGAGCAGTAACTTGATGGACAATTCGTCGAAGTTGGTATTGAATTTGTTGAACCTTTGGATCTACATCTTTGTAAAGAGCTTGGAGCTCTTCTTCACTATAAGTATCATCAGGAAATAAGAGGCCCTCTCCTCGGTGATCTTCAGCTGTTATTCCTCCTTGGTTGTCATCAGTTGTAATTCCTCCTCGATGATCTTCTATTGCATTATTTTCAGCTTTGGTTGGAGGAAGTTCAGAGGTAGTTTCTTCAGATGGCTTTTATGATATTTTAGCAAGAGAAGTTTTCGAGTTGCTATTTTTCTTCTTTAGGGCTGCAGTTTTCTTTCTCTTTAAGAAATGTTCAACCTCGATTTCTTCTTCAATTGTAGGAAGGCTAGTGTCAGTTGTCTTCCTTTTTCCCTTCTTCTGAGGGCTCAGATTTTCTGAAGGGCTAGCACCAGATGTACTAGCTGTTTTTTATTTTCCTTTTTTGCGGGAAGATGGATATCCAATCTGTTCCTCAGATGAAGAATCACCTTACCATCAAGTGCTACCAGTCTCTTCACAGATAAATTTGGATTTGGTGGCTCCATTAGGTTTTCGGGGAGGTTAACACCCAGGATGATCCTCCACAAGTGGTTGGGCAGAAAAGTTGAGTGGAACCCATTGCCCCACTCTTTTTTTTTCCGAAGGTGGCTAGCTTTACAAAAATGTCCTTCACATCCTTATTGCAACCCTTATATCTCTTCAAAATTTCTAAGAGCAACAACGATATGAATCAAAAATTAAACATAAGTTATACAACGAAAGAAAAAATGAAAAACAAAAAAGAACTATCACTCCTCCAGACGAGGTAGAGTCTTGAGGGTTCTCCTCGGATATCTCTTTCTCGTTCTCCCAAGATCCAGATATGAAGACAAAATTTTGCTCCAAATTTGTCATCTTTGAGCAAGTCATCGATGATTTTAAGATCATCATCAAAGGTTAGGTAGTAGAAGGGAAATACCTCCCTTCGAAATTTAGGTTTGGGCAATGAAATCTTTGATGGAAATGGGAATTTAGCTTAGTTTAGAAGCCATGATCACTCATAGAAGTGTGAGCCATTGATTGAGTATTTCTTGTGTAGGGAAAAGGTCCAGGAGTTCGTAGTACTATACTATCATCGGATGTAATGGGAACCGAAGATCCTAGTTGATGAGCTCAGGGTAAACCACCAACTCATCTTTTCCACAATCAAGTGAAATCTCCCCTTCTTTTGGCAGTCGAGGTGTAATATTATTTTCCATTCCCCATTGTTTTTCAGAAGAATAGCTTGAGCTTCATTATATTAGATATAAGGCATATTTTTTAGCACCATAATATATTGAGGAAGAAGAGGATTTAGGTTTACACTCACTCAGGCAGCAACATTCTCGGGAACAACAACTTGAGCTTTTCCTTTCCTTTTCTTTTTATCTGCTCCATGTTTCAAGGTGTCGTCTTCTGTATCCGGTGCAACTCCACTTTCTTTAGCACCACTAACAAAATAACTAACCTATGGATCTGCTTCTTCATTTGAAGCTTCATTTATAAGCCAAGGCGGGTTAGAGGTTGAGACTGGGTTTTCTTTTTGTGTATTCCAGGGAGTTTGTTGTGACTCAGTGATAGTCTCAACAATATTCCTCGGTAGAGAAGATGGTGGTGTAGGGTTATCTGCAAGATTTCGGAAAGTAGTTTGTGAAGTATTGACAACATTGATATCTCATATGGCTATGAATTGTTTTTTATTAACAGTAAAATTATGAGAAATGTGAGATTTTGGATGGACTTGAGGATTTTCTTTGTGTAATTTTCGAGGCGGATCAGAACTGATATGAGATGGAGTTTCTTCTGATTTTCTTGAAGTATATAAGCTTCGAGTTACTTTTTGATTTTATCGAGGTGATGTAGTTGTGAAATCAATAGGAGTTGGAGAGAAAGTTTGGGTGTTGGTTGCAAAAGATTTGTTGATAAAGGTTGTTGAGATTCTAGGATAGTTGAACTTGGAAACACATGGGAGCTCTGATTTGGATCGAAATTACCATAATGTATGGTATCAGAAGAAAATCAAGGAGTGTTGATTATCAATCCTGCAGCTCTGTATTCCTCAACTTTTCACTAATGTAGAAGTAATCATAAGCACCAAAAATTGGTTTCTTAAGATCATGGGAAATTGATTTTCTAGATTTTTTGGTTTTTGAGCATTTTTTGATATATTAACTTGAAGATTGGTTGGAAAGTATGAGTTTTTCGGCGAACGTAGCCAAGGAATTGGTTACTCAAGGAAGGATAGCAAGGTATTCTCTCAGGTGAAGGCAATTTTCTCTCTCTAAAATTTTTGTGAGAGGTAAAGAATGAAAGGTTATTTATAGAAGAAGTTGGGGGGAGAGAAAATGGTGTCAGAGAAGTTAAAGAGGTGAAACGTTTATGTGTAAAGGGGATAGTGTGATGTATGTTAACTATCAGACCTAGGGGCAGGTCTAGTGAAAAGCCTAATGACTCATTGCACGTGTACCACTCCATACCAAATGTTTATAACCGTTTTGAAGAAGCCAACTCATACTTCTACATACAAATTTGTTCGAGGGGATTGACTTGAATTAAATTCGAATTAAATACTTATACATATGCATCCAAAGAGAATGACTCAAGATAACTTCAAAGTGAATACACCCATAAATGTATCAGAAGAGGATAAGTATGAAGTTAAGTAGTTTTGAAGTGATTTACATTCGAAGTAGATTGAATTTGGCAAGAAGTTTTTCCTATTAGTTTTGATTTTCGAAGTGATAATTAGTTCTTATTTATTGTCTTTCATAAGAACTAGGATGGCTAATGATAAGGATATAGAATGTTGAGGGCTTAAATGTAATGAATTAAAAGTCTTATATGATCAATTGTAAAGATATAAGACAATTTTTAAACTGTTTGTAAAGATATGGGGATAAAGTCCAATTAACCCATTTATGTAACTAATTTTGTTACTCTAAGTCTGAACGCCTATAAATAAAAGCTCAAACTGTTAATACAAGGATTGATATTTTCTAAAGCGAAAGTTATTTTTTTACTCTTACTTTCTCTATGTAAAATCAATATCTCTCTTTTACTTTCAAGAACAAGATTTACACTTACCATAATAAAATCAACATTTTCTACTTGAGGTTAAGGTGTAACATCAGTAAGATGATTTGAAATCTATGGTATAACATTGATGATTGGTAAACTAATTAGAGTCGGAACATCAATGTCAGAGACTGAATGAATTAGTTCTAAATCTTCCTTAAACAAATATGGTTCTCTAAATCATTCTTCCAAAAATATGCATCCTAAAGAAATATTACACTTCACGTCTCAAATATTATATGCTTAACGGGAGAGTGAAATTTGTAGCCCATAGAAGAGTCTGGATACCATATAAAATTTCAACTGATTAATTCGGACTCCACGTTTTGTTTACTAGGCATGTAAGGTTTTGCTCTGTTGTAAATTCTTATATATGAAAGTACTTAAAGCTAGGTTTGCGCACTGTGAACACATCATGTGGTGTTTTAGTTGTTGCTCAAGTAATTACCCTATTAAGGATGTATGTTACACACTTAAGAGCTTTCCTCTATAGTGATTATGGTTGTGATGTATGAGAAACAATGCTCCTAACCATATCCATTAATGTACCGTTTCATCGCTCAGATACGCCATTCGTAGTGGGTGATCCCGATATGGTATATTGAGGGAAAATATCATACTCTTGAAGGTAGAGAGAGAATGGTCCATGACGTTGTTCCCTAGAACTGTTATATCTTTCATAGTATTCGCCACCATGATCGAATCTGACGGATTTGATATGTTTGCCAGTTTGCAATTCAACATCAACCTTAAAGGATTTGAACATGCTAGCGACTTTTGATTTCTCATGAAGAAAATATAAATATCCATATCATGAAAACTCTTTCATAAAATATATGAAGCATCGATGGGCATTCCATGATATTGTAAGGAATGGGCTGCAAATGTTCGTATGGATTAACTCCGATGCGTCTTTAGCAAGAGATGATTAAAACCTTATATGTTTGGTATGTTTCCCTTTGATACACCTTACATATTTTTCTAGATAAGTGTAGTCAAGAAAACCTAATAGACCTTCAATAACAAGCTTGTTAATTTTTTTTTCCAAAGACGTGACCTAAATGTATATGCGATATAGAGATTGAATTCTTACAAGCTATTATATGTGTTACATTCACTGAAATTGGATAATTAGTGATATTATTTAACTTACAAAATTATCATTAAAATCAATCAAACTTGAGCCAATAAATTGTTTGTCATAAAAGAGTTGTAGTTTCCCATTGCAAAAAAATTAAGTATAATCGAATCTTTCAACTAATTAAAAATATAATAAATTATCTTAAAAACAAATCCGCTTCATGTCAGCGGTTTGGGAATTTAAGAACACATATAGGACTCCGACTGGTAAGAGAAATCCTATCAAGTGCCGAGATATTCGAAGGGAGATGAATATCAATCAAAATTCATAACTTGAAACAAACAATCTATGGGCATGCATGGCACCACCCCATACGCCCTAGGAGTGTCAACGACAATGGGTAATCACGTCTCATTTCGAATATCATACATTTATCATCACTAGATATTTCTAAATGTGGACATAATGTGGGTACATATATTTAAACCCTTAAATATATATCACTACACGCAAAAATTTCATAAAAATTAAAACAAACATCTTAAAAGTGTTTGTTTAAAACATGTTATACAACCAAATAGAGAAACATGCTATAATATAAAAAATACATGATTTTATAAGCATTCTAAACATAAGCATACATAAAATTATCAATGATACCCAAGGTCTGAATTGGTTTTTGCTATACTTCACGGGGTTTGATGCACCCTGCCATATGCAAAACAAATAATAAGTACAAATTTTTTTGAAATTTTACAGGTTCACCGTTGCGGAAAAAATGTTCGTTGGTGCAAAGAAAAAGTTCATTGAGGTGAACTTTCTTGCTGAAGGTGGTTAGCCGAAGATCTTGCCCCTGATTGTAGCAAACCATGTACATTCCAAGAAAATAACAAAGCCCCAAATTAGTCTAAATTAGAGTTTTTTTTTTCAAATATTGTGAAATTGATCTTACAATTAAAACATACAAAACATATAGCCAATTATGTACCCTCGATTACATTATCCAATCCTAAACACGTGATTATACATTATTTATCACCTAAATACGTTTAAGGTTTCGATAAAAAACTAAAGTTGGGGTTGTCCTCCCAAATTGAATCGATCATTAAGTCAAAGTATTATGAGACTCAATCGAAGGTATATATATTCAAACATTAAGTAATCAGATTACTCTTAGACCAATTGTTGATTGTGAATCATAATTCACAAGGTTTTAAACCTTTGACCATCCCACTAGCCTAATTACTTTTGTGAATAGAAATACATAAGAAGAAAACATTAGTAGTTACCATTCGGCATCTTCTAGTCCTACAATTTGATAGTGTTAGCGGAAGCTGCAATTTGATGAATTGAGACCGATCAGTTTGTAGGAGAGGCTTTTCCTACATTCTAGCTAGTTGCACTTAAGTTTTCTCTTAAAGGATATGAAGCAGATGCCTTGATGGAGAAACATATAAAAAACCTGCAAAGATCGTTAATGAAGAGAGTGGAGATAACTGAAAACTAAAAGCGGTAGAACAAAGATATGAGTGATTATGATACTGAATTAAGGCTGCTTATGCTTATCTATATTTACGAGTCCCTCGGTTATCTCTATTTATTCTAACTATAATCTATTTTTTCTTCATTTAATTATTCTCTATGTTTTATTATTTGTTATAGTCTGATGTATTAGTTGCTACAAAGGACCATCACCATTATTAGGCTATTAAATCCCAATACTAACATGCTAGACTAATGGTTCCTTTCAAGATATATATTAGCCCAAATAACAACTACATTTTATATACTTCCACTAGATTTAACAATAATATATTTATTATTATATGTAGGTCTAAAATTCTAGCAATATTGATTACTCTAATTAATTGGATTTATAACAATACTAAAATGTTAGACTAACTAAAATGTTAAACTAATGGTTCCTCTTTCAATATATATTAGCCTAAATAGCATCTACACTTTATATACTTCCACGATACTTAACAATAATATATTTATTATTATATGTAGGTCTAATATTTTAAATATCGATTACTCTAATTAATTGGATTTACAGATCAAACAAACCAAATCCAAGATTTTTTTGCAGATTTGTTTCGATCACCTCAGGCATCAAACTTCGAATTCTAGCCAAGATAAAAAAATATAGTCTAATCAGATATGTGGTCTTAGCTAGAGTTCAATTTGAGTGTAGCAAAACATTTTCCTATTCGAACTCGCCTCGTAAATAAAAATGGATAGTGAGATAGTTTACATTTTATAATCTATTTGAGCTCGATTGTAGCTTAACTCGAGTAAATTTATTAGACCAAATTGGAGTCAAACTTCAAATATTAAACAAAAAAAAAAGTAATTATAGTAAATAAGATAAGAATAATGTTTTTTCTATAGTGATTTAGTAGTTGACATCCATGCGAATTATTTTTTGTTTACTACATAATTTTTTTAATTTAATTTTTTTGTTCATTTATCAATTTTACATAATAATTTTGGGTTCTTAAACTATTATTACATTTAGTGATCTTTATATGTATCTATGATTGCACAATATCTAGTTGAGAAAATAAAAACATATAATTATCAACGATATATGGAAATGGCTATAAAAGTATCATGTTTATTAGATGTAATGCTATTAACAAAATAAAATTATCATTTTTTACAAAAATATTCGTGCACTAAAATTTGACATATAAATTAAATTATTAAACATAATTATAACAATTCAAATAGAAAAAACACACCTTATATTTTTCTTTCTGTAAAACCAAATTCTATTCAATTTCATTAATATTATTTTCAACAAATCCACCGTCAATACTAAGTTCTGAATAGTTCTTGCACAACTTTTTCACTTTCTCTATTTTTACACATAAAATAATTTTTTAAAAGTAAAACATAAATTTAAATTGGTATGTTTCTTTTTTTATAGAGAAGATTAATATTGTTTGGTGCTAGAAAGTGACAAAAAAGAAACATACCAATTTTAGCTCATATTAAGTCTAAAAAATAACATACAAGTATCAGACACAATGCTAATTTTAGCTCATATTCTTCTTCAAATGTTTGAAAAATATGACACAAATTTCCAACCATGGGTAAACTTGTTCATAAAATTCGCCAGTCATGTGTAAATTATATTTTGTTTCGTAAATAATTATATTATATTTTATAAAAAAATTATACAATGTTTCACATATTATATATCAACGCATAGATCTTGAAAAAACTAGAGTGAATAAAAATAACCTCATTCAGAAAACCGAGCGTAAAGTTACGGTTTATTAAATTTTTCTAGACATACTACTTTTATTATTGCAAAACATCAAGATTTAAGATATCATATATTTTATTTCAAAATTACACAACTTACCGTGTTTGACAACTTAAATAGACCATGTGTAGAGAATATGGGTACCGCATATTCCGTTTCCGTTTATAAGTATGAATAATCCGATCTCAATACTAGTATGATATTGTCCGTTTTGGTCCCGAAGGGCCGCACAGGTTTTCTTTTGGTTCACTTCCAAAAGGCCTCATACTAGTTGAGATATGTTCTTACTTATATATCACTGATTATTCCCACGTTTAATCAATATGGGATGTGAGACTTTGGTCGCCACCCTAACAATCCTCATCTCGAACAAAGTACCACTATAGTCTCTTCTCAATTGACTTTCATCTACGCACTCTACTCTGCTCACTCGATCATCATGTATGTTATTTAGCTAGGATCAAAACTAGGTTTTACCATTAATTACACTGCATGTTCCTTAGTGTCACTTCATACAAGTCCGCCTCGTCTTGATCCAATGAGTCACAGACACTCTAAACTAGACTGTATAGAGCATATCATTCACCTTGATTATGGCTCATGGCTTTTGGTAACATGTTCAACATCTGAGAATTTCACCCACATCGCATTTCGTCTGGACCTGGTGCTCTGATACCATTTGTAAGTAATATAGGTACCACATATTCTTTGTCCGTTTATAAGTATGAACAATCCAATCTCAACACTAGTATGCTATTATCCGTTTTGGTCCCGAATGACCACACAGGTTTGCTTTTGGTCTACTTCCAAAATACCTCATACTAGTTGAGATATGTTCTTACTTATATACCATTGATCCTTCCTACGTTTCTCTGATGTGGGATGTGGGACTTTGGTCGCCACCCTAACACCATGTTTTATAATTAGTAATGTAGGCACAAAGCGATTTGGTTGTAAAAGTTTTTTTCCAAAGAACACTCACAACTTTAACAAATTCAAATGATATGTATGATGGTGGATGGAGTGTTAGTTTGACTCGTTGTTGTTTGGAGAATACTCACAAACAAAATCAGATGGAAAATGTTAATAGATAGATTATGGGTTGATGATATAGGCACATAGCGGTTTGGTTATAGAATTTGCTGTTCAAAGAACACTCACAACTTTAACATATTCAAATGATATTCATGGCGGTGGATAGAGTGTTGGTTTGACTCATTGATGTTCGGAGAACACTCATAAACGAAATCAGGTGGAAAATGTTGATTGATCGATGATGTAGGAACGAAAGCGGTTTGGTTATAGAAGTTGTTGTTCAAATAACAGTCACAGCTTTAACATATTCAAATGATATTCATGGTGGTGGATAGAGTGTTGGTTTGACTCATTGATGTTCGGAGAACACTCATAAACGAAATCAGGTGGAAAATGTTGATTGATCGATGATGTAGGAACAAAAGCGGTTTGGTTATAGAAGTTGTTGTTCAAATAACAGTCACAGCTTTAACATATTCAAATGATATTCATGGCGGTGGATGGAGTGTTAGTTTGACTCGTTGCTATTAGAACACTCACAAACGAAATCATATGAAAATTTTTTATCGATAGATGATGGATCGAGTTGCGCCATAAAGGTGATAGATAACCTTTGATGAGCAGAAGTCCAAACTGAATTTATCCCGGATAAATCAGAAAGAAAGATCAACTAAACTGGCTTCTTATACAATTAGTTTAAAATTGAATTTGTCTCCAATGGAGATTAGAACTATTTAAATAAAAAATGCAACTGAAAATCCAAAAAACTATACTAAAATAAAAAAATATCATAATAACTAGTTAATCAGAAAGATATCCCAACAACTAGCTAAAAGATAGCAAATTAAAATAGATCTTAACAAACTAAAAATAACAGCTAGTAAATTAAAAGGTATCCTAACCAAATACCTAAAAGATAGCAAATTAAAAAGATATCTTAACAAACTAACTATTTTAAAGATCTAAAGTTTCATTTTCGTATCCCATTTTGACCAGATGTTCTAAAAGTATTTTAAATACTTTCTTGGTCTTTTATCATGTAAAAAATGGGCCATACTGCTAAAATGAATTAAAGTTGATTTCTGGTCCCATATCAATTAGGTATATCATGTTTTCTAACTTTTTTTTTGGCAAGTAAAGAATTTTATTACTAAATTGAGAGAAATTATAATGTTTGGGATAAAATTGAAAAACAATCAATTGTTAGGGACTAAAGGGCAAAACAGCAAGGCACCTAAAATTTTTGAATTCTTTTTCTTCCCCAGATCGACTTCATAGATTGTGAATCTTCATTCAGGTGACAAATCCAAGCCCCAAACTCTCCAGCAAGGCCATTGATCGAAGCTCATCGGGAGGAACAACAAATTGAAGGCTTTTCTTAGTTTTGATCACGTTTTTGGTGATCCAATCGGTACACTGATTTTGAAGTCGAGAAATATGTCTGATCGACATCTTAGAATGGATTAAGGATCTGCAGATATCCATTGAATCTTTCAGGTACCAAGCTTCATTTCTATTAGCAATTAGGTTTATTAGAATCAGGTTATCTGATTCTACATCAACGTCAGTCCATTGATTTTGCTTGCATTTTATCAGACCCTCGATTAGGGAACTAATTTCGGCAATGAGGGGATTCAATTTGCCCAGAAGAGAGCCAGAACCCAGAAGAATATCACCCTCATAATTGCGAATCAAAACCCTAGTGATGGATTCTCCAAGCTTGTTACAAGAGCCATCGACATTGAGCTTCATTTTTCCAGGATTTGGGGCAATCCATCTCAGGTATCTTGGAGCTTCTCTACTGTTTTTTATTGAGTTACAACCTAGAGAGACACCAGAATATAAGCATTAGACCAGAGTTTGTATGATAACATATTAGCCAAATCCATGCTCTTTATAATGTAAGTGATTCTGTTTATAGCCTTCTTGACAGAATCAGGAGATCCAACAAACTTTGACAAGTTTCTGTTTCTCCAGATTACCCAGCATATAACTTGAGGGATTATGTGAGTTATATGTCTTTTTCCTTTAGAGAACCAAAATCAGGAATGTAAAACATGAGAAAAGACCACGTGTCTTCTAATATTAATTTTGAAAAGGCAACTAAAATAGTTCCAAAGAGGCCAAGCAAAGCAACAACTAACGAAGAGATGGTTTTTCTCTTCGCAATTGTTACAGAATTGACACTTAGAAGCCATACTATTATGTATTTTCATAATAATACTATCAATGGGAATATAGCCTTTTAATAGCTTCCAACATAAGAAAGAGTATTAGTATTTTTTTGAATTGAAGGGCTCCAGATTCTGAAAATTAGGCCTGACTTGGTATAAGTGTTTCGAATACTTTCCCAAGTAGACTTAGCTTCAAACTCCTGGTTATTTGAAAGCTTCCAGATGATTTTATCAGGTTTAGAAGGGTCAATTTTATAGTTTGAAATGTGATTGACTCTATCATTAGGAAAAATATTGTGTAAAACATTGTAATCTCAGCTGTTGTATTTCCAAAAAGAGTTTACACTAGCTTTTAGATACCAGTTATAAGAGTTAGGATCACTTATCATATGAGGTTTGTCATGCCAATCTTCTAGCCAAAAGTCCATGCAGCCTTGTCCTAGTCTTCATTTAATGTTCTTTTCAACAGTGTTTTTGATAGCATGAAGTCTTTTCCATACAGTTGAGTCAATGGTTTTGCATTTAGCTCTAAGTGCATGAGAATTAGTACAGTATGTCTTGTGCATCATTGAGGCCCAGAGGCTATTATTTTTCCTGAAAATATACCATAGTTTATGAGAGAATGTTACTTGAATATCATATAGACTCTTAATGTTTAAGCCACCCTCTGCAAAAGGTTTACAAAGCCGATTCCAGTTAGACCAGTGGATGACTTTAACATTATAGTTTGATCTCCACATGAATTTGTTAAAATAGACCTCAATTTTCTTGATGATATTATTAGGGACTATGGTGTTTTGCATCCAATAGTATATAATTGGCATTAATACATAAGTTATTAAGGTTAACCTGCCCCCAAAGGACAAGTTCTTAAGGTCCCAATCTACTATTTTATCCTGAATTTTGTCAAGAAGAGTATGAAAAAACTTCCCTCTATTGTTTCTTGCAATAGTTATCCCCAAGTAACTGAATGGAAGAGTGTCAGTATTAAAGACTGCTTTAATCTTGATGTTGTTTGTAATTGATTGATTCTTCTAGATATAATCAGCTTCGTTTTATCCTTGTTAACAGATTGGCCAGAGATAAGTTGATACTTATCCAACAGATTGCTTAGCAGAGCAATGGAACTAGTCTTGCAGTTTGTGAAGATCAAGACATCATCTGCAAAGGCCAGGCAGGGCACCAAGAAGTTAAACCTAGAAGCATATAGAAGAGTTTTATTATTTTCAAAAAGGCTGTAAATCCCTCTTAGCAAAACCTCCTCAACAAGGATAAACAGGCTAGGAGACAAAGGGTCTCCTTGCCTAAGACCTTTATTTTGTTAAAAGTAGCCATTGATAGAACTATTAATGAGAACAGAAATATGAAAATTTGTAATCATATTCTTTATTAATGTAATACAATGTTCAGAGAAACCAAAGCATGCTAGAACTTTTAGGATGAATGCATGAGATAACTTGTCAAATGTTTTTGACATATCAAGTTGAATGATAGCATTTCCCGTTTTAGGCTTTCTATCAATGTCATGAATCAACTCTTTAGTGATTAAGATGTTTTCATGGATAATCCTGGCTTTGACAAAATCTCCCTGCATCTTAGATATAATTTTAGTCAAGATATTTGATAATCTAGAGTTAATAAGGTTTGAAAATATTCTATTATACATGGTACAAAGACTTATCGGTCTGAAGTTGTTCCAATCAGTTGGATTAGGGCTTTTAAGGACAAGGCACAGACCGGTAGCAAACACACCCCTTGGTATGTTGTTGCCTGAGAGATAAAAGTTAAAATCATTACAACAAGATTTAAAGAAGAAGATATTAAAGCCATCAAGCCCTGCTGCACTATCAGTTTTCATTTTTGCAATTATACTCCAAACTTCATCTTTATTGGTTTTCCTGGTAATGGATCAATTGTCCTCATCTTTAACAAGGTTTGGGATATTGTTAAAGATCTCATCCTGCATTAAGAAGGCTTCCTCATTTTTGTTAGTGTAAGAGTTAGCAGATAACATGGATTTGAAAACACACACAGTAGAATTAGCTATATCAGCAGGATTGTTAATCCAAACCCCTTTGTCTTTTATCCCCTTAATGGTGTTGCGTCTTCTTTTCTTAGAGACATACGTATGGTAGAGTTTGGTGTTACCATCACCATCTTTAAGCCAACCATTATAACATTTTTGATGCCAGAAACTCTCTTCATTTCTTAGAGCTTTCAAATACAAGCTATTAGCTTTGGAGAGATCAACTTTAGAAAGAATTGCTATTAGTTTCAAGATGAATGTTTTCCATTCTCTTTACGACCTCAGCAGTCTCCTCAACCTTACTGAAAATGTTGCCAAAAGTATTTGTATTCTAATTCTTTAAGCAGCTTTTAAGTCTCCTCAGCTTATACCAAAAGACCTGACCTTGGTTACCCTTGCAAGCCAAGTTCTAATTCTGCTTGACAGTAATAAAAAAACTATCATCATTAGTCCAAGTATTAACAAATTTGAAACTTTTCTTACAATTGATATAATTAGATATACAGCTTGATTGAATTAAAAAGGGAGCATGGTCAGAACATGTTCTGACCATGTGATACACTTGGGTTTCTTTGAAAGTGTTGATCCACAACTCATTTGCCAAAGTTTTGTCCAATATTTTCCAACGAGTACCTCTGTTCCAAGTGTATCTCGAGCCAATGTACCCTACATCTTCTAGATTACAATGTCTTATAGCTTCAATGAAGTCATTGGTACTAGCATGATCATAAGTAGAACAACCAATCTGGTCCTCAGAACACGTGATGGAATTAAAGTCACCAGTAATGATCCTAGGGACCTCATCAGAAGCCACCATTCTCATCTGATTCCAGAGATCAAATCTAAGCAAACGTTGACTCTTAGCATAGATAATAGAAAAATTGAATATAGTAATACAACCAGGATAAGAAACAACCATGTGAAGAAGCTGTTCGTGATTATTAAGGATGCTAACTTCAACATCTTCATTCCAGAAGATCCAAACCTTATTAGAGCATTTTGAAAAAGAATTTTTGAAGCCAAGAACACTAGACACACCATCCAACTTACTAGAATCATCCATGGGCTCTTGATTGGACAAAATTTTTGATTTGTTTTCTTTGATGATCGAAAGGAGCCTTCACAAAGTAGGTTTATTATTCGGGCCTCTAGCATTCCAGTTAGTTATCTTTATCATTGTCTGATAGAGATTTATGTTTCGATTTTTCTCCTTTCTTGGACAGAGAACTGATGGTAAACTTCTTGGATTTTCTTCTTTTCAATTCAGATTTTAGCTTTCCATTGATGATGGTACCAAAGTCGTTATTGTAGGAAGGGTTTCTGGGGGAGTTATCACAGCTGCCCATGTTTTTCAATCATATTATTTTCTTCAAACTGGAGGTTGCTTTGAGCAAAATCTTGATCAATCCTATGCAATGCTTCTATGACTTCCATATTGTTTTCAACAAGATCATTGTTTTGACCACATTCAGCAGCACTTATATCTTCTTTTGCCTCAAGATCTTTATCATTGGTTGTTATAACAGATTTCAACTTTCTTCTATAAACTTTGCTAAAGGTTTGAATGTTACTAGAACTATTAAGAGACGTTCTTGGCTCCTGAAGAGTTTCTTCCTTTTCAGTAACAACTTTGTCATTAACTTCATTTATTGCTGCTCTTCTTAACACTTTCTTGCTAATATCATTATCCTTAACACTTTCTTCACATTCAGCCTTCTCATCTTCTTTATCTTGCTGATGTTTCTTTTCGATCTTTTTACATTCTTTCTCTTTATGACCTACATGATAACAAGTGTTACAATATGGTGGCACATTTTTGTAACTTATGTTGATCCAGCAGCCATCGTTAGACCCAAAACCAGCCCATAATCTATATTTTAGTCTTCTAGATACATCAATCTCAACATGGGAAAATCAAGCATTCATGGCAGCCTTATTTTCAGGAACAATTACTTTGTAAGTAGTACCGATTGATGAAGCCAGGTTATGTATAATAGATTTATTATACATGAATTCAGGAACCCTTTCAAAGCGAATCCACACCAAAGACCTTGGGCTCTCAAATTTTTTGTTGAATTCAGAATCCCATCTTAGGATTCTCATGGTCTTTCCTTCTATGTTCCAAACATTTTTGGATCAGGTGCTGCTTACATCTTCTTTACAAAGAAACTCAATAAAGACATGCCTCGAGTCGAAGCTGGACAACTTGTAAGTTCCTTTGAATTTGAAGGTTTGAAGAAAACCTTCTAGAACAGATACCTTCACTGAACTTACAAATGATTGTAGTAGATGATTTTTCGAGCAAAAAATCTTTAAATTCTTTCGAATATTGTATAGTGAAGTGGTCATCTGTTTCTTTATAAAAATAGGGCTTGAGTTCAAGGCTATGATCGGAGTCGGAGTTAGACTGTCTGACAGTTTCTGCATAGGATTTTTTTGATTTTGAAGAACCAATTTCATTGTGAAGAGCGGGGAACTCTTCAAGGATTTGCAGCTTTTTTGTATTAGAATCCATGGAAAAGATTCACGGAACCAAGGAATGAGAGAAGGTCACCAGATTCAAAGAGAAGAAAAGCATTCCAAGAAGAGGTTTCTTGGGAGAGAAGTTTTTTCCATGTCAGTTTCCACTTCCAATTCTCAACCCTTTACTTTTCAAATAAACATATAACTCAAATAACCTCATCATGTTTTTTAACTTGATTACACAATATTTTGAAACATAAATATATCATATTTTACAACTTAATCATATCTTGTTTTACCATGTTTTGAAAATAAATTATCCTTATATAGAAGGTTGTATAGCAACACGCATATCTTGAATATTAGGTGGAATAAAAAAACCTGTATATGGAAACTGAGTGTAAAGTTATGGTGGCTCAATATTTTTAGCATTACCTATTTATGTTTTCAAAATATAGTATAATTAAGTTGCAAATAATGGTGTATTTAATTTGTGAAACATTGTATACATAAGTTGCACGATATTAAATTGTGAAGCACGACATGTTAAACTGTGGTGTTTTGCGATATATAAGTAGTATATGCAACACAAATAGTATATGCTGAAAACTTTAAGAGACCGTAACTTCATGTTCGGTTGTTTGAATGATGTGTTTTTTTATTCCACCAATATTTTTATATCTGTTTATTGGTATATAAGTTGCGGAATAATTTATAATTAAGTTGCAAAATATGATATAATTAAATTACAAAACATGATATAATTGATTAGTAAAAAATGGTGCGATTAAATTGTGAAGTCTGGTATATTTAGTAGCAAAACATAGTTTGTTTGAATTTTGAAACATAGTAATTTGTACAATTTGAATTGCGAAATATGGCATGTTGAAAATCTTGGCTTTCTACCAAAACACAAGTAGTATGTGTTGAAAACTTTGAGAGACTATAACTTTGCGTTGTAGTTCTCTAAATGAGTTTTTTTTATTCCACCTAGTTTTCTTTTTTACATGGTGGTATACAATTTCAAAATATGATATTATTCATTATTGGAATTTAGTATAAGTATTTGCAAAACATGGTATAATTAAGTTAGAAACATTATGTATTTAATTTATAAAATATGGTGTAATTAGATTTTAAAACATGATGTATCTAAGTTTAAAAAATGGTGTAATTAAGTTTTAAATAATATAATTAAATTAGATAACATTGTCAATTTTTAAGATGCAAAATATAAAAAATATGAAATTTTGAAATGTTAAACATTGCATTTTAAATCTTTGTGTTTCGCATTACTTGTGTAGTATATGTTGAGAACTTTGAAAGTCAATAACCTTGCGCTCAGTTGTCCAAGTGGTGTTTTTTAAGTCCACCCAATTTTTCGAGATTTATGCGTTCGTATTCAAATTTGGAAACATGGTATAATTTATTTGCAAAATGTGGTATATAATCTCTGAGAATAATGCATTAAATAAATAGATAAAATTGTTTGTACAAGTACTAGGGACATATCCCCAAAAGAGGCATGAAACTTGAAAAAATAAATACTTAGTATAACCTATTATGATTCATTCGTAAATGTCGTGAAGAACACGAGAAAAAACTGACATGGCTAACTATGTTCGATTTGGCCGGAATCACTCATATATAAGGGTTTAAAACTCATTTCCAACAACAAACAACATTAATCTATCTTATCACCTACCTAAAAAAATATATTGAATTTAATTATTTTTTTTTGAAATAAATTAAATTATTATGTGTTAAAGAGAGATAAAGTGAAAATGTTGGGCATAAATCATCTAAAAAACAAGTGTTTGAGGTGGATTTTTTGAACTGAAAAAATCCAAGTTTATTAAGAATTATTTTTCATGAGAACAATGTATTAAATAAATAGATAAAATTGTTTGTACAAGTATTCGGGGGCATATCCTCCAAAGAGGTATGAAACCTGAAAAAAAATACAAGAACTCGGAAAAGATAATCCGGAAAGGGAAAAAACTATACGTATATTGGTCTTAAAGCCATTAATAAAAAATGTAAAAAAACTAGGATTCAAAAATACATTATCGCGCATATAAACCACTAGCTATTCGATCCATAAATTAACTATCGCAGTCCATAAAATGGTAATTGTATAAGACAAACATAAGTTAAAAGGAAGTAAAGGGGTTACCTCGACGATACAACATTGGTACCAAAAAAACTGAATGGAAGATCAGAAAACATACGCTGCCAAAATGCACATGCAAGAGCGACAAATGAGCTAAATATCCTTGAGTTCATCAAGCAAACATTGTAAATTACCGCCTCAAAACCCAATCTCCAAAAAGAGCGAATGGGAGAGTGAGGCCAATTTGTTTCATTTATGATCCAGCTAGGCTAATCATGACCATTAAGCACAAACTTCAGTTTCGTACTTGTCGTATTCCAAATACACTAAGTGAAAACATAATCACAAAGAATGTGATTCATTTATTGAGCACCAAAGTAGCATAGAACACAGTCCGGAGGAGAGCATGTCTCGAATAGAAAACTTATAAGCTAGAGGATAAACGAGTGACAGAGAATATTATATTGGTGCCAAACCAACATAGCCCACCTGCAACGGAGAGTTGATGTACGGATGATATTGTAAGTATATTTGATAATGAAATTCATTTTTTCACTTTTTTTAATCGAACAGTGGACATCGTTGTAGTTGATACTTGGAGTGTAGAGTGAGAAAATAAGGTTTGGTCTCTTATATGTTGTGGTTCATAGCACTCTCAGACCTTATTTGTGTCGGCAAGCTCAAACTATTATTAAGAATGATATTAGAAACATTAATGTTGTTGTCAAATCTATAATCACATACTTTGCCCGTAATAATTATCACACCGATAAACACCAGTTATAGATCGTATAAAAAAAATACATTTTTTTGTAAATTGTCATCATATATATTTTGTTTGCAAAAGATCCAAAGCATAAGTTTATACCTCAAACAAAAATAGGAGTTAAACCAAAATTTAAAGTCAATAAAATATTATTATTAACCTATTCATTTCTAGTTTAGTATATACTAGATAAAAACCCCAAGCATTACTCGGGTGATGCGAAGAATTTGTAAAAATTAATATTTTGTATATATATAAAACTAAAATAAAAGCATATATAAATACAAAAAAAAATTAATATAAACATCTATTCAATACCATATAAAATATTAATTATATAAAATGTTACTTTTATTGTCTTACGTGATGAAAGACTATATAAATAGAATTATTTTTCACTAACCCACATCATATATAGCAAGGTTCATCGTATTTTGAAAATTCTCCGCATTTGAATTTTTTTAGATTTAAAAAGACATCAAACGGTTTGGTTTTATTTTCTCCTAGACAAAATGTCCAAAAGCTCTGAGAAAGAGAAATAGTTTTTAATATCAGTGGGCAGCGAAAATTCTTAAAAAGTTTAGATCCATAAAAACTTCGACTAAAAAAATTCTAGAAAGCATAGACCAAATAAAGCTTTATTTTATAAGAAAACAATACCTAAGTGCCACATAACTCTCTTTTAGGACATCAAATCAAGTTTCCTTCTTGGATTTCCTTTAGCAGGGAGTCCTAAACTCTCGCATATATCCTTTTTATGGAGATCAACCTAACATGAGAGAATAAAAACTTATAACAAAAAAACACGAAAATTTGGATTAAAAAACTAAAGCAAACTCAAAAAAATGTTTAGAGTATTAATGGGCTATAAATTATAAAAACATAATAAAATGATAGTTTTGAAACTCACTCATGGATAAAGAAAATTGTTAGTTTAAGAGAAAATAAGAAGAAACAAAATCAACTTGTCTGAAAAAACCTAAACTATTATCTCATCATGTTAATATACAGAGTTAGTCAATTTTATTAGCAGCTCCTAAACAACCTATTTTCGAGACAAACTTGAGCCTAAAAGTTTAGACAAAGTTGGACTCAAAATACTTTGCGATCATAATACTGGAGCTCGAGGTTAATCTGCTCAACCGTTGGCCACAACCTCTACTTACTACCTCAAGACTATATGAACAACATACCCACATAGTCAAATATTTTAGTGTGAACTGCACAACTTCACTCACTACCAATCACATTAATAACTTTTATGAAAAAAAGAACAGCAGTTGCAACAGAAACTTAGCATTAGAGTTTGACAAAGTAGGTAAATCCAACAATATTATCTAATTAACATATGACCATACATATTTTCAGTAGATAAGTTGGTTATAAGATATATAACCTACATATTATAATACTATCAACAATTAACTAATATTAGACATGCTGTCATCGTCTAAGATAGAAGAAATAAAGAAAAGTAAAGTAAAGAAAGAATAGAGAAAATTTCAAATTTTTAGACATGTGGAGCTCTTTATCCATGAAATTTTCATACTATGTTTATTGGTCCAAAAAACACAAATAATGTACAAAGACAGTTTTTAGTAACATATCATGTTTTTGTTTGCATCGCCACTATAATATTGTTATTGTTTGTTTTATTAATTGTTCTATTAAATTATATGAAGTATTATTTTTATCTTTCAAATTTTTAGAGTAAATTATGTGTTTATAGTGAGTTTATTTTGATCTTTCAAATTTTAAGAGTAAACTAAAACTCAGGTTTCACGCATAATGAAAGGTTCACATGTTACATAATGGATGCATTTCGAAAATCTTTCAGCAACCTCCAAATGCGAGATTCCATCTTTTTGCCACTACTCGAGAAGCATTTCTATAACACCCAATAAAAACTACTAAAACCTCCTAAATACATACCTTATCTTAAGTAATCAGTTGATCCACGTATATTCCTTCAACTCCATGAATCTCAAAAAGTATCATCTATAACACACAATAAAAAAATCTAACAAAAAATATAAACCTCGAAGTTATAAAAGAAAAACCATAAGCTAAGACCTAGCTTCATAGGTTAGTTTTGGCAACCATTTGACTCACATATTACATTAGTTTTGCAACCATTTGACTCAAATATTGTAGCGACAATAAAAAAAAACCATAAACTACCACATATTTATAATATTTATAAATATGTAAACCAAAAATAATTGTATTCAAAATATAATTTTAAATTGTTAGCTAATCTTATTAATTATTAAATTTAGTACTAAATTTATTATAAACTAATAAAATTGATATATTATTTTAAATATATTCAATTATTGATTTTATGAATTAAACAAATATTGATAAAAACTCCCAATGCGGCTAAGACAGTATACAATTCATTTTATAATTATGATTTTATATTTGGAAATAAATACTTTAATATCCAATGGTCATAAATTTAAATAAAAAAATTATTAAAATTTTAAATTTGGTTGAATAAACAGTTTTAACTTGTACATTCAGTAATACACTACTATATTTATTATTATTTTATTTTCTAAATTTAATAAAATATTCACTAAAATATTTGATTATCTTACATTTTTTTAGTTTTGTAAAAGTAAAGAAATAAAAATAAATACTGATTTACTATCAAGATTTTAATAATTTATTTTGCCTCATATAATCAATACACTAATATATTAAATATTTTACTTTCTATCTAATAGATTTAGTATTTCTATTAGGGTTGTAAACTGATAATATCCGAATCCGAATACCCGAATTGATACTAAATTTTATTTGTACTATTAGTTGGGCTACTTTTATATGCACAGTAGTAGAAATTCATTTTATTTGTACTATTAGTTGGGCTACTTTTATATGCACAGTAGTAGAAATTCATATTCTCATTTTAGATGTGGGATAAGGCTACTTTTATATGCACAGTAGTAGAAATTCATATTCTCATTTTAGATGTGGGATAAGGCTTAATATACGCCGTTCTAAGAAAATAAACTAATTTCATATTAGACACAATTACCAATATAATATTAAATGATATTTAATTTGATAGCCAATGAAACCTAATCAACGTCCATTAATATGGAAAGGAGGGAGTACTTATTTTGAAAACCCACCATGTCTTTTATAGAAAGTTTGGT
The DNA here is from genome assembly GCA_036936605.1 of Limnanthes douglasii subsp. nivea. Lineage (NCBI taxonomy): Eukaryota > Viridiplantae > Streptophyta > Magnoliopsida > Brassicales > Limnanthaceae > Limnanthes > Limnanthes douglasii. The sequence goes on along the minus strand of JAUPFV010000005.1, from coordinate 41,447,559 downwards.
AGCAATTCTTTTTCACATTTTAGATGTGGGATAGGAGTCATAATACTAAAAAATATATAATTGTTAAGAAAAGCCACCATTTGTTTTATAAATAGCATGGTAGCAACTCTTTTTCCAACTTTAGATGTGCATAAGATACATTTTTTTTAAAAACAACCCTCCATATTTATGGCCAACTTTGTTAGTAATTTGTTTTACTTTTTATAATATGGGATAACAAAAACATGCTTAAATATAAAAAACTATATATATTTATTTATAAAATTTCGAATATCAGATATTTCGAATACGGATATGACTATATCCATATCCGCTATTTTTGGATACAAATTCGAATACGGATATTATCCGTTTTATTTTGAATACAGATATTATCCATTTTATTCGGATTCGATATCGAATATTTCGGTCGAATAAACAGATTTTTCAGATTTTTTTGACAGCTCTATTTTCTATTTTCTATAGCTAATAAAATCAATCAAAAAAAAGTAAAAAGGATTAGAAGACATAATTCAAAAAGTAAACAGTTTAACATAGGAATAACGATGATGTTGGCATTGTCTGAACTTTTTAAATGTAAAGTTATTCTAAGTTTTTAAATCTTCGTTTAAATTTATTATAAGTTCGGTGAAGGCATTTTTTTCTCCATTTCCAAGAGGGTGGCCATGTATGTCATGGTCAAATTTTAAAAATATGTTTAGTATAGTGGTTGTAGTGTTCATTGTTTAACTTTGAAATCAGGTGTTCAAACCTTCGATCACCCTAAAGCGAATATAGGAGGAAAATGTAATTACTTTTAGAATAAAAATAAATTTTCATTTTTAGTTGCAATTATAAAATTTTATAATTCGAATATATTTCAAAGTTGGGCAAGGGTTTAAGGAGCCAGTTGCTGGCTTAAAAGAGGGATCGACCACGTGGGACTTCTTCAACTTTTACTTCAACAAATCAAAATTTGCTCATCATTGTTTGGATATTTACAATATCGGCTTCAGAATAATTAAGAATTATTGGATTCTTTACTAATTAGATTAATGCTTTTAAACCTCATTAATTCTTCACCCATAGAATAACTAATGATTAATATACAAAACATCTTGAACCAATCAAAAAAATACAGTGTCATTGAACTATTTTCAAATAAATATTCATCAGTACAAAGTTTGTCTTTAATCTATAAGATTAGGGACCAAAACTTTAGTTGGTTCAAAATTAAAAATAAAGGGGAACCTGCTAGGTCTAATTCGTATAAGCATAACAAAAACACACCAGAAACGCTAGGGCCAGCTTCGCTAGTATTGAACTAAAGCAACATCTTTCAACACTGATCAGATTAATCCTCTTCCATTGGTACATCTGGAATATCAAATCTATCTTCTTCGATCGTCTTATTGCTCACAGGAGCAGTAGTAGTAGGCAAGGCATCTAACTCTCTGCTGATCTCAGGAGAAACCTGGAGAAAAAAACATATAAAATTGTTGTTATTTTTATGTAAAACCATCATACAAGGTAGACAGAAGAAACAAAAGAAACTTACCAAACTATGCTTTTGTTTTGCTATTAGATATTTCAGCCTTTCTTTATCATCTTTCCGTAAGGCATCCTTATATCTGCAAGGCATTTGAATGAGCACGTATTACGAAAGATAAAAAAGTGTAAACTGTAAACATAACATCAAATAGTGTACTAATTAGCTGACTTGTATACCACGAAAAGGGAAGGTTGGGATCATTAAAAAAACGGCTGGAATTTCATCCTCTACAGTTTCCATTTATAACGCTAAGTATATATCCATTTTCACTGCAGAACCTGCTCATGACCCCTAAATCAACATGTATATTGCTTACTTACCTTTGCGCTAAGGCAAGAAGTGATTGGTGCCATATTACAGGCATAACTCTTGTCTCTTTTGAGAATCTCAGGAAATGAGCGACCACTGCATCAAGTGCGCGATATGGCAATTTGTATTTCTTCTCCAGAAAAAGCTTGATAAAATAGCTGCATTGGTTTATGAAGGGACTATGTCAAATAACTGTCGAACTATTCAAAGAGAACAGGAAGCATGGATTCATAACACAGCATCCTATTCGCCAATTTCCTTTCTAAGCTAGATAATGTACAGAGTTAGAGATAGTAGACATGGCATCTGTATGTGTAAAGCAATGAAAATTTAAATTGTTATACTTGTTAGCCCGAGGATTCAACCCCCCCATAACAACATGATTCGAATTAAATATAATATACTTGTTTCTCTCCTCCCTCTTAGCATGCTAAACACCTAAGTCACATCTAATCATGTGTGAGCAGTAGTGAAAACTGAAATTGGTATTAGGGAGTGATTTACAGATACTTTGTACTTTTTTAAGAGGGATGGATGAGAAGCAAAGGGCATATATTGGACTTGTGAAATACCTCGTTGTGCCACAATATTCCATCTCTGCTAGCTTGATCAACGCAATACTGCAAATCAATTTGAGAGTTAGAAATACCAAAGGTTCAAACGTTGAGAACAAACAATAATTATATACATATACCAACAAACTACAAAAAATATACACCTTCATCACACTCACTAAACCATTTCTCTCCAACAAATCAACATCAATTGTGTATGTGCCGTAGTTAATCTTTACTCCCTAATTGCTCTTTTGTTCAGACATTTTTACTCGTTCTAGCTTTACTCTATTAAAAAGGTTGAAGCTTAACATAGTATTACTAAGACCAAAATTTGGTACCTCGAATGCTCCGGAGGAATTGAAACCTTTTGGATAATGCTTCCAATAATGACAGCTTCCCTGAGATTGCATGTCCCTGACTGAACAATCAAAAAAAGGTGTTAGTAAACTCAAATGTAGATCAACAAGTAGGAAATAGGAAATATACAAACAATTTCCATCTATGAATAAGCTTTAATAAAAATAAAATAAAATAATATTAAATGGCGAATCGAGGAAAAAAAGTGTATATATCTGCCAAAAAGTCATAACTTTATAACAAATAATACGATACGATGCTAATTGGATTTACAAATAGAGCTGTATCTAATAATCATATATGCTACAAGCAATAACACTACTTTGCAGGATATTCCTTTGTATCTACTGCATTGCAATGACCATATAACTATAGCTACAGAAACATGCTAAACTGATAGACCCACCTCACACAGTGGGAAAAGAATTCCCTTGTTGAATGCAGAAGGCTTGTAGATGGATTTTTTCAAAGCTTGGTATAGAGCGAAATGCAGCCTTTGATGCTTCCTGATATCCTCTCTAACGCGAGGAAGTAAAACAAGCTCATAAAAGATTGCTGCATTTCTAGCAGTCATATTGGAAGCAAAGATTCTTGTAGCTTGATACATTGCATTTGGAGACCATTTCTCTGGTTCTGTCAGCTCCAAGATGACCTTCCAATGTTGCATAGAAGGAATGTGCTTAAATGCTTTAGGAAATTTTCCACTAGTGTATATATTTAAACACTTTCCAACGCTGCATAGTGTATAACATTAAGAATTTTATATTAAATAATCAAACATACTTGGATGTGTACCGAATAAAAGCCTTTAAACAACAAGCAGGAAAGTTTAACTCACTTTTTATACAACTCAATCAGTGAGTTATCAATCTTAGTAGGGTGTCCTGTTTCTGCAATAACATAAGTAATAGTTATAGAAGAGGAAAATTACATAAAGATGATTGTTTTAACAAGTTTGCATTATATAATCCAAAACCAACCAGAAGATATGTTTGACTCTTTCTCTTTGCTTTTCTCAACAATGGCATCAGCAAGGGTCCTCTGTCGACCAGCATCCTTTGACAGAAATGCCTCAAGTAACTTTATCTCATCAGGGTCGATTTCCTCCTGGGAATATTCAAAACCGGAGTCATTAGACATATAAAGTCTCCTAGCCTCATGTATAATTACACATCCTTATTAATAAACCATTCCTTCTTATTATACAAAAACCCTAAACCCACACAGACTAGTAAAAGAGAACAAAATCTAGTTCAATAACTATCAGATACTAAAAACATCAACTAATAGACTAAGATGAACTCACTTCATAATCTCCGAATTGGGTTTGCGTCTCAGAAAATCCAGCGAAATCATCAATGTCATTGTCATCTTCTTCCTGGAGCTTGTTCTTTTGCTCCGCAGTCGCCACGATAGAGAAAGCGCTGGGAGGACCATCTTCTTCGTCTTCAATCTCCTTCTGCTGAGCCAATGCTTCCTTGAGGATTTTGGAACTCATGTCGAAAGAGATAAGCTGTACAAGAAATATAATCAAAGAATTATACTATGGTTGTGTAATTTCGTCGAGCATGTGGTGGGTACAATACAGCATAAAGAACGTGAGAAAGACAGACCTCATCTTGTTTTTGGTGTTGTTTTGCAGGTTTAGATCGCTTCTTGGAGGATTTGTTGTCATCTGCAAGAAAAGGCTGGGGGTTTAGAGTTCGGATTCGTTTCTTCCCCATTGCTGCCGTGAATCTTCCTAACGAGAGTTTGAGAGTGAAGAGCTTCACGCAGCGGGAGACGGAAGGAGACTGAAGCTGGTAATGCCTAATTTAATGGGTAGACGGGTCAAGGCCCATTGGTTATCCATTGGATACTGTCTAATTTCGCCTCTTAAAGTCCATAGTAGGCAAACTTATTCCCGGTGACAACGGGTCGGGTTTATAACCCTACTAATATTCTATAGATAAAAATCCTCATCGGACCGACTTTATATATACTTAACTTTTTTCTACTCAACTCAAACTATTTATAAAAATTATAACCCAAAAAATCCATAAAATTTTAAAAACTTAAATGAAATTAAGTATTAGAGTTGTAAAAAGAAATCGTAACTCTAATATCCGATCGAAATATTCAATATCGAATCTGAAAGAAACTGACCGTATTCAAGAAAAAACGAATAATATATGTATATAAATTTGTATCCGAAAATAACATATACGGATATAGACATATCCGTATTCGAAATATTTGATATTCAAATTTTATAAATAAATAAATATAATTTTTTTAAGATAAAACTATTTTAATTCCACACAGACACATAGTAGTACAATTATGTCTCTCTCAATACCACAACTGAGCCCCTTCGATATATTTGACAAATCCTAATTTTCCACAACTATCTCTTTCTTTAGCAAGATTTAAAATTTCACAAAGTACAATAGTTGTCTGAGAAATCTTCAATGGAACTATGTATTTTGTTTCTTCGATTGTTTTGTTTTTGCAGTGACTAGCAAGTGAAAGATTAGTTGTTTTGCAATTAATTGGTATTTGTGTTGTTTGTTGCAGTGAACCGTACTTTTCTAGTGTTGTAGTGCTTTAGTAGTCATGCTTTATATGCAGTACTTTAGTAGTCATGTGGTTTAAGATAATATACTTGTTTGTTTTAATTAATAGTCGTGTGTTGTTTGTGGTTTCTTTGTTTATGTGCTCACTCCGATGTGATGTTGCTTGCACTTTTACCAGAATAATCCTATAGAACGTGATAATATTTAGATTACGGTGTATGTCTATCCCTTATAAATTAACGATCATATTAGAATACCTTGAACATAATTGCACTAGCAAGTATTGTAAAAGAAGTGAACCCGACATAATATATGAGATAAACAACAATTGAATGGTTTACCAACAAATGAGTCACATTGTAGTTGATACACTTATATGTATAGGGTCTTTTGAACGTCATGTCGTTAAGTGAAAGCGTGTATTTCGTATTATTTGATATTTGCAGCATAATGAATAAGGTATATTGTATTAAGCATAAATGAAAAGTATTACGTGTTATAGTGTAATAGATAGAGCATAATAGGTGATATCATTTGACATAATTTGAAGTGACGCGGGAATTAAACATCAATTGACCAATAGTTTAAAAGGTTCGAGTGGGGTTTTAGAGAGAAAGAACAGAACAATAGTTGAAATGACTTGAAATATGCTACCTCAAAAGAAAGTTCCCAGAAAAAGTGTTCTTAATAATTCTACTGATCTTTTCTAAATGTTTTTTATTGGTGTTTCTTATATAAAAAATTATTCAAAGAGTTTGTTTTATCGAATTGAATATAAATTTGTGATGATGTGGTTGAACTTGTGTTTTAGATTTATATTATGTGTTTGTAATGTGGTGTAAAAATACATGTATTATATTTTACTATGTTTGAGTTGAAAAATTGTTCTTTTTAAATTTTTCAATTGATTCCAATAAAGGTTTTAAAAAAATATTCGGGTTGGGATATTATTCGTGTCCGGGTAATATATGTCGGATTCGAATCTGAATATAATTTTTTTAAAATTCAAATTCGGGTTTCGATAATAATTTCAGATTTCAGATTTGGATATATGCAGATATGTATCCGGAAAATCTGTTTGACGACCTTAATTAATTTAATGGAAGAAGAAAACAATGAATCGGCCACGAAAAATATCACCAAAACCATTAACAAAACCTATTAATCTTAAGTTTAAGTCTTGGATTTTAAACCTAAAAAACCCGATTACTAAAAAAAATTAAAAAAATTACGAAATTGCAAGTTAGATTCTGAGTGAGACCCTCAGAATTAGGTGTTTAAAAAAACAAATTTTGAAGGTTCTTTTTGAATTTTTGAGTTTTTATTTTAGAGAGAGTTGGTTCCCGAACTGAAGAAAACATAGAGTTTTTGGTTTTTCTAATTTTTATAGCCGATGGGTATTGTTGTAAAATTTATGTTTCTAGTGGTTATTTGTAATTTAAAAACCTTGGTGGTTATTAATATATTTTATATTACTTGGTAGTTATCGTTACTTTAAAGGATGCACAATACGATTCTAAGAATGGGTCATCCAAAATAATTTTTATAATAAGCTTTTTTATAATCTTTTAACCACACATAGAGTCAGATTTGCAAATTGAAACTGGTAAAGTCTGATTCTATGTGTAAACGGCTCAAACCCAATATATACTCTTTAACTTGACTTTTAAATTCCATAGTAGACAAACAATTATCGGTGATAACAGTTCGGGTTTATAAGCCTACCAATATTTTATATATAAAATCCTAACTCGGTCAATGTTCTATTTTTTCATCTATTATAAAGGCCGGTAAAAATGATATACTAAACTTTCAACAAAGTGCACAATACAACTTAAAGATTAGTTCATTCACACTTATTTTTCATAATGAGGTTTTTTAAAATCCTTCATTCACATGTAGAGTCGGATTCACAAACGACCCTCATATGACCATTCAATGAGCATAATAATTATCTTCCTTATAAAATATGGTTGAATTTGAAGTTTGGATTATTCGCGAAGATCTTTCTACAGGCCATAAGTGCATCATCCCTATGACCCTTATTTATGTCACCGTCTTTCACTAACGTGTGTAGCTCTAGCGATTTTGTCTTTATAACAAATACCTCATACTTGCGATCCAACGTCATATATAGCCCAAAATGTAATGCATAAATTTCTGACAAAAAAGCTTATCTTATGAGGCTCGAGCCCGCAAACCCACATAAGAACGAACCATCCATGTCCCGAAACACTATACATACACCCACGTTCCATCGGTTCGATCACAAGCGCCCATCCATGTTGAGCTTAACTCCCACATTTGGTTTATTCTATTTTACTAGTGTACTACCCAATGAAACTATTAGTCCTTCGTAAATCTTGTTTCCTTAAACTCGAATATAATCATTAGGTGTCTTCCAAACCATTGTTTGAAATTATGATATAGACTTTTGACTTTCACTATGATAAAAAAAATCCAATTATTCATATTCAACCATATATGTCATATTGTAGTCAATCTAAGAATTGAATTTTAGAGGATCTTGGATGTCCACATGCACCTCAATAATTCATATCACCATCGACATTTTTTCACAACTGATTGTTCATTTTATAGTGCACAAACAAAAGTTATACACTACCCATCTTAACATTTCGGCGTTTCTCTAGTAGTTATTCCATGTTGCGTTAAGCTCTTGAAACTCTTATGCATATGTGAAAAACCACTCAATGATTCACAAATATTTTTGTACATCACATAATCTCAGAACAAGTGAATTGGTGTTTATGTTTTCTTACCACATCTCGCAAAAATTTGGCATCGTTACACACCGTCTCAATGAATTAACCTTTGGCGAGAGCTTATTACTTATGAAACACCCCAATAGTATTCACACATTTTGCGGACATTTGAGCGTCCAAACGTTTCCCACTTAAATACTACTTCATCACTCGATGAGATCAACGAACCATGAGTTGACTTTACCAAAACTACTATTGATACCTCTAATTTCTATTTACATCGCTCATGGTCGCAATGTTGAACTATATACACACCTTTAAGCAACACATGTCGCCCTTCCAAAATATTTTTACACATTTTTGTGTCTAAAAATTTAACTACATGATCCAACGACCCTTATTTAAAATATTTTTGTTTTATAACTTTCACCCATAACCCATTATAATATTATAGGATTTTTCACCCTATGTTACCCAATAGTGTTTTGTTGAAACTCCGTGTAACCCTTAATTTTAGCTTTTTCTTTTTTTGTCTACATATCTTGGACAAGACATCCAATGGATCTTCATACCATCATCAAAGTAAGCACAAATTAAATCTTTAATAATCCTATCAACTTTATTGCACACATACACCAACAACTTTATTATTCAATATTATATAAGTTAGGATTACACTCAAAACTGATTGTGTAAAAAGTATTCGACCCGTCATAAAGAGATTATGCATTTTCTAATTTGATAATTTACCATTCATCTTCATTAGTGAGTTTTCGATAAAACCCCATCGGGAGGAGATCTATAGAAATTGGTTTACTTATATACATCTTCGGAGAATCATTGAGATAAAAGTTGATTGTAGACGTTAAATCTATTTTGCAACTCTATTGGACATTCCCATGAAATACTATTAACAACTTCTCATCACCCACAAATTGGTTTAATTCACCGTAAAAAAGTTATACTCCTTTAACAGATTCAACTTATTTCTCTTAAGCCTCCAGAAACAATGTTAAATCGCCCATAAAAAACGCGAGAAACTAGAGGGCCTTGCCTGTGGAAATGGAGGGGACTTTATTCACTACTACTATAAAAATGTTGAATGAAAATATATAAGCTTTGGATACACATGACAAAAGGTAACTAGCCAGTGATCCATTGTATGATACCTCACTATGGTGTGAAAGGCTCAAGTTATTCATTATTTTATATAATTTTCATCGAACTGCACCTCGTAGTTGTAATGATAAGTCTTACCCACGTCGTTGGAATCCCAAACTGAATGATATTATCCTCAATAAAACGCCAACTAAGTCAGCCACACATTTTAGTTAAATCAATATTAACCAACATGTATCTTCAGGCCCAATGATTTTACACAACCGATAGTTAGCCTCATACACAATGATTGTGATAAGAAACTACTAAATATAAATAGGGAGTTTCATATGGGTTTAGCCACGTTAAAACTTTATGATATGCTATGTTTTTCTTGTTTTATGTGTATTGAAACATGATTAAAGTTTATAGATCTAGATATTCTGAAATTGCAAAAAAAAACCTAATTAGCTCGTATATAAAAGAGTTAAACAAGAAACGTACAAACTCCAAGATAAAGAAGGAAACTTGTTGAAGCATCCATAAAATAGTGAACACTTAGGTTATACTTAGAGTGAAATTATCTTGTAAATATTTATTTTATCTTACTACAATGTAAATATTTGGTGGCATACTATTTCCTACCCTGGTGGCGCGGAGAGGTTTTAATGAGGTGTCCGAATTTTAGTCAATATACTATCTTTGGCCTTTCAAAAAAAATGTTTTAAGTGGATCAGGTGTATTAGAGACTTATTAAACATCTGATGGAATAAATGCTTATTGAACGTGTATTAAAGACTTATTAAACACCTGATGGATTAAAGGCTTATTAAACGTTTTTTCACTTCAAATGAGTGATCTATGTGTGGATTGGATAAATTAAAGGCTTATTAAACGCTTTTTGCCTTCAAATGAGTGATCTATGTGTGGATCGGATAAATTAAAGGCTTATTAAACACGTTTTGCCTTCAAATGAGTGATCTATGTGTTGATCGGATAAATTAAAGGCTTATTAAACATTGTTTCCTTCAAATGAGTGATATATGTGTGGATCAGATATTTTAAAGGCTTATTAAACGCCTTTTCCCTTCAAATGAGTGAACTATGTATGGATCAGATAAATTAAAGGCTTATTAAACGTTTTTTACCTTCAAATGAGTAAACTACGTATGGATGAGTAAATTAAAGGTTTATTAAATGTTGATTACATCCAAATAACGGACCTATGTATGGATCAGACACATGTAAGACTGATTAAGTGTTTAATTCATTTGAAGAAAATCCCTGTAAAAATACCTTGATCAGATTTAATATACATAAATATGGTTTTAATATGTTCAAACTACTTGGATATTAATAGAAGTATAAAAAAGATAAAAAAATATTAAGTAAGTGAAAGTTGAAATGACATAGAATATGAATAGGGTCATAAACAAATATGATCCACGTTACAAAATTCCTTGTAAACCACAAGTACTTGTACAAAAAAATTCAATAATATGATATTAAAACAAGAAAATGTCGTGCATACTCCAAGGACTTTGATTCAGAATACCAACACAGTAAAAATAATTAACCTTAGGGCTCGTTCCTTTTGGTTTTCTTCTCAGCATTACCTTTATTTTTATCCTTTTTATCATCACTTGAGCCCTTCTCAACTTTATTATCAGGTTCAGAGTCATCCGTAGTCAGGTTGAAATTATCAGTTTGTGCCATAATATCGAAAGGGATTTCATCATCCGACACAAAACTCCACAGTTTCCCAAGAGACCATCTGGGAAAATTTTCATGAAACAAAAGAACCATATCTGATATGACCTATTCTTCCCTTTGTTCCATAGATTTCAACACCCCTTTATCATATTCATTCCTTACAGTAACTATATCTCGGGCCTTTGTTTCTTTCAAAGAGTTGATCTCGCCATCCCTTTTCTTGAGAAGATCTTGCAATACATTCCTCTCCTTGGATAATTGTTCCTTGATAGTATTCTTCTTGGTCAGTGCTTCATTCAAGGATTTAAGTTCCTGAGAAGTGGTAGATTGTAGTCTGGTATAACTGGTTTGTGATTTTTGTCGATCGGTTTTAGCTTGTTTCAAACTAACACTTATTTGCTATATTTTTTCCCAAAGTTTCAACCTTTTTCTGTTCGGGCACGGGGGAATCTTTCAGGCATTAATTTTCAGTTTGAAGGGAAGTAATGTCTTTAGTCTGTTATCTGACTTGTCTTTTCAAGTCAATTATAGGCATGATATACCCTAAGATTTCATAGCCCAGTGTGTCATGCTCATTAGATACTTCAGAAGAGTCATCATCATGAATCATTGTATTGGTTATGTTGGTTGGTTGGGGGAAGGTTCAATCAAAATATTCTTTGTCAAATTCACTAAAGAACAAGTTTCCTATATCATCCAGGTTAACATCACCTTCAGTAGAAGTTTGGTCAGTGGTACAAAAAACTAGATTAGAAGGATCGACATGTACATGTTCTTGAAATGGAACTTTAGTGGGAAGAATATGAGGAATGACCTTGGATCGAAGTATGATCTTCGAACTGATGACCACTTACTTTTTCTTTTCTACCCTGTTATCACTACCCTTTTGGCGTCTCTTGTGTCCTTTTTTTCTTCTTGATTTTTAGAGAATGTTGTGGCCCATTGGCCTCACCTACTGTTACTGATATAGCCTCTAATAAGGCATCATCAATATCTTTTGGAAATCCCGAACTACCCACATCGGGAAGCCCTTGAGAGGAATCTCCACATTGTTTTTTCTTCTTCTTAATTTTGTCGAGATGACTATGACCCTTAATAAAGCTTACCATATTTTTCCTCAGTTCGTTCGAATATATCATCTGCTTCAGGAGGACTGGTAAATTGTTCCCATGTGAACTTCCTGGTTGAGCTTATTCTCCATAGATGGACCTTTACCATGTTAGCTGCAGTACAACAATTATGGAACTTATTTTCCAAGTTCTCTATAACCCACTAATTTAGTTTTTGAAAAGTGGTTTGTCCTTCCTCCAAATATTTTGAGAACATCTTTGAAAATACTGAAAAATTAATCCGATATGGAATTTTAATATTATCATCCGCTAATGAAGTTCAATATTAACATCCGATATGAAATTTAATATTAATTCAAGAGTGTTTAACTAAAATTTTCTAGTATCTAGTTAAGGCGCTTGGATTTCCTTTAGAGGTGACCTTATTTTCATTTTACCAGGAACCACTGATGAAGATGAATTGAGTCTTTCAAGGCTTATCAGCCTCTAGCAAATCATTAACCACCTTGTAACCATTCCCCATGTTGAAATAATATAAGGGGATATGATGGTTTTGACACAAGCTGGCCACAACAACAAATTGTTTCATGGGTATTGAAATCTTGGAAAGTCTTGAAATAACGATGCTGACTGATAAGGTATACCAAACATTGGGGCTTAACTGACTTGAACATAGCGTTACTAAGTGAAAATATATAATTATCTCTGGGTCCAAAGGGAACCAAAGACCCCAGTTGAGTACTTCGTTATATACCACTAGTTCTTTAGCCTTACTATCCGTTGGAGTCTCATCAGGGATGGGAATTCTCACCTTGATAGACTCTGGAAAGTCTCACTTCATCGTTATTATGTCCAACTCAACAGTGTGGGTATACACATAAGGGATTTTTTGAAGTGAAAATAAGTACTTAACACTGACCTTGGAAAAGTTAGGCCCCACTCGCTTAACTAGGCACTCCATGAGCGGTTTGACATCAAGCTGTGCTACTATCTTTTTTCTTTTCCCGAACTGTATTATTGTCACCAGTATGTCCAGAGGTTTCTTATAGGGTATCTTTCCCACTATCTTCCATCGTCTCATCCGTTATTTGTGGTGGTTGATCAACCAAAGCCTAATATATTCTTTCTTAGTATGAGAAGTTTTGGTGGGAGGAATCGATGAGCTTGGATCCAAAGTAGGCAGTACTGGAGACTCTAACCTTGTAAAACCTTCCTTGATTTTCTCTGCCTTCTTTGTAGTTGGAGTTGCAGTTTTGGATTTAGAAATCCTAGTAACACTTCGAGGTGGACTCTCTCATATATCTGACCCCGTGGAAATGAAAGGAGATAGAGCTTTGCGACTGGTAATAACTCTATTTTTGGTAAAATGTGGTTAGTTTATCTAAACTAGTAGTTCTGGTTGTTCAAGATTTATTAAGGATGGAGCAAGCGAAGTTCTCTTGGAAAATATTGAGGGCCTGTGAGAAGATGAACTCATGTCCGGCTCTGATACCTTTTCTATAATCAATCCACCAAGAGAGACAAGTAGTCCGACAACGATTCTGACCTCTCTTTTTTCTCTATCTAACTCAGACAAGTTGAGCCATCCTCATTTAACTAAGACAGTTCTTGCTAGGAACATAAAATCTTGAGAAATATTGGAGGAATTGAACACTTGTGAAATTTCTAAGAGTCTCTCTCTCTATGTTTGAAATACTCTAAAATAGTAAAAAAATTATACTTATATAGCAAAAAAGTCTACTTAAGTGCTTTACCTAAAGGAGGTGAATCAGCTAAGTAATGATTAAAATCTATTAAGTATAGCCCCATTAATTTTGGAAATTTAACTGCAAGTACCTAGGAGAAAACGCCTAGTTGGTCAAACTAGAAACTGACACGTGTAACAGAGGACTAATAATAAAGTCGCGACCTTTAACTGATCGATAGACCCTTCAAATTCACTTCAAAGACAGATCGGACATTATTAATCATGGTTAGCTCTTCCAAATATTTTTTGAAAGAGCTAAGGGAGGTTTATGATTAGTTCGGATATGGCTGGAAGCATATCACCAATGATTCTGATACAATCCAAAGGGAATTTCGGACATATCAAATAAAATCCAATGGATGAACAATAGCTTGAGTGGGACAATGACTCAGCTATGGGCCTAACACCTTATTTCTTGGGCTTGAAGGCTCGTATGGTTGACCCGATTATAAGTTTCAACCCGCACAACCCATGGGTCATAGAAAACAGTATAAATACCCCAACCAACATCATTAATAGGGGTTTGACTTTTTAAAAAATATTAAATACAAGGACACACCTCATTTCTCTCACAACCTCTTACAAAAATACTTAATATTAACCAGAAATGTTTAAAACCCGATTTTACTCTTGAACCAAGTTTTACCATCATCAACCACGATATTATTTCATCATAACATAGTATTCCTCCATGATATAACCATACACATTTTCAGTTAATATTAAGGTGTCCAAAGAACTCATAAAATTACTCGCATAATGGTCACCCTACGGTTTGATATTAGAAGCCCATTTAACTTGTACTAGAATCGAAAAAAACGAAACACTTAAGTGAACATCACCATGAAATCCCAGACATCACACAAATAGAGGCATTAAATGGAAATAATAAATGCAGTGGAGTAACATTAATGAAAATAGACTTATGAGGAATTCTACGAGAATCACGAGATTTTATATTCTCCTTAAAATTGTTTGGATAAGAAGCCCCCAATGGAGCACTAATTCTATGTTTTTTTACTATCAGAATGCTCAACATTTTTATAGTTATTAGATTTTAAATTTATCGTCCTTGCCATTTGTGTGGAAAGAGAGGAGAACAATAATAAACTTTCTAAAATATGAATAAAAAGTGAACTTAAAAATTGATAAACTTAGAAGAAAATGAGGAATAAAGAAAGAGGAAGAAAAAACTTCTAAGAGTAAAAATGAAAAGATTTCTAAAACAATAATAAAATGGATAAGACAACTACTTAATTGAGAGGTCGGTACATCATAAACCTTCAATTGCTTAATTAATTCTCTAAAGTTTTTTAGATATATGAATAGGATAAAAAAAGCTAAAATATTGTGATGAAATAAATCTGAAGGCCAACATGCGTGAAAATAAAAAGCATTGTTAGATGTTTGTGATACGTGTAAGAATACATTTTTGTCTATAAAAGATAGCTTATTTTTTATGGGGCTTCTATATTCTTTGCAAAACTTCAAACAGTGTTTTTTGAGGCAAAAGTTCATAATCCTTTCTTTTGAAATCCTAATGTTCTTTTTAAACCAAAATCATGAATCTTATATTTTTGTATAGCTAAAATAATAATTCGCATTCATGTTATAAGATGTTATGAATAACAAGCTAGTCTTCCAAATCTCTATTTTTTTAATATTAATTTTGATCTAAACATAATTTTAGCTATAATATTTCCAATTAATTCCAATACATATCAAATCTAATATCAAAAATTGGGACCATGTTTTTATTAACCAAACTATATATAAAACTAATGTAAAACTACACTTATTAATATACCTATACTCAATATTTTTCTATCTCGAGCAAAATAAAACAAAATAAAATGTTACAATAATACTACGATACATGAACATTGTCTTCAAAAGTATACACTAAAACTAAATTTTCTAAATTTAAACAAAGTTAATAATATCCAATGAAATATTTTGGTAACATGTAATTATATATATATATATATATATATATATATATATAAAGTATAAACTATACAATTTATCTCTATTTAAAACCAAACCATACGACTATTAAATTAGAAGACTTAAAAGTATTTTATTTAATAAAATAAAAAGTCTAACTTTTATTTGATAATATAAGTCATTTTTTTAATCATTGTTAATAGCCACGTAAGAGTCAATGTTTTTTTTTTTCAATTGCTTCAAGTCATTAAATGTCCAGATATTCCAAATGACATATAAACTCAGATTAAACATTATGATTTTAATATGTTTGACTTGTACAATGCTTAATTCTATTAAGATTTCTAAATAATAAATTTAACGAGTATTAGATTAATGACTTATGTTCCGGTTGATTTATAAACTTAGATGTTAAAACATCCATAAGATTTAATAGCTCGTATTAATTAAACTACACAATTAAACAAGCCACATATGAACTTTAACACAAATTCTTAAGTTTTACAAGAGCACTATGTTGAATAAATATGAAACTAGGTTACTTGCAACAACATATTTACGTTAGGGCAAGTAGGGGTCGTCGCCCTCCTTACCCAAACGTAATTATTATATATGATATTCATTTTCCTTTGTCCCGCCTTCAATAATCAAGCTTAAAGTATAAGAAGATAATGCTAGTTGTAAATAATATTAAAACTAACTAAACAATAACAATAAATTAGATAAATAAAATTAGGATTATTAGGTTTTTTCTCTCTATAAAAAGAAACCAAAGTTGAAGATAGAAGAACAAGTATGTACCAATGACTACAACGATTTTTTGCTTCTTTATCATAAATGTAAGTTGCTTACGTCACTTTTTACAACTCTTTTTACTTAAAACAGGCTCAAGATCTAAATCCATAAATGATTCGTTATGTGTTGGACCAATCATTAGTGAGACCAAAGCATTTGTTTATCAATTTTTCAAAACTAAAAATTTATGCATATATATATATATATTTAGCAAAATGTTCGTCTTATTCTCAAAATCCAAACAAATATGGTTTTAAACATGTATTTTGTGGTAATTTTGGTATGGCTACGATTGAATGATTTAGTCGAACAAATGTTGTTTTAACGGAAAATATTTTATAAATAAAACGAACTTAATATGTTAAAGGTTTTAACTTTTAATATTAAAAGTTGTTGTTATGAGTTTTTGTGAAAGTTTCATAATGACGACTTTTCATTTTTTTGTTAAAATTATATGGTTTAGGTTTGTTTCGGTGAAAGAACGAAAATGACTTTGAATATGATGTGCGTGTTTGAAGACTTGAACCAGCACCCTTTTTGTTGGTTCATAATCCAACACTCATAGATTGGTATAAATTTATAAAAAATATATACTTTTTTTCTTGTAAAATTTATTTGTGATGTATATATCTCAACTGCTACCTAAAAATTTCAATCGATTATTCTAATGTAAAAATATATTTACAACATAATCATACATAATTGTTATTATTATTTTTTATTTTTTTAAACAAACAATATTATAAAAACTTAATCAGATAAAAATCAAAACATGCAATTATTAATTTTATAACTAAATAAAATTTCACAAAACCTAAATTACACGCTTAAAGTAATAAAATATAAATCTTACTAATATTCAAGAACATAAACAAACATCAATTTTTGACTTTTTATACCTCACACTTAACGTTGAAATTTGTCTTTAATTTTATTTACAATTTATATAATAAATGAATAATATTACTCGATGATTTGAGGTGAATCTTTTAGTTTAAATAACTTGGAAACTTTGACAGTATTTATAAAAACTCATTGAATCTTTCCAATACCTCAAAAAATGATCCAATATTGTATTGAAAACAATTGAGGAAGTTTTTTTATACTGTTGTTATTTTCATTGGTAAAAAATACTTAATGATAAATAATCAGACTAATTCATGTCAAGTGGTTAATACTCGAGAACGTTGTGAAATCATAGTTGTATCAAAAAAAAAGATAATGAAACAAATAGTGATTTGATTACATCTTCAGAGACTACATCGAATTTCAATATGCCATAAAAATCAAGAAACATTGTGCTTTACATGTTTGGATTTTCATTTGGTTCTCTTTTAAATTGAATGGATTGACTAATTATTATATATTTACATCAGCTCATTCATACCAATATTGACCAAACCTTTAACTATAAACCTATAATCATAATATCCATCGGTTGTAATGTCTGAAACATTAAAAATATACAAATATAAAAACTCTAGAATTTGGCCAACGTACAACAAACCTTATTTTCCTATAGTTGTTGTAGCCTGTGGCATATTGTGTTATTTTGGGTTATGATACTTTTTTCATAAGAGCTTTAAAAACTGTTCATCATGTTTCTCTTAACTTGTATCGTGATCCTAACTGTACGTACTCACACTATTTTTCAGAGATATGCTCAATATAATATTTTTAAAGTTTCAAATAAGTTATCTCAACCATATAAAATAAACACAATCGAGCAGTTTTAACAAGTTACAATATTTTTTATATACATGTATGTACTTATACTTGAACATATCTAGGTTTCTAACTTGTTGTTACATTCCCAAATGTTAAATATTGTTCATTATAAGATAGAAAAACTGTAGGGTTTAATCTACTATGTGAATACATAATCAATGATGGTTAGGTCAAAATATATAGTTTTCTTAAATTTTAAATAATTTTAAGTTTAACTTATTTTTGGTTTTGGATTGAATAACCATATTCCAAAAGTTCTCGATTTTTTGAAATTTTCCACTTTTGATATCATTTTCTTGACATTGGCAACAATATTTTTGCTAATATGAAATTTTCATAACACGTGCACTCCGTTCAAAAATATATTTTTGGTTATTAGATTCTATATCAAGTCATGATCCTGTAAAAAACACACTAGGTAAGATATAATAATCGTATTTAAACAAGACAACACAAAAATGTAGTTCTTTAACTTCTTGTAACTTGGACATACAAATATGACACACTATAGCATGATGGTTAATTTGATACCGATAACTTTAAATAATTATATATTTACATTTCTTATCTTGTAGATAATGTCTACAATCAAGAATCTTTAAAATGTATATAAAATCCTAAAAGCGTATGACATGTAAGACCATATGTTATTGTATATAATTGCTCTCAGTCATTTTAGAAAACACATATCGTATGTGGAAATTGCTAGTTTTTTTAACAAATTGATGTTCCATACAAAATATTTTATATATTGGAAATATTATTGGGTTCATAGTTCGTTTAACCCAATGTATACCATGAAGACGCACCCCTCATAATTATGAATTTTAAACAAAATATCTTTTCTGTCAACAATTTGTACGACTTGTGAATGAATAAAAATAAGTAGTTGGTGCATGGTTATGCTGTCCATATAAAATATTTAGTATCCAATTCCGGAACTGCATAGTATATGGTAAATCTAAATGGGTAGTCTATGAGATTTTTCATTATATATGTTTTTGTAAAAACTAATGATAGTAATATATCCATTTTTTTTTATAAAACATTGTAGTCATTCAATTGATACATTTTTAAGGTAATATTATTATGTTGAAATAAATATATATTATCCATAAAAAAAACGTAATTCATCAATCCATATTTGTTTATAAAAATATAAAAAATCATATCAAAATTTAAATACTATATATATATTATATTTATTTCAATATTATAAGTTATAACAAATATAAACATCGAATATAAGTAATAACATTTTCATCTTCTTATCAATATTGATAGTAGTTGGAAACGAAACTCCAAGTTAATAACATAATTATTAACATATTGCACACACCTCGGCCAGTGGCATTGACCCGTCGCAAGACATCCGATATCAGCAATGTCGGTTGAGAAAGTTCAATCCACGCACACCTCGGCCAATGTCGCTAGCCCTTTTCAAGAAATCCGATTAATTATGTCGGTTGAGAAAGTTCAATATTTTAAATTCAAAAATGATGTTCTTGTCTTCCCACCAAATGCTATCAGCGGGGACCAAATGGGCCAAGTTTTTTTTTGTTTACTTTTTCAGCAAAAAGCCATCACCCTACCATGTACAATCCATAACTACATAGGATTCAAGAGTGAAAACCACTTCTATCATATCACTTCTTTTAAAAATTATTTATTATTGATAATGACATGCAGTTTCTTAAGATGGGCCCTTGGTACTTCAAAAACCATCCCATTTTGCTTAAGAGATGGAAGCCCATGACTACCTCCACTAAAGTTCCCTTGAAGTCCATTCCACTATAGGCCGAATAATATGTATTCCCCTATGAGTTTTGGTTAGAGTGTGTCATAAATATCATGGGTAGTTTTTTTGGAACCCCGATATACGTCAATATATATACCACTAACAAAGTTCGTATGAGTTTCTCTAGGATCTGCATCATCATGAGTGTCACTGATGAGTTTCCGGTGACTGAGGGCATCAACTGATTCTACTAGTGACACATCCTCTGTATAGAATACCAAAACCTTCCGCATATATACAAGAGATACAAATATTTTGGACATATCATTGCCAACTATCCAAAGGGTGTTGACTATTATCAACCCAAAGTGCCATATATTGTTTCCCCTCGTCCTGACAAATAGCCAATATCCGTCAATGTACAGAATATTCATGTCTCATTCAATGAAAATGAATCCATTTCATCGCGAAATTACAACACTCTGATTAGGAGTATTTATGGTGACATGATTACTGGCCGGGTTATCCATTCTTCCCACGGTAACAATACTACTTTGACCCAGATCTCATTGGAACTCCCCGACATTGATCACGCTACAAATAAGGTGACATTTTCTATCATCCAGTTCAAGACTGTTGTGCAAAGTGTGGTTGTCTTAGAGCATTTCTAGAATAGTATATTTCTCGATCAATAATATGTATGTCTCATATTGTTTTTTTTGTTATTAAACTATGATCATCTAATCTTGGAACGTTTGTGGTTTTAATAACCTTGCTCGACAGAATGACGTAAGCAAATATATATTTTCTAATCATATCACTCTAGTTTGTTTCTTGAAACCAAAGTAAAAGTCGATAATGTTGATAAAATTATGAGAGTCATGCTCCCTCACTAGCATTACAAGACTAATCATGACATGCATCTCTTAGGAAAAATCTGTATTGCTTGGAACCTAAGCGTCTTTAAAGAAAATATAGGCTACACCTCCCCTCCAAATAATTGACACCTCTAAAACCTTTACTACATCAAACACCAACTTTAATATTTTTGCTATTTACAGGTTTAATGATCTCGCTGATCGCCAACCCCTTTGGCGAGATATTTTGTATATTTCTCCAATATTTATCATACACATTGCATTACTATTGGAGATTTTAACGCCATTCACAAGCCTCATGATCGTTGAGAGAATTCAGATATTTGGACCCATTATATCATGACTTAAATAACTATTGTTGCACTAGTGAAATCGAATCGTTCAACATGTTTCCAAATCTCATGATCCAACAAGCAAATTAACAACCATATCTCCTTCGAAATTGATAAAATGTTGGTCAATGTTCATTGAGATGATCACTTTTCCAACTCCTTCGCTCACTATAAACTCTCTCGCACATCCGACCACATGACTATCATCCCACACCGTAACACCCCTAGTTACCTTGTTAAAAAAGCCTTTTAGGTACTTTAATATATGTCGATACAATCATAACTTATCTTTCATTATCATTGATAGCTGGAACACCCATAACGAGGGTTCCATCATGTCAGTAATCCATAGCAAGCTTAAGCGTCTTTAAGAGGCGCTTAACGCTCTCAATAAAAAAGACTTCAGTAACATTAGCGAGCACATTGCTAACACCTAATCCTTTCTTATCCATACCCAGCAATAGCTGGTAACTGACCCCGTTAACCTTTCTTTATTAAGGTAGAAATATTTTCCTTAAAGAAGTATATCTTCCTCAACATAGGTGATAAATCGTTCTTTAAACAAAAATACCACAAAACGTGTCTTAAACTTGGAGAGCCCAATTCAAAATTTGTTCACAACAATACCAAATCTCGAATTGTCAGAAAAAATTATGCCCATAAGCAACCTGAAAAGCGTTAACGGTTCCAACACTAAAGGTGTTACCTACATCTTTATTAATTATTTCACCAACCTCCTAGGTGCTACAAGTGATCATAACTACCATAATCTTCATATAATTAAAATCTTAAAAATCACTAGACTAGGCACCTCCGACAAATAAGCATGATCAACCATGTTACTGAATATGAGATCAAGCATACTTTGTTTGGTATTATCACTAATAAGCCCCAGTGCCTGACGACTTAAATACGAGTTTCTTAAAAACTCGATGGTCCATCATTGGCCCCGAATTCTGTAAATCAGTACATCAATTATTTCGCCACAACCATATGGACCATTATGAGAATAAAAATCTCATTGCTCTAATTCCTAAAACCGAAAACTTTTCCTCTCTATCAGACTTTAGACCATATCTTATTGTAATATAAGTTACAAAATTAACTCAAAATTCCACACTACTAGGAGTAAGGACTCATTCCCTCACTTACAAGAAATGGTCTTACGCCAACTTTAAGATTGAGATCATGAGTGCTTTCGAAAAAATCCATTGGCACCTCATTCTAAATGTTATTTATGTTATATGTTTTCCTACTCGAATGATTGGTTGGATTCTATAATGTGTCACTACGCCCTCGCACTTCATTAGCATAAATGGAAATAATTTTGGTTCATTGGAAAAAAAGAGGCTCCATCAATGTGACCACTTTCGCATTTTAATTGTGTCCTAGTTATGTAGGTTCTCTCAGCATCCTACGCGAAAAAATCCACCATCCTTTATTTGGCTTCAATTTATAGTGCCATAAGCTCAAAATCGTCAATCTATGCCTTGTAGACGATCTCATGATTTATTGTCGCGTTAACATCAACTCCATCAACCTTATCAAGGAGGGTCTCGATGAGTTATCTAGTATATTTGATATCAACCTCAACCCCACCAAAAGCTAGGTTTATCGTGTGGGGGTCCCGTACTCTATCCGCCTATCTATTATCTCCTATTTTGGGTTCGAGAAAGGCTCCCTCCCAGTTCGGTATCTTAGATTCTCCCTTATCACCGCCTGCTTCACCTGCAATGATCGAATACCTCTCTTCACCAAAGTCACCAACCGTATAAACCCATAAATTTCCAAGCACATTTCTTATGATGGAAGACTCTAGTAGATCAAAGTTATCCTCTTTGCAAGCCAAGTCTATTGGTCGTCATTGTTCATACTACCTGTTCGTGTCCTTAACGAGCTCAACCAACTCTTACGCAGATTCTTATGGACAATTGGCGAAATGAAAATTTGAAGTTCCTAACTTGTATGGAACAAGGCCACTTTTGGATCATACACCTTAAATTCTGGAATCAAACGACCGCCCTTAAGCATTTCTGGTCTATCTTGATCAATATACATCTTCAATCTAGACCAGTTGGATTCTCAATGAGAAAGTAAAAAAAAAAGAATATTTGGAACACGTTGTTTCATGAGTTGAGGGTAAAGAAAGATCATCAACCTTAGATCAATTTCTTCCAACTTTACAAAGTTGATATCGACATTGACACATCCACGTCTCTATATTATGACCATTGGCTTTTCCCAACTCAATTTTTGACCACTATGGTCATAATATTATCCGTATGATACAGTGATGATGAATACCATGGTGTCTGTCATAGTTAGAGATGATTCCTAGATCTGGCCCGCCCAGATCCATTCAAGCAGAAGGTCTCATCAGTCAAATCTGCTAGAAATTGTAACAATATTCCTAACTAGAATCGTAATATATTTACCATATACAGTATTTATAACCACATCCGCCGCAAGTTCCTTGGACCAATTTTGTTTGGAACAAGTATAACATTATGAAACACTAATTTATTGTTTGGTTAACCATCTACGGTAAAATGAAAACCTAAGATAAATTCCTCAAATGGGATACAACACTGGTCATAAGTATGTCTTATGTGATAGCTCACTTGAGAATATTAACCACATTCTCGTTGAGTGCCCTTACTCCCAACAAATTTGGAAGATGTGCTCTAGAAAACTCAAGTTTCCACTCTTGAATGTTGACTGACCCTCGTTGTTGCGCGCCACCAGTTTTCGACCTCCTTCACCTAACGACATTAAGCATCTTTGGTGGGTCGCTTTTAATGCGGCTGTCTACCTCATTTGGCATGAGCGAAATGTTATGATCTTCACCGACTCTCCATTGTTGGGTTTAACAATATCCCACTGTATCCTCTCAGACCTCCGCTATAAATTCCACGATACAAAGATTCTTTGACCGTGCTAAACTTATACTAACTCAAGTCTTTGGTTTTCTAAGGCTGTATTTGTTTTCGATTCTATCGTACATCACTTACGATTCCGGTTGGCCTGTTTGAGCGTCTATATGTTTTAGCTTCGTACATCATTCTTCTCACTATTTTAAGGTGTTTATTTATGGGGACATTTTCATATAACTTGTATAACTTTGTTAGATTTTTATCTTGTTAAAACTTCACCGATGAATATGCCGTTATAAATATAAACAATATTTTTTTAATATATTATTTTATCGGAAGAATAACATAATTATTTCGATTAAAATTTTAATTTTTTATTTTAAAATTTATAACCAATTTTTGAAGGCGAGTGCATAAAAATAAAATAAACTATTTAAAAATAATAATAATTTGATTTTGTGATTGTTTTTAGATTTAGGGTTGTTGTTTGTCTTTATAAGTTTTGATTCGTTTATATATGTTCTTTTTTGGGCGGGATGGTGAAAATGTCCGAAAGAGTTAGACCTCTATAGAGGTGTCTTGTCGTATTTCAAATTTATTTCAATTCGTGATTTGGGTCTTTAGATCTAAATTTCGAAGTCTTAGATCTTGATCTATGAGTTTTCTTTAGTAGTTTTGGGCATTCTTTGTACTGAATGACTATTGAATGACTATGGCTTCATTGGTTCTATTTTGTGTTCTTGTTATCATTTTAGTTATTGCAGATATTCATGTCGTAAAATATTTCCGCCAAATTTGCTTCTTGGATGACCTCGATTTCACCGATCTCTTTGCGCTTTTTTCTCACATTGCATTTACAACTTCTTTAATGCGACATGGTCATTGGTTTATTATGATTTTGTCTGCCTTTCTCATTTGTGCAATATTGTCGGTACCGTCATTTAGTACTGTATTCTGTTTTTATTTGGTAATTATCGTATTTTTGCGAAAGCTAATTAAATATGTTTTCATGTTATTTCTTTACATGTTATTATTTTATTTGTTCAGGTCACAACTTTTTCGAACATATAGAAGTTATGTTCATTTTGTTGTATTATTTATATTTATTTTTATGGTATTCTAGTTTTTGTCGGTAGCTTCCTGTTCCATGTAGAATGTAGTCTTGTAAGAATTGTTTAATATTTTAAATTAATAATAAAATAAATTAAAAATATACCTCAAAACAGTAAATAGGGAGAGATGACAAATCTGAGAATGTTGAAATCAAGAGTGGAAGACCAACCATGTTATACCTTTTGAATGATGTTGGATATGATTCCAGTCCAACTGGCTGAAAGCGAGAGACCTTGACTTCCTTATTCTCTAATACAATACACTCAATAATCAATAATCTATAATCAATCATCTCTATCTCCCACTTAAATTAATCTCTGTTAATTATATAACCTTCATTAGTTTTTTCTTTTATATTTTTAAATTATTTATTTATCTCTTGTCCAAAACAATAATTATTTTTTATTTTTATGGAGCTATATTTATAGTAATTTTAGTCTTCTTTTATTTATCCTTTTCTTTTTCTTTTATCTTAGTTTCAAATAAGCAAACAAATCATCAGCCAAAACATGACCCACTCCTTAACTCTTTCCTACTTTTCCCCCATTCCTGACAAAAGACTTCTCTCTCTCATGCACCTTGTGGAGGAGACTAGACTAGACGATCAAGGGTTTATGCATTTTGTTCAACAACAAATCTTGATCAACTGTCCAACAAGGTACTCACTTCAAGTTTTTCATTTTAAGATCTGCTTCTGTTTTTTGCCCAAGGATTTGTTTTTTATGGGTTGGTCTTCAAACTAGAAGTAATTCAAGCTTTTTTGGTTTCTCAATTAGAGCTTTTAGTAAATTTTTCCACATAATTGAGTGAAATGGTAAACCTTTTTCCTCCTTATTTATGTTTGAAGTTAAAACTTACAATTAAGGTTGTCTGTTTGTTTCTTTGCAATGTCCTAATGTGTAACGCCTTCTGTTAGTGTTGTAACTTACTGTGTTTTGCCATAAAATAGTTAAGTCAGTCAAAGAACTGCTTTTGGGTTTTTTTGGTCCAAAAGTTTTTGGGGTTCAAGAGCCGCTTCACTAATCTAGAACTAGTTAGAGTTTTTTAGTGTATAGCTGTGTTGAAGAGCAAAGACAGTAATTTTTTGTTGGAGCAGTATCATTTTATGTTTCTGTATTGAAATCAGGTGGAATGGACACAGCTCCGGTCCAATGTCTTATCAACAGTATATCTCGATTGCTTCATTTGGTTTCATGCCAAACAATAAAATCAACTCATGTTCAAAGGGACTACATGGCTATTGCTTTTGTGCTTAAAGTTTTGAAACCGGTGCTTGACGATATCGTTGATCGCAAAGTTCCTTCGGATGTAGTTGTTTACAAGGAATGTGAAGCACTTGATTTATCTGTTAATGAGGCTCGGGAGTTCTTAGAGAACTGGTCTCTCAAGATGAGCAAGATTCGCTGTGTAAGTCTATTAAACTCTTGTTCTAATTTGTGGATTCGCTTAAAATGCAACCAGTTATGAAATAAGAAAATGGTTTTGAAGATGTTTTATGGTATTGAAAATGGAGTATGTGAGTTATGTTTCGGTCTTGAGATATTTGTTTGCGTGAGCACTTTTCTTTACGGCTGTCATTAAGCATGCCAATGTGCCTAATGCGCGGTTTTTTGATATAAGATTATGCAATTTCATATGTTTGCCCCCGCGTTACCTAAATATCATCGCTAAAGAGGTACAACTGCACTGCCGCACCAAACTACAAAAAAGATTAGACCATTTTATTGATTCTATCAGCTTATTTCGAAGCAATGGAACAATCAGTCCTTTTATAAATGTTATGCAATATAACTGGTACATGCACGATCTGTTAGATATTTTAGTGTAATTATATTGACTAGTCGACCAGTGTAGTCATAATATATTATCGACAAAGTTGGAGAGTGCCGAGTGCACGCTTATAAGAATATATTGTGCTGGATGTGCTGGATGTGCTGGCGGAGCCCCTAGCTGGGGTCGAGCTGGTGTTGCTGTTTTGGAAATTCATTTGAATTTGGATTTTCAAATTTTAGCCGTTTTTTGACCATTTGAAAAATTAGCCGTTCTTGGACATGCATGCAAACGGTTGATAGTTTGGAAGTTTGGTCGGAATACAAAAACATGGTTCTGGTTTGAAAATGATCATGGAAATTCATTCTCTTGTTCAATTAAGAAAAAGTTCTCTAATTTCATCCTATTGAATTTTGGAGAACCACCAAAATAATTGAATCTGAAATTGTTTTTGTACAAAACTTCAGAGGTTATGCTGTTAGTCATAAACCGAATTCCCTACATGATCTTATCTTTTATTGTTTGTCGATCCTTTCATAGCTGTTATGGAATATAAATAGTACATGCGAATTCTTATCTTTTGTTGTTTGCTCGTTGTTTTTGTTTCTTCAGGTTTTGCAGACTGAACTTCTGCTAATGAAAATCCAAAACTCTACACTGGATATCTTTCGGATGTTAGTTAGATTGTTACAGATGTCTTCGTCCGCTTTGAGTGTTTCAGGTCTTCGGGTAAAGTGGAATAGTTTTATCTGCTGTACTAAAATTGTTATGAGAAAACCTTTTCCTTTCCATTTTCTTTTTCCGTTATATTATTTGGTGTTACCTTTTTGAATTACGAGAAAGAATAATCTTAATCTTCATAGTTTCTATAACTCATTAAACTTTGGAAATTGTTCTAGCTCTGTATGCAGGAAATCGAAAATTTAAAGCACGAATGGATTACAGGGCTCATACAAGATTCTATGAGAAGTCGCGAGGATGATATCGTTCCCTCCACTGACCATCTTCTAAAAATTATACAATTTTTTGGTTTTACATCCAATCAGGAGCTATTGAAAGAAAGCCTAGCTATCGAGAAAGAGAGGAATACTGCTCAGTTCAACGAATCGAAAGGAGAATTAGCTTATACAAACCAAATTGCAGATCTTATCTCCCGTATTCGCGATTGCATACTTAGTATGGAGCATTTTGAATCTACAAGTGGTGTCCTAGTTCCTCCTTACTTCCGCTGTCCGTTGTCAATGGAATTGATGTTGGATCCTGTCATTGTGGCGTCTGGTCAAACTTATGACAAGGCATCCATCCAAAAATGGCTCGATCATGGGTTAGCCATTTGTCCAAAGACCCGGAAGATGCTTGAACATACAAACCTCACTCCTAATTTCACTGTCAAGGCTATGATAGCCAATTGGTGTACGGTAAACAATATAAGCCTACCGACCAATTTTGAGCGTGATGATATGAAACTCGTGCCATCCTCAGGAAAACTTGTATCTTCTCAAAACTTAACTCATACTGATAGTTTTCTCCGTTCAAGTAGTAGTTCTACATCAAGATCAGTTCTTAAGATGGGAAAGGGTTTGGAGAAGATAAGTATTGATGTCACGTCTAGATTAAGTGGCGAATCGAACTGCACTCCAAGCAATGGCACTCATAAGTATGACTGTTTTTCTCTAGAACAGTCGTATACTCATAGCAGGAGCGAATCAGCTTCCAGTATCGTTTCCTCTGTCGATTATGGTCCTTCAGTATGGAACGAGGCATCTAAAATAAGTAAGCATCAACATATGGATGCGCTGTCAGCAGATATCTCATCAGACTGTTCTCCGATGAAAAAATGTCTATTAGGAAACCAAATCCTCGATCTAGAGCCAAAACCTGAAGCGCTTAGAAATGGGAATCATGAAAGCAGCAGATTAACTGTGCCACCGTTTTCTGGTTCGAACTCTAATGACTTGACAACAACCTCACATGTGAAGAAGTTAGTGGAAGATCTTGAGAGCAAATCAAATGTAGTGCAGACTGCAGCTGCAATGGAACTGCGCCTTCTTGCAAAGCATAACATGGAGAATCGTGATATTATAGTCCATTGTGGTGCTATCGGACCATTGCTTTCGCTCTTATACTCGGATGTAAAGCAAACCCAAGAGCACGCCACTACAGCACTCCTAAATTTATCCATAAATAAAGTCAACAAGGCCATGATCGCCGAAGCTGGAGCAATAGAGCCGCTTGTGTATGTTCTAGAAACAGGAAACGATGGAGCCAAAGAGAATGCAGCTGTTACCTTGTTCAGTTTATCGAACTTAGAGGAATATAAGCCAAAGATTGGACGGTCCGGTGCTATTAAAGGCTTGGTAAGTTTATTGAAATCAGGAACTTTACGAGGGAAAAAAGATGCTGCAACGGCTTTGTTCAACTTATCTATCTTCCATGAAAACAAGGCTCGTATAGTTCAAGCAGGAGCTGTGAAGTATCTTGTGAACTTGATGGATCCTGCTTCCGAGATGGTTGATAAAGCTGTAGCCCTTCTCGCCAACCTTTCTACAGTGAGAGAAGGGCGGTTACCAATTGCTCAAGAAGGAGGTATCCCTTTGCTAGTTGAAATTGTCGACTCGGGATCCCAGAGGGGTAAAGAAAATGCCGCATCGATATTGGTGCAGCTCTGCATTAATAGTTCTAAATTATGTACTCTAGTTTTGCAAGAAGGTGCTGTCCCTCCTCTTGTTTCCTTGTCTCAATCCGGCAGTCCGAGAGCAAAAGAAAAGGTAGTATTCACTCGAAAGCTCCTAGTGTTTTATGAGAAAAAAGTTTGAAATTCACATACTAGGTAATTATTTATTGTGCAGGCACAGCAACTTCTGAGTCATTTTCGTACTCAGAGACAAGGGATGATAGGCAAAGGAAGAGGTTGAAAAGGGTATATGATCATGTCTCTCCACTCAGAATGTAGCCTAGGAATTTTTTTAGTATGTATGAAAAGATAAGGTAGGTGTTGAATGTTTTTTAGTTTACATTTCAGCTTTTATGGTTTAATGTTGTGATGAATTTGTTCTGTAATATTCTTTAGACGATCGATTGTACATACACATGATTTTCGACCGAAGTATTTGTGATATATTTGATGTTTGGCTCGTCTCTTTAATATTTATAAGGGTCTGCTAGAAATATTTTACATATTTTTATGGATTTTATACCGCTGGATTCTACATTCGATTGATATATCTCATCAGATTTCGGACAAATTTGTCCTTATTGAAAAATCTAGGTATAAAAGTAATTTATGAATCTTTTGATCATTTTTTCTCCTATTTTCCTCTCTATTGCACCAAATCTCTCGATCACCCTATTTTCACCGAAAATTAAACCTTTCTTTTTGAAGTATCTGAGCACACAGCAACGTCGAGATAAGTAATACAAGCCTCCTACTATATTTTTTTTTATTTCGTTGTGTTACAGTGGTAACAAATAGGTTTTTAGTTTATGCATAAAAAAAATATGATTTTGGCATGATTTTAAGGTTGGTTTTCATAGATTAGTGTTGTATTGGTGTTTGTCATATGCGGATCTGTCGATTTGGCTTTGATTTTGTTGGAAATGGAACTCCTTGATAGATATATGGTTTGGTTGTTCGTAGGTGTTCGTTGCACATAGCGTGCTACCAAATCTATGTTCGTTGCACGCGACGAGTGACAATGAAAGGGGCTTGACGCATGCGACGCGAACAGATTTATACGACATGAAAAGAAACCTTATCACATGCGACGTACATGTCTTAGCCATCGCATGCGAATAACTGTTTCGTTTATGTAGCTCATGGGACAACAGTAATACATGATTTTGAGTAAATTGGTTTATGTTTCAGAATGGTTTGCCAAAAATGACTGTGAAGAATCTTTTCGCCGCCGAACACCAATTCATACACCGGAGCCTTCAGAGGTTGCCCATTCGGCCCCTACCGAAGAAGGAGGAATCCCGGATAGCCGCACAAAAAGACGCATGCGTCGTGATGGTGAGGATGACGATACCAACCACGACGCTGGTTCGGCTGCTGTCGACAGCAGTGGTGCTGGTATGTCTTCGCATGCCGCACCTAAAGTCGCCGACACGGAGTTCTTGTCAGTGATACCACACGTCCCCACTCTCTATCCTAATTACGTCGTACATGAGGCGTGTAGTGTCTATATGACGATGTAAGTTTTAATACTCAATAACTTTATTATATAATTAATTCTTAATTTTTCTAGATAAATTACTCATTTACGTGTTTATACATATTTTGCAGGATAGAGTTTCATTGCGATGCTTCGCGATGTATGATAGTCTCCGCAATTGGAACTTCAGGAAACAGACTAGAGTACGAGAAAATGCGATGGCGACTATTTTTGGACCTTTCGTCGACGCAGTCTCCCGTTGGCATACCAACATACACTTGATAGAGGCATTCCTCGAGAGGTGGCATGAGGAGACATCCTCGTTTCATTTCTCCTTAGGAAAGATGATGTGACATTAGATGACGTCCACGTCATCGCGGGACTACCGATAACAGGTATGCCTCTCGATGTTTTCTCTTTTGATGATGAGAAGGAGATGAACCAGACTTATGCTGCCATGCTTGGTGTATGTCAATCAGACTTGGTTAAAAGTCTTACAAATGCTAGTAGTGTGACCTTGAGTTGGATGTGTACCACATTCACGAGTGCTAAATACAATGATATTAAGATTACAGATGCTAGAATTAATCACACCACTCGTGCGTATATACTATTTCTTTTGGGTACCACTATCCGCGCCAACAAAACCGGCAATAGTATTTTCTTAGATTACCTCAAGTTTGTCAACCAGTACCAAATTATGGATCAGTACAACTGAGGTCATTTCGTAGTGGCGCAGTTGTATAACTCCATTAGACAGGGTTCTTTGCATGATACGAGCAGTATTTGTGGGTTTACAGGGCTAGTAGAGGCGTGGATCTTCGATCATTTTAGACAGTTTTGTGATATATTGTATAGTGATTATGACCTTTCGATACCGCATATCTGCTAGTACGTGCAAAAAATATATGTATTTTGCAGGTTGTATGCAAGAAGTTGAGGCACGCGCTCTCGATGTGCATCGAGACAGATGTAAGTATTAATCTTAAAATTTAAACGTTATGTTTTCTACTTTTATACTTGTCGTGTTTGTTAATTTATTTCATTTTAAGTCATTTTCCTTAAGTATGTATATCTACGTGATGAGAATATGTTCCATAACGTCAGTTGGGTTGAGCTTATGCTAAAGTCGTTTGATATTGTTGTTCCTTATTACCCCGATCGTGTCACTCATCGAATGGATAACATTCAACTGATGCCGCTGAAGATACATCCTCCTGCTACCAAAAAATCAAGGAATAAGATCGTTTAGAGGTACGCTTGGGATGCTTTGCATTGGCAAAATTAGCATTATCATCTTTTCACTAGTTTAGGTGGGGAATATGATGGTGGGGAGGATAGTGCTGACGCGATGCACCCTGTTTGGATGAAGAAGAACATGTGTTATGTAGTGACTAACCTTGCTTTGGTTTGTGATGATGGAGGTCCTCAGGTGCGCCCTCAGCGTGGTGTTGATTAATAAGGATACAATATGAGCGCTGAGTTTGTACCATGACTACCCATGTTGCCAACGAGGAGTTGTTAGAGGGTGCGAATGAGATTGGCAGGATTTCCAAGAGATGTAGACGTCGTTGATTTGTATTCTATGACTAGTATGTTATTATGTTTTAGACTACATCACTATGTTTATTATTGTGTTTTTAGATGATGTCAATTGTATGATATTTTATGAGTAATGTATGGTTTTATTTAAAACAAGTAGTATAAAACAATTATGTTGTTAGTAAATAAGTAGTATAAAACAAGTAGTATACAACAAGTAGTATAATAGAAAGTCATATATAAAAATCCTGTCGCATGAGATATTTCAATATATAGTCGCATGCGACACATACCTCTCTGTCCAAAAACATGGGCAAAAAAATTGTGAAGCCGTCGCATGCGGTTGTGACTAATGATATAGCATGCCACCGGCTCCACTATTCTACTAGTTTGTGCAATTCAAAAGATTTTAGATAAATTTTACTTTAATTCAATAATAGTCAAATGACATACAAACAACCAAACATAGCAAAAATGGTTCAATAAAACTTAAAAGTAACAAAACATAATAAGACTAGAACTTAATAGTCGAAGTCGTATCTCATGTAGTCTTCAACAGGTGATTAGTTTGCAAGAACATCCTTTTTTTCTCATTTTTACCTCGAGATATGTTACCATATTATTCGTAATAAAATTATAAACTTTCATATTCCACACTTTTTCACCTTCTTGCTTAATTTTGTATGGCATGTATAACATACGTTGGAGTGGTTCAGATTAAACAAGATTGTACCTGTTTGTGACTTTTTCATGACTACGTGGTCGCTGATTTGGTACTCTAAACCGGATGTAATAAAAAACATCATACAAAACACCCAGTCAAAAAATGCATCGGTCGTATCGTCGGACATTGTCAACGTAACAAACTTCACTGCCTGAAGCATATGGCAGTCTTCGTCAATCGTAAACTCCATATTTTTTAACGTTGGAGGGAACAAAAAAAAGGTAACATAGGATAATAACCAATATTAAATCAAGTCACCCGATAATAACCTATCCGTAAGTTAAGTAGGATAAAAAAATAAAAAATATGAAAAGGTTCACCACTACATCAATTATCGTCTTTAGTCAAATCGGTTACATGTGGTGTGTAGTTCAAGTTCAGTTTTCTAACTGGAATAAGTTGCGTAAATTTGTTGAACCTACGGTAGTACGGATGCGCCCATTGACTTGCTTTTTCGGTGGCGTAGGCATCCCACGACGGGTATAATGGCGACAATGGTCCATCGGGTGGAGTAGTAATCTTCAAAAATAAACAAACATAAAACTAGTGCTTTAAGTATGAAATAAGTAAGAAATGTTGATAAATATTAAAATGATGATATACTTACATTAACAAAGTGGCATCCATGTACGAAAGCAATTCCAACTTCTATAATAGTTGAAGCATTCACGGGTGGACGTCCACGAATTTGTAGATACGATAATGACGCTGTTTGCGAGACATGGTATACCATGCACTGATACCTTGTCGCAATGACTAGTCCTATGTTCTGAAATGTCATCCAGTAATGGCTAATATGGTTGGGCTTGAAGTAATCCAACCTACGTACCGTATCATCAAACACAACGACTGAACCATAAACCTTCAACCAAGATGCACAGTTTTTTTATCAACTCTTTCAACAACTCGCGTCTAACATATTCCCATTTCTCCTCATCTTTGTATATTGAATGCACTACCAACCGATATCTGCATTATCCATCCGGAAGAACGTCAGCCAACTTAATGATATAGGGATGCAATCCAGATATAAAGAAAACTTCCCATCCTTAACAGTTTTACTCGGCCAACCAACTTTATTTTTGACAAGCGGTTGTTTGGGTGCTACAACCGCAATTTCATCTGCGCATGGTAACTCATGTGTTTTCCTAAGAATGCATCCTCCACATGCTACCCGATTACTCCTATATTCTTAGAATGTACAAAAGCATGCAACAAAAGAATTAGACCCTCATGGGATACATGACCTTTAAGTAGCTGGGTCAAAGTACAATCAGTACCGGGTATAGTACGGAACTTACTTTGCTCGAATGATTCAAGGATCCTCGCATGTTGCTTTGTTAGGAGGTTGTGAAATTTTTCCCAAAAAATTTCAAAATTGCATTGGTTCGTCCCTAGGTATTTTTTAGGGCAGAGTGAGCACCCTCACACCTACATAACATATTACAAGTATATAATTAAAACGTATTTTTAAAGAGATATAATAAGAAAACACAAAGTTTAATTAAAGAAGATACCTATTTGTTGTTGTTTCCCGTAATGTTTGATATTGTTCGTTCGATATTGAAGAAACTTGTCACCATAAATCAATGCGTCCATAACGTAATCATAGCACTTGAAATGAGAGGCGACCATCTCCTTCAATGTAGCTAGATTCTTTTTGTAACTTTCAACCGTGTTTGCTCCGGCTACGTAGCCATAAAACTCGACAAATTGTCTCGCAATCACATCATCTTGGAATATCTTACAAACCGTCCCTAAAATGTTCGTAACAATATGCCATGTGCATAACAAGTGGTGTGTGTCCGGAAATATTCCATCGATAGATCGCATGAGAGCTAACTCTCGATCGGTAACAATAACGCTCAGAAATGCGCACACACTATCCATCATCAAACCAAGAAGAGTTCCCAAAGCCCATGTATAATTTGATATCTTCTCCCCGCTAAAAAAAACATACACAACGTAAATGTAATGGAAGTAAACATTAAACCAACAATCTCTAATAACGGCATCTTATACCTAGTCCTTTTATAGGTACAATCCATGAATAACACATTAAGGAATGTACATAATAAGTTTATACTCGTAGGATGTGCGAAAAAAATCGGCGATCACCTCTGTA
This sequence comes from Limnanthes douglasii subsp. nivea, assembly GCA_036936605.1. Lineage (NCBI taxonomy): Eukaryota > Viridiplantae > Streptophyta > Magnoliopsida > Brassicales > Limnanthaceae > Limnanthes > Limnanthes douglasii. Next base: position 41,412,177 of record JAUPFV010000005.1, on the reverse strand, counting down.
TCGTATTTCAAACGCTCCTACGTCGAATCTCCATGCTCTTTCAATTTCGTCAAAAAATATTGTATTTGGGTTTGTCCCTCATGTTCAACATCCCGATGTTTTTTACAACAATTTTAGATTGCGCTCATGTTTGAAATATTCTCTAGATATTGATACTTCAAACCGCTATATATGTCCCTTGGACGCGAGTCAAGGTGAGATAAGCGCGGGAATGGCCGTCTAAACAAACGAAGGGATCGTGATTGTGTATACCGTTTACCACTTCCGAATGCCATTGCATGGCTAGTACGTCAATCGGATGACCTTTTAACGAAAACGGACAATTACATTTCTTCGTCGTAGTCTTCCGCTTTCTTAAAGTATCCAGCTTTGCTTTTAATTTAAAATTACCACACCTCTCGCAAACATAATCTAAAATAGGATTTCTTCCCTATTTCCAGCTATCATAGAGCTTTGTAATCGTGACAAACTTAATCTTCTTCGATTCAACGTCCACAAGAGTATCCAATTCATCTTTTGTAAATAACCTATTCATTGTGAATATTTTTGTGTAATCAGCATCCATACACGGAAATGTGCGACCACAACGCTGCTTGTCACAAAAAATCATGCGACAAGATAAAAAACAGAAACACGAGTTCAACTCATTACCTCCATTCGATAAGCGTCCTCCTCATCCAGAAAGTCCTCCAAAGAGATGCTCATTCCATCATCTTCCATGCATACTCTAATTTTTGGTTCTTTGTAGTAGATTTATGGATTTGGGTTGAATAATGTTAGTTTTAGGATTTAAGGGTACTACATAGTTAGGGTTTAAGGTAAATTTTTAGGGTTTGCAGATTTTTGATTGTTTTTTTTGTAAATGGCATGATTATGATTAGTTGGGGTGAGAAGGATTGTAAAGAAATTTAATTTTGAATTTAAAAGAAAAAAAAGGTAGGGTGAGAGATCTATCAAAATGTGATTTTTTTCTAACCTTGCCCTATTTATAAATTTGTAATTCAATGTGTTATTATTGTATTTAGAAACACTAATCTCAATAATATTAGAAGTTATAAACTTATCTCTCCACACAATTACAATTAACCCAACTCATTTCTGGTGAAATATGAGTCAAGATAGTGTTATCTTTCTCAATAGGATCCTCAACCATTTTTTGCTATGTTTAAAACAAAAAATTATCCTTTTTACCATAACAAAATATTACACAACGTTTTAGAAAAACTAAAAACAAAAGTATCCCTTTGACCCTTTGGTTTACTAGAAGAGTTTATAAGGTTAAGACACAAAATATTACCCAATATTTTCTTTTGAATTTTGATTTTCTTTTGTCATTTCACATTTCACATTTCACATTTCACGTGACATCCTTTCATGGCTAAAACCAAATAAGCTGATGCTAGATAAGTTAATATAAATTTATGGATTTAACTTTTGATTTCATTCAAAATTTAAGACATATTTTCAAATTTTTGTATAGATTTAATGATAATTTAATTTAGAATAAAATTTTAAATGCAATAGATTTATGAATTGTAGATTGTTTGGAAGTTTCCAACAAATATTTTTAGGGGGTTTTGTAGATTTTTGGGCTGATTTTGAATATACAACTTCCACCAGTATGCCAAATTGATTACATAAATAAAAATAAATATTATCCATCTCTTTATATAGATATATCTCATGATGTCGATGATGGGTAGTTGGTGGTCTAGAGGCCAAAACTCGTACGCTGATACGGGCAAACACGTCATACACGACTATAACAAATTTAACAAAAACAAAATTACATTTAAAAAATATAAATATAAGTAAAATATTATTTCAATATAAGTAATAAAATACTTACATTTTCATATAGGTCCGGTACTCCTTGTGCTTCTAGTAAGAAAATATTCAAAAAGAAATTACATAAAAAAATTGTTTGATAATTCATTACTTTACACTTTTTTCTGAAGAGAAATAATAAGTGGAAATTCATCATTTATATACCCAACGTGTCAATGTTAATCATACCATCGTGTGGCATTGTGGTCCCTTGTTTTTTTCCCGAATTGCAAACCACTACTAGATGCACATGCATCGACCGTAACATAGTCTCTCATTTTCTTTGTACAAAAAGTATAGTGTTTGATAAAAAATTGATCGGTAACTAACTATCAAACTAATAGCCATTATGTCGGTGTTATATTGATCTTCTTGTTGAGCAATACGTTTAACACATCTGACTCAGTCTGCCTCTGTTACATGTATAACCCTCGTCATAACTAAAACAATTTTCATCGCACATAAAATAAAAATCAATTTGTCATATCACTTAAAAACATGTTTTTAAGATACAAAAACAGAAAACGGATATGAAAAACAATATTTAAAACAAAACAAATAAAAAATTAAAAAACTAGTAAAGAAATAAAAATAAAATGTAAAAGTAATTAAAACAACCGAAAAATGGTTAAAACATCGAAACAATGCTCTATTTATGATGTAATCAATTTGGCATACTAGTGGAAGTTGTGTATTCAAATTCAGCCCAAAAATCTACGAAACCGCTAAAAATATTTGTTGGAAACTTCCAAACAATCTACAATTCATAAATTTATTGCATTTAAAATTTTATTCTAAATTAAAATATCATTAAATCTAGACAAAAATTTGAATATATGTCTTAAATGTTGAACGAAATCAAAAGTTAAATCCATAAATTTATATTAACTTATCTAGCATCAACTTATTTGGTTTTAGCCATGAAAGGATGTCACGTGAAATGGAAAAAGAAAATCAAAATTCAAAAGAAAACATTGGGTAATATTTTTGTGTCTTAACCTTATAAACTCTTCTAGTAAACCAAAGGGTCAAAGGGATACTTTTGTTTTTAGTTTTTCTAAAACGTTGTGTAATATTTTGTTATGGTAAAAAGGATAATTTTTTGTTTTAAACATAGCAAAAATTGGTTGAGGATCCTATTGAGAAAGATAACACTATCTTGACTCATATTTCACCAGAAATGAGTTGGGTTAATTGTATTTGTGTGGAGAGATAAGTTTATAACTTCTAATATCATTTGATCTAAATGAGATTAGTGTTTCTAAATACAATAATAACACATTGAATTACAAATTTATAAATAGGGCAAGGTTGGAAAAAAATCACATTTTGATAGATCTCTCACCCTACCTTTTTTTTCTTTTAAATTCAAAATTAAATTTCTTTACAATGCTTCTCACCCCAACTAATCATAATCATGCCATTTACAAAAAAAAAACAATCAAAAATCTGCAAACCCTCAAAATTTACCCTAAACCCTAACTATGTAGTACCCTTAAATCCTAAAACTAACACTATTCAACCCAAATCCATAAAATCTACTACAAAGAACAAAAAATTAGAGTATTCATGGAAGATGGTGAAATGAGCATATCTTTGGAGGACTTGCTGGATGAGGAGGACGTTATCGAATGGAGGTAATGAGTTGAACTCGTGTTTCTGTTTTTTATCTTGTCGCATGAATTTTTGTGACAAGCAGCGTTGTGGTCGCACATTTCCGCGTATGGATGCTGATTACACAAAAATATTCACAATGAATAGGTTATTTACAAAAGATGAATTGGATGCTTTCGTGGACGTTGAATCGAAGAAGATTAAGTTTGTCATGATTACAAAGCTCTATGATAGCTGGAAATATGGGAAGAAATCCTATTTTAGATTATGTTTGCGAGAGGTGTGGTATTTTCAAATTAAAAGCAAAGCCGGATACTTTAAGAAAACGGAAGACTACGACAAAGAAATGCAATTGTTCATTTTTGTTACAAGGTCAACTGATTGACGTACTAGCCATGCAATGGCATTCAGAAGTGGTAAACTAGTATACACAATCACGATCCCTTTTTTTGTTTAGACGGCCATTCCCGCGCTTATCTCACCTTGACTCGCGTCCAAAGGACATATATAGCGGTTAGAAGTATCAATATCTTGAGAATATTTCAAACATGAGTGCAATCTACAATTTCCGAAAAAACATCGGGATGAGCATGAGGGACAAACCCAAATGCAATATTTGTTGACGAAATTGAAAGAGTATGGAGATTCGACGTGGGAGCGTTTGAAAGACGATACAGAGGTGATCACCGATTTTTTTCGCACATCCTACTAGCATAAAGTTATTATGTACATTCTTTAATGTGTTAGACCATACTTGGAGGACCCTTATATGGGTATATATATATATTAAGAATTAGACCGTACTTTAAAGTATAGTGGGATAATTCGATCAGTTTTCTCAGCTTGTCGGCCAGTTAGATTTGCAACTACTTTGCATGTTTTTGAACTTCAACAAATCGGCCAACTATAAAAACATATCTAATATGGTTAGTTGGCCGTCTCGTAAGATGACATCAATAGAAGTACAACAAAAAAGTTCTACCGTGAAAGTCTTTCGAATCTTTTAGAGAACGATGTGAGTATAATTTACTTATGTGTTGTTAATTTTTTTATTTATTATTATTTATTATAACTAAAAATTGATTTTTTATAGGTTATCTTTTAGCCGTACAAAGACATTTGTTATTGTTTTCCAATTTAGGAGATATGACTATATGACTATCCGATCTATAATTTTAACTACGTGAAGACATATATGTTGGATAAATTTATCCATTATTTTGAAATGGTAAATAGTGTGAATTATCTATTTTTATATTATGCGAGTTCTGTAAAGAAGGTCAAAGATACCGTGTATTTTTTTAAAAAAGGTCAAAGATACCGTTGTTAAAAAAAATCGGCTTGGACGCAATGTCATATGCATTTGTTGGCCACCGATTTCCTTACATAATACCTTGCACCAAATTTCCATTTTATGATTCCAGAATACGTGTTTCACATATAGTCTTATAGATGATATACAAATCAAACATGGTACTTCCGCTGGGAGAACAACAAATGCGGTTTGACATATCAATATCCTAAGGTCGGTTAACAACGTTGAGATAAAATGGGAGATATTGGGGAGAAAAGTATTTCCGATCACTTTTGTATATTGGTACCTATAATTGTTGTCATTTTTAGATTTTTTCTTTTATTTCAGACTATGTGTATGTTTTGTATATTTATTACGGATTATGTTTTGTTTTGTTTCGCACTAATGTTTATGGTTTGTGTGATATATAGATTTTTTTTTTATGTTTTATGATTTTTTTAATTTGAACGACTATACAACCTTGTTTGAAATTAAAGTAAAATAATGATAACGAAAAACATTGAATTCCAAAAAATTAACTTCATGTTTCAAATAACTACACGACCTCGAATTCTAAACAATTATAACCATTTTTTGTCTCAAAACCACAAATAACAATACACAAGATTATTTATTCGTAAATGACTCTTAAAGAGGTAGAACTAGAGAAAATAATATCAATTTTAGGCAACATTACAGAGGTTGCCGCAAAAAATAGGTCATCTACCAACAAGATAACTGAAATAACCTTTTTTAATGGAAGAGTTATCGCTAAATTTGGGTCAGGTTCCGGTGATATGGCTTTAATCCATCGGAACATGACCTGATTTTCACGATAACCTATCTAATTCGGCCAAAATTACATGCGTAATGAATTTTTATCTCCTTTGTTATTTTTTTATTTCAAATCTACAACACATTTTTTTTAATTGATTTTTATTGTTTTTTTATCAAGGACAAACCATGTCATTTTTCTTTTTAATTTGTTAGCACAAACACGCTAAAATGAAAATATTTCTAAAATATATTAAAATAAATAATTAATAAAATTCGTCTAAATTAGTCACTTGGTTATGGTTGAAGCATTACGTATTGGTATACAAAGTGTGTTATTCGCAGTATAAAACTATATAAAAAAACCAAATAAACGTGGATGCAAAGTCACCTTAATTCACAATCAAATATTGACGTGAATAAAATGATTATTATCAATAAAACCAAACCCGATGTCATTCTTTCCAAACACCGAAGGCGATACATTTAAGAATGGTAACATAGTGAAATTTTGGTATTTCTCCACAAAAATAAATGGTGCGGTTAAAATTTGATGTGATTGCAACTATAATGGATGAAATTGTTATCTACACCATAATATATTATCAATATAAACCGGAAAATTATCCGCAAGTTGGATAACAATACAAACCATACAAAACCTCCAAAAACCCACAATGACCATCAAGATGTATGTCATTAATCCCAATTATAAAAGGTCAACAATACACAAAGAATATTCTATGTACTCTTTTCGATTAATATCGTGTTTACGACAAATATTGCATATTTTTATTCAATTATTAAAGGTTTATTACGACTAAATGTTTGACTAATTTGTGACGATATCTGAACACGAACCGACAGAGTTCCACTGTCTTTTCTAAGTTTTTCTAGTGTTATAGATGTTGTACCCGAATTAGGTCCATGCAGACACATAACTCTACTAGTTTATGTCAGAATTTAAAAATGAACCGACGAAGTTCTACTTTATTTATGCACTTTACGTGATGATCAAAATGTTTGAACTAATGAAGATGCACTTACTTTTTCTCATTCTTACACGTGTTTAATATAAATAATCTTATTTAAAAGACGATATAAATGCTAAATTATCTTTGACTGGTTGACGACCATAATGTTTATGCTTCTTTATAGGCTCCACCAAGCTAGATGTTTCCAAAAAGAATATTTAAAACAATTACTAATAAATATATTCTATATTCCATTCGTCATTATCCACGACAACTTGAACACGCTTATCCAGTTTCTGTTTCATGAGGGCTTTTTTCATTAGATTGCTCGTACATATATATTAACATTTCCAATGATTTCTAAAGAATATGTTATCGGAATTTCAATTTTTAATAACTCATGAATCTCGTACCAACATGGTAAACTTTGCATAGCTCGGAGAGAACAAGTGTAATTTATGGTATCCACAATAATATTTTTAAAGTTCTTTAGTTAGTGAAAAATATTTCAAAAGCAGTGTTCCACACATTAACTTTGATTTTATGGAAAAATATGTGTCTAAGTTTGTGTTTTGCTATTAAGTGACTCATTTCGAACGATCATTTAATTTTTCCACATCGCGTCTTGACTAAACAATGGACCTAATAGTAATAAAACTCAAAGTTAAGCTTACTCGTACTATTATAAATCTCGAGAGAGTGATAATAAATATGAGGTTTGTGCATGAAGATAAACATAATATTTTTTATTGGAATGTTATAAGGAAAATTTAACTATAAGGATATAGTTGACGGACAAAGGAATTTGTAAGACTTACTAGTTATTATTAAAGTCTATATGATTAATGATATATTAGTTTTTGAATGGTTTGTAGTGTCGGAGGCGTGTCTACTAGTAAATAGTGATTGTACCAAGTTGTGGCATCCAAGGTTAGGGAATTTGAGGGAGAAAATCCTTATGATGTGCTTGAATATGTTCATTCTGGCATTTGGAAACCTGCAAGGCATCTTACAATCGGAGGTTCCATATAATTTATGTCTATGATTGATGATTATCCTAGAAAATATGAGATATACTTTTGAAAACAAAAAAATGAAGCATTTGATGTTTTTAACGATTAGAAGAAGCTGGTGGAGAATCACACTAGGAAGATGTTGAAGAAGTTAATAACTAAAATAACTTGTTTTTTTAAATAATTGTTCATTACCTATTATTCTAAAGTTGTAATATAGACATATGGCCGTGATATGAACTAAAAAAAATAGTTTGTTGAGAGGATGAACTGAACCTTGCTAAAAAGGGCAATGAGTATGCTTCTCAAAGCTGTTATGAGCCGAATATTTTGGGGATAAGTTGTCAAGAAAACTGCATACATCATCAAGATGAGCCCATCTTTGGAACTATAGTTCAAGTGTCCACAATAGAAATTGACTAAAAAATAAACAAGTGCTGATACATTTGAGGTTTTAGATGTGCTACATATGCATATGTGAACCAAGATAAACTTCAACTGAGAGTACTATAACGTTTGTTCATCAATTGTCCAGAAAGAGAATTTTTCTTTATAAGTTGTGGTGTCTGGAACCTAGGATAAAAAAAACTTTATATAGCCAAGATGCGGTATTTAATGAAGATGCTAATTCTAATGGAAAATAATGTGGAAACTAAACATAGTACCATAGAGAAGTAAGATGAAGTTATGAGGAAGTTCGAAGAAAAAAAACTGAGTATGCTTCTGCAGAAGATGATTTTAGACTTTATATAGGTTCAGCTCCTGCAGAGGAAGTTCAACCATTGCGTGAGTTAGACAATAACCAATATCATTTGGTGAACGATAAATCACATAGACATAGGAATTCCTCACCTAAGTATGAATTTGATGATATTATAGGAAATACTTCATCAATTGAAACACAAGGAGATTTTCTTAAACACGAGAGTTATCACGATTCTATGAAGAAAAATGATAAGCTAAAATAGGTGAAGGTCATGAGGGAAAAACTGTTTTTTCTTAAGAAGTACGACACGTGGATTCTTGTAAAGAAATAAAATATTCATAAGAGTTTTGGATGTAAATGGATATTCAAGAGGAAACATGGTATTCATAGAGCTAGATTATCTAGATAAAAATTTATCTTAATGCCAAAAGGATTCACGCAAAAAGAGCGTGTCGATTTCAATGAAATTTTCTCACTGATTGTAAAAAACCTCAATATAGTTTTTGATGTGAATTGTTACTAAATTTGATCACGAGTTAGATCAAATAAATGTTATTATTTCCATCATACATGCTGAACTAGAGGAGACTATCGACATGATTTAACCACCAGGTTTTGAAGAAGGGAAAAATAAGAATAAAGAGACCTTCATATGGATTGAAACACTCACCAAGACAATAGAATAAAATATTTTACTCTTTTTAAAAATCAATAAGTATTGTAAGGAGTTGTTATGAAAATTATGTCTAGTGGAATAAAAAATTCACATGAAAATATATACCATGTTGTTACTATATGTGGATAACATACTGATAGTTAAAAATGACATGAAGATAATTGAAACTGTGAAGACAGAGTTGAAGGGATAAATTATGGAAAATTCTAAGAGGATACTTGGTATAGAATTTAAGAGGAACATATTAAGATGGTATATATTCTTATCTCAACAATATTACATACATACGGTTCTGAAGAAGTTTGGTATGTCTGAAGACCAAAAGGTTAGAAATTCCATTGGTGTCCATTTCAAACTTGGTACCACCCAAGCACCAACTAAAGTAAAAGATAAAAAGTTTATGCAATAAATACCCTATGTTAATGTAATTGAAAGCATTATTTAAATTGATATGACATAATATATTACCCAGACAAGATACAAGGTAAGGTTCCGAGACTCGAGTCTCCTCTACTCAGATTAAAGAAGAATCATATAGAAGCACGTCCTCGGCATAAGTAAGCCTAACCAGGGAACTTGCACAAATGCAACGCCACGTCTGGCCATTTTAGCCAAGTACATTTTAACAAGGAGACGTGCACAAACACGCGACCCCTAGTTTGGGCACTCAACAAATATAGCCAAGTCCATCTTAACATCGGGTTGCACATTCTTGACCAACTAGTCAAGTGCATCTTTACAAGGGGTCTCGTACTCATGTGTGACCTCACCGTTGGTCAAGTGCATCCTAACATGGGCTTGCACCCCTAACTTAGAAAAATGGCCACAAACGATTTAACAAGGGGTCGCGCACAAACGCGATCTCTCACTTATCAAGTGCATCCTAACAAGGGGTCGTATGTTATAAAGAAGGTCCAGTCATAAGCGCAACCCCTCGCTTTTCTATTAAGGTCAAGTGTATCCCAAAGAGGGGTCACACTCCAATGCATGACCTCGAACTTGGCCAAATGGCCAAGTACGTTTCTAAGAAGGAACGTGCACAAGTGTGAATCCTCACTTGGAAATTATGGTTAAATGCATCCTAACATATGTTGTGCACCAATAAAAAATCCCTAGATTGGCCAAATGGAGAAGTATATTGTGTGCGATCCCTCACTTGGCCATTATGGCCAAGTGCACCCCAACAAGGGGTCGCACACCACACAATGCCTAACTTGGAAAAATGGTAAAGTACATTGTGACAAAGGGTCTCACATAAATGAAAACTTGAACTTAGCCATTAGATGTGCATCCCAACAACGGATCACACACCAATGCATGACCCCTGACTTAGAAAAATGTCCAAGTGCGCTGTAACTGGAGGTCACACATAAGTGTAACCCACACTTGGCCAGGATGAACAAGTGCATATTAGCAAGAGACTGCGTACCCATGTGCAACACATAACTTGGCCATATGGCTAACAACGTTGAAACAAAGGATCACACCCAAGCGTGACAGTGCATTTTCCCAGTTTGGATAATGTTTCTCACATAGGGGTCGCACACAAGAGCAAACATTTTTTGAAGATTATGATCAAATCCTTCTATATAAGGACCTCTCATATCCGGTATTTAGGTCGGGCACCTTCTGCATCACGTAAAATCCTCAAAACGGGAATTTAGGCATAATCATGGCTAAGATAGCCAGACAACACTAACCCTCATCGAGTCACAAATTGTACGGTGATGCTGCATAAAGAATGTACTCGACTCTGCTCAAGTGGCAAGTACAATAGAAAACATCGAGCTAATAAGGATATACTTGCTCAAAATATCTCAGGATAAAGACCACTATATAAGGATAATTGGAAGCATTTTTGCATAGGTGAACGTTAGACTGAAAGAGTAAACAAAGAACCATAACTATTGCAATCCTAAATATCAAATAAGTAGGAGTGTTCATCTCAAAAGTTGGTGAAGTTCTTATTTCATTTGTCTTTTTAATCTTATTTGTGTTTTATATTTTAGCTGAATAAGTCAAGCGAGTTTATACCTCACCATTTTGGTATCATTGTCAGAAAATGAGCGCAATATATCTTAACCAACTATTACGACACTAAGAAAATAGATCTAAGGTTGGGGTTAACATTTTTTTTTCTGGATGACATTGCCAATGAATTAACCCTCACCCTCGCAAGAAGAAACATTAGGAACTGCAACACCTCCATGCACCGTCGTCCTCCATGATATAACATCTAAAGAGAGTAAAGATGTCGACACGTAAATTTTTATTTATTTTATAAACCGTAACTAAAAAAAATCCAAAAGTACTATTGGTTTTTTTAAAGAAGAACAAAATTTTATCCATGATTAATATTTTTTGAATTTGTTATGAATTCTGTTTTTTGTTAGTCTAGTTAACTCTGATCTCGCATCTAGCATCTAGGTCTTGTATCTAACTTCTAGATATTGCATCATGGTCTTGCATCTATCAATTTTATTTTAATATGGTCTTGCATCTATCAATTTTATTTTAATATGGTCTCACACCTAGTATCTAACATCTAGGTCTCACATCTATCATCTAGCATCTAGGTCTCGCATATAGAATTTTCATTTTACATTCTCTCGGATCTAACATCTAGATCTCACGTTTATGTCTCACACCTAAAATTTTCAGTATACAATGGTCTCACATTTATCATCTAGTATTTTTTATTTTACCTTGGTCTTGCATCTAGCAAGACGCTAAATGCGAGATGTGAAACGCATGCCACATGACACATGACTTCATCTTCCTAACAAAGATGCAATAAAACTTACATAAAACACATAATTGGTTTCTTTCTCCAAACAATCCCTAATTCCAAACCTAGAAATTCTAAATCAACCTCTTGTATTTTATCCATTCAATCAAAGTTTATTAGTTTATAATTTGATTCTATTACTCGAATCTACTCTTTGAAAACTTCCAATTCATCAATTTCACAAGAATCTATCGAAGTAGTTTTCCTCACAGTACAACCATATATTTTTGCTGAAAGATATAAATCAATTCCTCTGATGACTTGCCAATTGTAATCGAGTCGATTTTATGGATTCGAAGATAAAATAGAGAGAAGAGAGAGAAAGAAAGAAAAAATATTTTCATTTTTATACAACCAATAAGAATGCTTGAGGTATTAAAAACGGCAGGTTGCATATAATCACTCGAGTAAGCTTTAAATTATTAATAAGCACCTGGATTTTTCTGTTTACCAAAATAACATACAATATAAATTCTCACAACAATACCTCTGAAAGGACAGACACGTATAACCTTCAACAATTGGTTATTTTAACCTTCAAAACTCCAATCTTTGAAACCCTAACTTAAAACGAATTTCTAACAACATATATAGTTTTTAAAGACAAATAAAACGAAATCGATAAGTGATATGTCCAGAGAATGTTTTTCCAAGACAAAACTCGCAACCGAATTGTTTCTAATTTTGAAACTAAATATCAATTTATTTTTCATAACTAAATTACATAAAATTCACTAACTCAACAACAATTTCATTTTTCAGACTCACTTTGCAACCAAATTGCACATGATTTTGTAACTTTATTTTTAAAAGCAAAAACTTTTTCTCACCACAAAATATATATGTGTTTGCAACAACAAAAAAGTTAGTTGTTTCAAACCGAGATAACACTTATTTCGTAAATCAACTTTGTATTTTTTTATTCATACAATTAGACTTATTTAGCAACTAAAGTCCAATTTTACAATTATTTTCTTCTTATTTTTGCAACACATTTACATATAATTATGCAACTTTATTTTTTTTATATTTTTTTCCTACCACACAAATGTACATATTTTTACAACTATAAAAAGTTAATATTTTTGACATCCAATTAATATTAATTTTAGCAGAAACTAGTTTGTATTTTGTTTTCACACAGACAAACTTATTTAGCAACCAAAGTTCTATTTTTGCAACTATTTTTTTCTTCTTTCCACAACATATTTGCACGTATTTCTGCAATTAAATAGTAGTTTTTAATAACTATATTACACGTAACTCTGCAACTAAACAATAATTGTTTGTTTTTGCAACCAATTTACACGTAATTCCATAACTAAACAATATTTATTTTTTTGCAACTAATTTATACGTAATTTTGTATCTAAAAAATCAAAAATTATATTTCATGGATATATTTTTGTTTATTTAAAAAAATACTAGTAGTATTTTTATATATTTTATAGATCTATGATTCTAAAGATATGACATTTAAAAAAATATGAAAAAACGGTAAATGAAATTTTGGACTAAAATGTGGTTATTTGTATACTAACTTATTACGAGGGGGTTATGCATACTTCATCAAACTTTATATTGTTATCGGTAAGTTTTGACAGTTAATGGTCATTGATAGATTATTCTTAAAAAATAAAAATTAGGTGAATCTTAACTAATAATAAATAATAAATGATAATTAGGATAGTAAGTTAAATATCTGTTGGGCTTTAGATAAATATTGTTACTTAGTTCATATTTATAACTAATCTAAACAAATATATTATTATATAATTATATTAAATATATATCTTTCATTTTTATGTTTACTATATTTAACAAATATAATTATTATCATTTTAGTTTTATAGAGTACTATGATATTTTATATTTTGGATAAATGCAAATATAATATAAAAAACAATTTTAGCGTGATTAAGATGAATTTTAATTTATTTTATTAATAAAAACTTTCATCTGTCATGGTATACCGTTATTGCTCCAACATCATTAGACATGCTCGTTTACACGGTAGGACCCGTAGATTTGGGCGGGTAGAAGACTTCACGAGTACCATATTCAGGAGATTAGAGATGATATTAATCTCCTCACAACTCCGACAATAGGGAGAACATCTTGGATTCCAAATCAATGTTGCGACAACTTGTCCATGAGTAGTAAATACAATTCCATCAGCCCGACCAACCGTAAAGTGCATTGGACCTAATTGATTAGGACTAAACACATCTTCATGCACTTCTTTATTTCTTGGTTGTCTATTTAGAACAAGCTATCAAGTCGTGACAAGCTCATTGTTTAGAGATTTTTCCCCCGACTGCGTCCTTTGCAATAATAACTCTTCTGAGTCCATCGACTCATCTTGATTTATTTTTGCTTCAAGAGACCTATTTGGAAAACCATCTTGTGGAAAATTGGCATGTCTCCACCAGCTACTTGACTGGATTACCTGACTAGCCACGACCAACTCCTGGACGCCTACTACCAATGGGTTGACCACCTCCGACGCACGGTCTCCCGCACTACGATTTATTACGACGAAGATCTTTACCGAGACTCAATTGTTAGGATCGATAATTGTCATGACATGTGATCATTATCTTTTTGCTAACATGTTTTATTTAATCAACTACCCACTTTTTCTATATGTTATTTGTATCTTAACCAAATGATTTTTGGTTAAACCTATTGTCATCGTCCATCTTAAAATTTATGTAAATATTTTTATTTATTTTTATAAAAGAAATCAAGTTAAAAAAATTGGTTTATTATTTTGGTAGTTAATATCAATGTTTTGATTTTTTAGTGGTGTTATACATAATTGAACTACCCCTAATCATAATAGTAATAGATTTCTAGAATAGATTCAACTATGTTTGACGCAAATAACTTGAGATCTGTGATGTTTAGAGTATAGGATTGGACACGCCATTTGAAAATATATAATTACTTTATAGGCTACGTTATTTTATTCACCAATTTTTCTAGTTTCTTTCAAAATAAAAAAATAAATCATACTGTAATTTTCTTTTTATCATTCTTTTATATTATATTGATTATAAATATATTACTAATGAGAAAACAAAAAAAATTCAATAACATTGATTTTTTTTCTTTAACACAAGATTAAACTTACGAGATTAAACTTGACTGTTTCAAAAGTTAAAATTTATTATTAGGAGAAATATTTTAGTTTCAAAATTATATATATATATATATATATAGTTCTAAGATATTAGATAAAACTCTAAAGGGAAAATAATTTAATGATGAAAATAAAATTTCAAGATAAATCAAACTTATTATTAATCAATTTAATAAATACAAATATTCATTTTCGTCAAATTTTTAACTGTATGCCGTTTCTGCGAGGCAACAATATGCTAGGATATTTCCTTTATATTGTAAGTACATTTTTTTTATACTATCGGTGTCGTCGTCGTCTGTGTAATGGCGGTGTCGGTCTACCACCGATGATCATGTATAAACACCATTAAAACAAAATGAAACATGGTTGTGGGCACACTACTAAGCTGTAGGTGTCCGTATAGGCCCACTGGGGTACTCAGTGGCGGCACCGTCAATATTAAATGTATGGTACTGGCATTCACTTACAATCGCAATACTTGTTACGCAATTGTGAATTTTGTTTGCATATCCATCTATATTAGATTATTTTCAAAGATTGATGGTAACTAACTTTATCAAAGAACTTTCAGTTATTTTGCCTGATAGAGACATAGCATTGATGAAAGCTCTCGAATAAGTGTTCCCGAATGCGATGGACATGCTATGTTAATGGTAAACTAACGGGAACGTTCAAAAATTAAACAAACATATCAATGATAAAAACTCCAATAGTTTTTTTTTATATTTATGGAATAATATATTTTTTTCGGAGACAAAACTCACGTTCAATAACAAGCGAGATGAAATACTTGGTGACTTCAAAAATTATCTTAAACCAATCAAATACACTGAAACTTTTTGGTTAATTTCTTACCTGGATAAGTTCACAATATGGAAAACTAACAAGTTCATATAGTTTGGTAATCATACCACTAACCACGTGGAGAACGCTTATTCTACCTTTGCTCGTAATATTGGTACGAGCAAAAGTAACTTCTAGTCGTTTTGGGGGTAAGGGGCATTGTTTTCTCGAAATGTAACATGTAACTATTAGACCATCATTAGAAAAATGTCCAAAAATTAAAATTTCATATTTAAATGTCACTTGTGCTATAAAAACTAAGCACAATATGCCGTGTTCGCATGACATAAAAAAATGTTTTAAAAAACATATCGAAACCTTTATACTATTACAACAATTATTGGAAGATGTTACATATAGTTGTCCGTACTAATTTAATGACGACAGAGCTATTGAAAAAAAACTAGATAAAATCGTTCACGTTGTCATGGAAACCAAGGCAAAGCAAGTATAAAACATATGTACAAGAAATGATTTGGAATAATCTATCCGGAAACATCTTCCTTTTTACAACCTTAAGATTAAATAAATAACATGATCGTCCAACTTTTAAACGTAAATTATATGTTGATGCATTGACCACTAAACAAAATAAATATTATTTCGAACACGTGTAAGATTCAGAGAAAGAAAGTACATCTTCCTTAGGTAATTTTTTTTAAACTCTATTGATAATTTTTTAGAGAGTGAGTGGAAATCTGCCAGCTAAATTGTAGAGAGATTAAAATTCTAACACAAGGAAATTGTCATATATATCCTCTCAAAAAATCTTATGTAGTTGGAACTCCTATGATGCCTTCACTATCAATATGAATGATTAGTTTTAGCTCAAGTGACACATGGCCTTTTAAAGTAATTTGGCTTGATCCCAAATATTAATTACAATAATTCTTTATATTTTATAGACCTCTTATAACTACAATTAACGACGTTACACCCGATAGGGTATTAATTAATTTGGTTTGTGCTGAACTAACAACAAGATGAATTGAAGATGGTTATAGATGTCTTTTACGACGAGATTATGGATTTTGCTAACGTTTACATGAAGATATTTAGTGGTAAGGTTGAGTTATTAAATATCGCAAAATGTATAAAAATATGAAAATTCTATTACTATAGAGAATCAGATGAAAATGTCAGAGATGAGAATCACAATCACATAAAAGTTTAAATGCATTGTCTATTTTGTAGGGTAGTCGGGGTTGATGAATATTAATTTCATTATCCATCATTACGAGGTGCACCCCTTCCAATGAATCAAAGGAATGAAATCATATTAGGTTTTGTTAATAGCAACACTTTATCAATGTAAATATTTCATATATTTTTTCGATTTAATTCATAATATCCGGTTGATATTTATGTTGATTTTGTTTTGTTTCTTATATAGCTTTCCATTGCGAAGGACGCTCATGTGCAAGCGTACATCCTTGTTGTATCAAATTGTGTATAAAAAAACTGCAAGTTGATAGTTAATGATTATATCTCGTTGTAGAAGATATCAAGAGATTCAAATTTGTTACAACGTGGTCGTCGACCACAAAATGACCGATTTAGACAATTTCGTTTAATATTATGTGAAAATTTTATTGGAACTATTTTTCAATATAATATATTCCTATAAAAATTATTTATTTAATGAATTTATTTTTATACAGATGGTCTTAAAATGTATCGGCGGTGTGTAATTTTTATATTCTTGTACATTTAACATAGCAGTGGAACTGTTGCACTCACACCACAAATTATTTCTTTAACATATGAAGAAAAAGATTAGTTTTTTAAACACAATATACCAGTGCACTAACGGTAAGTATTTGTTATACCGTCAGTGTTATAGTGTAATGATAGTGTGGAATTTTTATATTGTCGGTACATTTAATATATCAGTGATACTATTGCACTCGCACCATTTGATTTTTCAAAATAAGGAGAAGAATACTAATTTTTTTTAAAACAATGGACCATTGTACTCACTGTAATGATATTTATACTATCAGTGTCAAAATGTACCAACGATGTAGAATTTTCATACTACTAGTACGTCTAATATATCAAACGTAATATTACACTCGCATTGGCGATTTGTTTCTTCTGAATAGGTAGAAGAATATTAGTTTTTTTCTGAAAACATTGGGCCACTGCACTAAAGGTAAATATTTTTTATATCGTCATTGTTAAAATGTACCAACGATGTGAAATTTTCATAACGACGATACGTTTAATATATTGGCAGCACTACTGTATGTGCACCGCCGATGTCTATCTTAAACTCATAAAAAACCTATAAAAAATCATACTTACGAAAATAAAAATCTTCATCGGCATCCGCAATGACATCCGTAAAAATATTGAAATTGAAAACTCATGAATAACCTTTCAAAAAATCATAACATTAATAAGAACAAAACATACGCAAAAAAAAAACAAAATCAAACATATACACTCAAATATCACCCACAACTAAGATAACATAATTAAAGTTGCACATACAAAACAACAATATCCACAAGAGCATCAATATATAACAACAAAATCATACGTAACTAAAACAATATGAAATGAGATCTTCATAACTTATTTTGTAAAAAATAATAATAGAATATTCATTGGTGTCGTGAATATGTCTAATACTTCTCATATTGTGAATCACCCATACCAAATCAAGCTCAGTAACAACTTTAGGAAAATGATCAATGGTAGGGGCAGCTGAACTGTTGGTATTTCAAGATCGTTTTTTATATACACGTTTCTTTTCGCGTGTCTTTGTTAAGGAACTAACGAGTTCTACCACAGTACGCCTTTAGTATTTTAGTCAAGAAAAAGATAAGCCAAAAAAGGTCCATTTATTCGTAGATAAGTCTTCCCTATTTATAATACAAAGATTAGTGGGCAGTTACAGACGTTCACGCTTTAAGCGCCACTATCCTACTAATATCACTATCCTACTAATATCACTATCCCTATAATCGTGGAACAAATAACTAACACAGTTTGACCCAAGGGTCAAAACGCGCGTTTATATAACAAGTAAGAAAATGCTAAGTCTAATATACTTTAAGCTGAGGTGAGCTTTACTTTAAACGTAATAAGATCTACAGAGCTCGAGCTCATTGGTCACATGCTCAGTTTATCCTTGTTTAGGTCCTCACTTAATCTTGATCATATGTTCATCTCATTCCTAATACAGTCAATCAACTCTTTCCCTGATTTCTTTGAGCTCAAGGTCATCAATGCTGTATTTGTCTTCGAGCTCAATATTATAATGAGTTCGATATGCCTTGAGCTCATCAATGTCGTATTTATCCTCGTTCTCGTTCTCACTTTTGAGTTCGCCGACACTATTCTTTGAGCTCGCCAACACTGTATAGCCCGTCCCGTCCTTTTCTGCATTGCTTGTTATAATCCAAACTCGTGCTACTCCTGCTCGTGCTTGTACTTATTTGGGGGAATACCCCCTTATCATGGCCCCTTTAGTTTATAGGGTTATTAAATAGTAATAAGTCTGTAAATTAAAACATTAATTAAATTCCTTACTTATCCACATAACAATTCGAACCGTCTCACGTTTGTCACTTTCTGACATGTGTCGTCGATGCAAGTGACGGTTTCTGACATCGCTGTTTCTTGGAAATACATCTTGGCAATTTATTTTTCTAGTGTAACTTTCAATCAACTGATGACATGACGATTCACACACCTATGTGAAAAGCGCTTAGTCACTTAAACACTTACTATACCCTTTCGCTAGAAAAAAATCACAAGTTTCATTTGTTTTTGCTTCGAGCGTTGCTGGAAAACTCTCTCCATCTTCAACCAATTCCCCTGCTATCATCGTTTTCGTTATTACCAACGTAATACAGTTCGTTATCAAGTAACCATTTTATGTTGAATATTGGAGAGAACCCTAGATTTAAGGTTTTGAACCTCTATTAGTAGGTATTTCCCAAAATCAAATCGCCTGCCCTCACAATCATAGTCATTCTGATTCATATCCTTACCTAATTGTAGTATGTAGAAAAATCATGGCACTAAAAAGGGCAATGAAGAGTAAAGTCGACAAAATAACAGAGCCTTTATATGAAGACATCGATGATTTAGAAAACTACTTTTCTCAAATAGCCCCTAAGTACACTAACTTAGACGACGATGTAATTGCCATCCTCAGAGACATAAGTAATATCCCTGAGGATGTGACTATTAGGGCGCCCAGTCTAGGTGAACATCCCTATCAAACGCGGGAAATAAAGACCTGCCTCTTCACCACTTTATTTGACTAGGGCTTGAGGCTACCACTACCAGAGCTTATTCGTGATTATTTCAGTGTGCTCGGTATTTTCCCTACGCAAATGTCTGCGAATGGTTGGAGACTGTTGCTCAGCATAGTCCTTAGCTCACGCTTACTAAATACTAAAATATGCTTACCAGACCTACTATCTGGTACCGATGTAACAAAATTGGCCAGGACCCCTTTCTTCGATACCCACTTTAAAGAGGTTAAGAAAATTGTTGAACTCCATTCCTCTGACGGAAACTGAAAAAATTATTTCGTCTTTGTGTCGGGTAACTGTGAACATAGGAGCCCCACCTTAAACCTTCAACTAGAAAGAAAATAGAAGATAAAATTTAAGTACTACTAGTTCACAGTAGATAAAGACTTGCACGAACTTCGTTAAAATATTATATCTGTCTTTCTTTTCAGATGAGCTATCCAATCAGAGATGGTTGAAAGAAGAGAGACCACTAGACTACGTGAACCCTTTGATCAGAGTTAGTAGTTTAGCTTTTGAAGCTTGGCAGCAAGATCCTAAGCGCCTGTTCACCCGATATAACTACTTGAAATTAGGATTATGGTCAATCCCCAAGCTCTGTATCACAGAAGAAGGAGAAGTGAGAATGGAAAACAGTTCAGAAGCTACCATAGATTGCCTCAGATCCCTTTTAGAGAAAAAACTTCGTGAGAAGAACAACACTGGCGTCTGGCTTGCCGTGCCTCAAGTAACTCGAAAAGCTGGTGAAATTGGGGACTCATTTTCTGCTCCTGCTGCCTCTTGCGAACACGGGAATGATACTGTAAATTACAAAGGAAAATTTGTCGAGCATAATGAAAAAGAAGCACTGAAGGTGCCTGAAGCTGCCCAACCTTCTAAAATCCGAGCAGAAAGAGAGGAAGAAGATGAGGAGAACCTTTCTGGCGCTGTTGATTCGGGGAGGAATAAAAAGCAAAAGGTCATTGTAGATGCTGTTCCCCTAACCACGAGGATATTTCAGCTCAGAGACGAAGATGATGGTGCTGAAGCTACTTCCAAGGAAGGAGGTCATCCTCCCAATCCAACAACTACAAAAGTTGGTTAAGAACAAACTTTACAAGCAGCTGAGAAGATAATTGACCTAAAGGAGACTGGAGCAAGAAATGATGATGATGCTCAGAAAAAGCAAACAACGAGCTCAACAGCTGGTGCTGAGTTCATCTATCGAAGATCAAGAACCAACAGTGGAAACCACTGAAAAGAATAATAATAGTGACAAAGCAGCTGAGTGCAGCCAACAAATTATGCGTATTGGAGAGCGTTCAAAAGTGCAAGTTCCCCGCCCTTCCTCTTATATGTTCGATCAGCTTCGTAGGATCCCTGACTTGTTGTATTATGATGAAATGTCTAATGCAGAGCTCTTACAAAGGCAAACAAAGTTATTGATCAAGGTAAGACTGACCAAGTTATGCACCTGTTAAGTCAAAGATTTGAAAAATTTACATATAACTTTCTTGATTGTATACAGATGCACCATAACTCGTTTATACTTGGCTATCGAAATATCTCCCATGCTGACATAGCTGCCATATAGAAATGGAATCCCGAAGCTATGGTTTTTGGCTCAGCTAAGCACAACACTGCTGAGGTCATCCGTTTGAGGCATGCATATAGCTTATCCAAGACCATCAAGAATGAAGCCTTAGATGTAAAAGCCAAGTTGGAGAATATAGTTGCTTCCCTGCAGAAGACTGTGCAGTGCAGCGATTAGAGGCTAGCCACTATATCTGAAAGTCATAAATTGGTGTTGAACCCAAACGAGAATTTGTTAAAGAGGAATAACAATCTGTAGGCACAAAACATAAACTTGCTGGATCAGACCAACAATCAGGCGAAAAGAGTGGAGGAACAAGCAGACCGAATTACAGCTCTGACTGCTAAAGTGAGCAAGTTGAGAAAATAAGTAGAAGAGGCGCATGCCCAGCTTGAACGAGAGCGGCAACAGTGGTAGGCAATGGTAGAAGCAGTTGCTGAAGAAAGGGAAATGAAAATGTTTACCGTTGCAACAGAGATGATTACCAAGAAAAACAAGAATTCTATTGCGGAACTAATAGGCTTGAATCCTGGTTTACCGTTGCACCGAGCTCGATCGTGGCCCCTCAGACGAACACAGAGACTAATACCTCTGTTGAACCTTCCAAAGGACTTCCACCCAGTAGTTCTAAGTAATATTTGCCACCATTGTTTTGGTGGATTAATTTTCTTGTTTTTTGTTGCTAAACTTTAAAACTTGTCATACTGATCACAACTCTTGGTTTTATTTATTTAAAACATGTTTGAATTGATGCATGATTTACCTTAGTTATCGCTATATACATTTGTTGTCAATTATGGAGTATGTGTTTGCTGAGCTGTTTGGAGATCCTTATAATCCCGAGCTCAGTAGGGCTCATTGCGTAGCTTCGAAAACTTGTGTCATAATAGCATAATCGTGGTGAGGTCTTACAGACCCTATTGCGTAGTATGTTCAGACTTGGTCTTTGACCAGTTCGCTAATATACCCAGTACAAATTATGCACAATATGGCCATTACGTAGCCCGTAGGCGTGGCCAATCAGCCGGTTCGTATTTATCGACACTTAGTCTGGACTCAGTGTTGTCCGTTGCGTATCCAAAGATGGCGTAATCATTGACCCATTCGCTAGCTATAAGGATAAAACTTGCACAAACACACATTTGCAAAAGCGTAACTTATATTGAAAAATTCAAAGAGTTGTTCTTAGATGCCTCATTAAAAAAAATCCCTGTGCCATCAGAGAGGAAAAAGAGTGCATCTTTACATCTTAAACATTTTGGCGATATAAATTTAGGTGATTAACATTCCAAGAATGCTTGAGTGCTCGACCATCTTGATCTGCTAATCTATACGCGCCATGGTGCCCTGCTAAAATAACTGAATATGGGCATTCCAAGTTTGGGCGTAGCTTGCCACCTAGTCTGCTACCGGAGCCCTGGAATACCTTCTTTAAAACTAAATCTCCCACCTTGAATGAACGCGACTTCAGAGGAGCATTAAAGCGTCCCATAATAAGACTTTAATAGTGTTATGCTCAGACTCTAGCCTGATCTTGTCGTTCATCTATCAGATCCAGGGATGTTGATCTAGCTATAAGATTTGCCTCCTCTTCGTAGTTTTTCAATCCTATAGATCGATATTGATGAGTCCGAATTCAGCATGCTCCCCGGAAGGGCAAATCAGCCTAAGTCTCTCCGAATACCGGACAGGCTACAAGCACATAAATCGGACAGATCATTCGGACCAGACAGATCACTTCGAACACTGTAAACTTAAGGCTGTTCGAACTATGACTAAAGTACTAAAAAACCTAAACACTTCTTGACTAAGCTACCTGCCCTCCTGCTTAGAACTCATAGGTCTTTAAACATGACCCGGGTCCATTAAACATGACCCGAAAGCCCATAAGGGCCCAAACATCATACTATAAATACCCAACCACCAGCATTAACTATGAATAATGAAAATTAACTGCTACCAAGCTGCTTAATTATCTCTCCACCTTTAAACATCCACACACCACCATTAAACACCCACACACCACCGTTAAACACCCATACACCACCTTGAAACTCCACTTAAAATTACTAGCATACCCTCAGGCGATTATTATCCACACCAAATTGGCGACCACAGTGGGAGGAGAGAGGTGCCTGAATCAAGCATTCAAAACCTGCCAAGAAATTCTGTCCGAATGAATCCGGACAATCCAGAGCTTCCACCAGCTTTGCTCGAAGTGGTGGAAGAAAACGATGAGTATACTGTCCAAGAGCGCGACAGGTTAAGGCTTGAAATAGAAGCTCTGAGGGCTGAAAAGGCCAAAATGGGCATGAAAGAAAAATCCAAGGCATCGGTTGTTCATCACACCGACAACCCTAGAGAGCCTGAGGCTTCAAAAACTCATGTGAGTACCAAAAAGACACATGCCAGTTCTAAAAAGTCTCACCGGTCCAAGCCTGTGGAAAGCTCTGACTCAAGCTCAGAATCTTCGGGCAGCTCTTCGGACAGTGAGGGAAATGAAAAATCCTTGTTCTCTAGCAGCGATGAGGGTCGAACTAAGAAAAAGCAAAAGCAGGTTAAGACATATTCAAGAAAAAGAGATCACCATGGAAGAATGAAAAGGCATATTGGAAAGGGGTCATCTCACCACCGGAGGTATATGGACAAGATGCTGATGGATCCCTTTGCTTTCCACGATGAGCCAGGTATCTTTGCAACTCCCAATGAGGATACTGTGTTCAGTCATGGAAGGAATTGGAGGCAGTCTCCACTGTCTTCTAAAATCCTGTCCGGAAACCTCCCCAAGAGGTTTGACAGTACTAAGATGGAGAAGTACGATGGCAGTACCGATCCGGACAATCATCTGGAGCAATTCAAGAACTTCATGATGAACTTTGATGATGATAAACTACTGTGTATGGCATTCTCCCAATCTTTTACGGGGAGTGCTCTGAAATGGTACAACAGCCTGCCTCAGGGTTGTATTAAAGATTTTGATACATTTTGGGTGGCCTTTCGAAGGCAGTTTGTGGGGAGTAAGGACCTGAAGGGCAATGGAGACACAATAATCCATTGTGCCCAGGAGCCAAATGAGTCCTTGAAGGAGTACATAAGTCGTTTTGTGAACACAAAGAATGGGTTGGCTGATTGCTTCGAACAGGTCGCAATAGCATCCCTAAGACAAGGTTTGAACCCAGGCAACCTGGCTGATTCGGTGACCAGAAAGAAGGCCATGACCTGGGGGGGATTGTTAAATCAGGTTGGCAAGCAAATAAACGTTGATGAAACAAAAAAGACTAGGGTGCACAGACAGGTGAGATCCACCCCGGTGGCACCAACTCCAAATCAAAACCAGTCCGGGAACAAAGCAAGAGAAACCGGACAGGGGCATGGAAGGGCAAAAGCTCAGTCTCAGCCAGCTGCTCCTGCTCAAAGTCAACAATCTAGAAACAAAAGAGGGCCATGGGTCCAACCGGAGTGGTTCGCAGAACTCAAAGAAAGCGTGGCCACCATTTTCGATAAAACAAAAGATGAGGTACACTACCGGAGACCAGCAACCTTGCAGTCTCCCAGAGAGCATCGTAATAACTCCTTTTGCCAATATCACAATGATATTGGCCATACCACTGATGATTGCATAGCATTGAAACAAGAGGTTCAAAATTTGATTGAAAGGGGAAAGTTGGGTGCATACGTTAAAAGAAGGGGAGGCAACAGGCCTGACAACACTCACCGGGTTGGTCCAAGTAATGCTGCCCCGGAGGGGGCCATGGTAATAGTTGAAAGGTTTGATGTGGAATCTAAATACTTGGATCCTGATCCAACACGAAATAGGGTGGGTGCTATAGAGGAGTGTTCTAGGACGATGTCCGGGCTCATTAAATTCTTCGAGTCACTAACGATTTTCGGAGGGGACACAATGACTGCTCCTACTGCTTCTTCAAGAAAGAGGCATGTTCATAATTTAGCCTCCCAGCTAGAAGGAGGCATGACATCTTATCAATCACCAAACTCATTCCCATTCATAGTCTTTGATGAGGATGATTTGAGAGATATTGCTGGCCCTCATGAGGATGCTGTTGTCATAGGAGAATCTATAGGGGGCAATGAGATAAGGCGAATCCTGGTGGATACTGGAAGCTCTGCCAATATCCTTTTCCTAACCACTTACTGGAAAATGAAAAATCCAGCTGTGATTCAAAAGTCAGACAGGTCAATCGTGGGCTTCACGGGCAGCTCAGCCGATATGATCGGGGAGTTTGAAGAAGAAGTGTTATTGGGCATGGGCCCTTTCAAGAAAATGGTTAGAATACTCTTCATCGTGGTGGATTGTCCCACTTGCTATAATGCTATTCTAGGGAGATCTTAGCTCTCTAGGATGCATGCAGTAGCTTCAACAGTCCATCAGTGTTTAAAGTATGCTGTTCAGGGACAGGTTGGGGTTGTCCGGAGCAGCCAGAAGGTTGCAAGAGAATGCAATGCTGGGGGCAGTCCGAATAAATGATCAATAGCAGTTTGAGGGCCTTTCTGGGGGTGAGGGTGAGATTGATGACCCCAGGGAGACCCCCAGAGTGTTAATCCCAATTGAAGAGGTTGAAACGCACTGTCTGGAAGAAGGCAAAAGTGTCAAGATAGGGTCCAAAATGCCACCAATGTTAAAAGAAGAGATGTTGAAATTCTTGAAAGACCATCAGCACGTTTTTGCTTGGTGCAATGCTGATGTTACTGGAGTTCCATCAGAGGTGATATCCCATCACCTATCTGTCCGAAGAGATGTGGCACCAGTGGTTCAAAAGAGGAGAGCTTTCTCAAAAGAAAAGGCTGATGTCATAGTACATGAGGTTGACAGACTCACAAAGATGGGGCACATCAAAGAATCTCAATACCCTTTGTGGACGGCCAATCCTGTCCTGGTAAAAAAGAAAAATGGCAAATGGCGCATGTGCATTGACTTCACAGATCTTAATAGAGCTTGCCCGAAAGATTTGTATCCGGTTCCCCGGATAGATCAGTTAGTAGACTCTACTTCTGGGAACAAACTGCTCTCCTTCATGGATGCCTTCTCCGGGTACAATCAGATCCAAGTAGATCCAAAAGATCAAGAGCATACCACGTTTGTCACTGATAGAGGTCTACATTGCTACAAGGTGATGCCTTTTGGCTTGAAAAATGCTGGGGCTACTTATCAAAGGTTAGTCAACAAGGCATTTGCTGATCAAATTGGAAGAAATATGGAGGTTTACATTGACGATATGATGGTGAAAAGCGTGGATGAGCAGTTGCACTTGTCCGATCTCCAAGAAACTTTTGCCAACTTGGCAAAAGTGAATTTAAAACTAAACCCTGAAAAGTGTGTATTCGGAGTACAGTCTGGGAAGTTCTTAGGGTATATCATAAGTGAGCATGGAATACAGCCCGACCCGGACCAACTCAATGCCTTATTCCAGATGGAGCCCCCTCGAAACATTAAAGAAGTACAACAATTGACGGGGAGATTAGCTGCCTTGAACAGATTCATCTCCAGGTCTTCGGACAGGTGTGCTCCATTCTTTCAAACTTTGAAGGGTGCAAAAGGGTTCGAATAGACCCCGCAGTGTGGTGAGGCATTCAATGAAATCAAGAAACATCTCTCCTCTCCTAAAACTTTTTTCAAACCATTTGAAGGGGATACTCTTATTGTGTATCTGGCCGTTTCAAGTTGTGCCATCAGTGTTGTGTTGGTAAGAGAGGTCGATGGTTGTCCCTACCCAGTGTACTACATCAGCAAAAGCTTGATTGATGCTGAGAGGCGTTACTTGAAACTCAAAAAACTGGCATTGGCTCTGGTGATAGCTGCAAGAAAAATGAGGCCTTACTTCCAGGCTCATCCTATCGTCGTTCGGACATCTTTCCCTTTAAAGAATGTCCTTCAAAAAGCAGACATCTCAAGCAGAATGACAAAGTGGTCAGTAGAGTTGGGGGACTTCGACATAGACTTTGCTCCCCGGACAGCAGTAAAAGCCCAAGCTGTGGCTGATTTTCTGGTTGAATTCCACTCCGATAGAGATTCAGAATAACCTACTGATTCAAAAGACAAGAAAGTGTGGATTGTCCGAACAGACGGAGGGTCTAGCACCATGGGATGTGGGGCAGGAATATGTCTCACTTCCCCATACAGGGACAGCATGTACCAAGCTATCTGTTTTGCTTTCAGGGCGTCTAATAACGAGTCCGAATATGAAGCAGCTATAGCTGGATTAAAGTTGGCCTACATCTGTGGAGCTAAAAGGGTCAAGCTTCTAAGTGACTCCCAGTTGCTTGTCCACCATGTCTTAGGCCAATCTGAGGCTAGAAAGGAGCAGTTGGTAAAATATTTACTCCTCCTCAAAAATGAAGCGTTAAAGTTTAAAGCCGTGGTCTATGAGCACATTCCCCGGGCAGAAAATAAGTTAGCAGACTCATTGGCAACGATAGCATATACGGAGTCCTATCCATGGATCCATGTGCTTGAAAGTCCTTCTATTCAACTTAGTAGGGGTGAAAAAGAAGAAGTTTTTGAAATACAAGCGAGTCGACCTCAAGACTGGAGATCTCCTCTCATACAATATCTGTCCGATGGTATTATACCTTCAGATAAGTCACAAGCCAGAACATTGAAACACAAGGCTCGTGGTTTCATTATGTTGAGAGAAGTGTTGTATAAAAAATCCTATAGTAAACCTCTCCTACGTTGTTTAGGAGATCACGAGTCACAAGTGGTCCTCTCCGAATTGCATGATGGTGAGGGATCAACCCATTGTGGGTTCAGAGCTTTAACAAGAAGAGTGTTACTCTCCGGATACTATTGGCCATCAATCATGAAAGATGCTAAGGAGCTGGTAAGAAGATGTGACCCATGCCAGAGGTACAGAAATGAAATTCATGTACCAGCCATTCCTTTGGAGTCAATTTCTGAGCCCATCCCTTTTGCTCGATGGGGATTGGACTTGGTTGGGCCTCTCCCTGTGGCGTCCGGAGGGCGTAAAAATATAATTGTGGCCATTGACTACTTCTCGAAGTGGATAGAAGCAGCTCCCCTGGCAGGGACAACATCAAAAGCTGTCATAAAATTCATTATGTCCAATATATGTTGCAGATTTGGTGTCCCACAAAAGATAACAACAGACAATGGGCCACAGTTTGACAACAGAGAGATGGAAAGCTTCTGTGCCTCAAGGGGTATACAGCACTGCTTTTCTTCACCTTTTCACCCACAAGCCAATGGGCAGGTTGAAGTGGCTAATAGAACTATACTGTCCGGGTTAAAGAAAAATTTGGAAGGGGCTGCTGGGAAGTGGCCTAGTTATCTACAAGAAGTCTTGTGGGCCTACCGGACAACACCTGGGGCTGCAACACAAGAATCTCCCTTTGCCTTGGTCTATGGGATGGATGCAGTAGCCCCCATAGAGAAGACACTTCCTTCCTTTCGTGTTCACAACTTCTCCGGACACGCTAATGAAATGGCAATTAGAAATCATCTTGATTTGATAGAAGAAAGAAGGGTTAAAGCCCACCTTAGAATTGCACACTATCAGAGCCTGATGAGAAGCAGGTTTGCTTCTAAAGTTAAAAGAAGAGATTTCCAGCCCTTGGACAAAGTATTGAGAAAGGTCTTCTTGCATACTAAGGAAAAGCTCTTCGGAAAGCTGGCCCCAACTTGGGAGGGTCCGTATACTATAATCGAAAGAATCAAGCCTGAGACTTATTGGTTGGAAGACAAAGATGGCAGGGTTTTAACTCACCCTTGGAATATTGAACACCTTCGAATGTACTTGGAATAACACTTGTGTAAATATTTACTTGTTTAAACATCCATGTAAATATTTGGGGGCATACCTTCCCCTCTTCGGTGGCACAGAGAGTTTTCAATGAAATTTGATGCCTTCTTCAATAATTTTCTATGTATTTTCAAAAGTCTGTCTCTTGTCATACTACCCGGACTGAAAGGTCTAAGGGCTATTTAAATTCTAGCCGAAGAGTCTTAATACTCTCACAATGCAATAAAGCTATTTAAACTCCAGCTATTTAAACAAAAGCAAATAATGAAAGAAGATGATGGTTGAACAAAATAGAAACATTCATTTAACAAACTTAAAATTGCCTTGGCCTTCCAAGGACTTTTGAACAAGTTAGGATACAACACAAAAAATATGTCCGAATAATACGGACACCATCACAAAAAGAGTGCCTTGGCCTTCCAAGGACTTTGGTTTGAATGAAAGATAAACAAAATAAACTATAAATTAAGGTTGAGCCTTTGAAGATGGCTCGCCCTCATCTGCTTTCTTGCCTTTGATGTCGCTCCCCCCTTCGACCACTTTTTTGCCCTTGGGATCATTCTCTTCTTCACCTGGGCTCTCTCCGGTTTCCTCTTCATTATCAGATGAGGACTCACCGGAATATCCCTCGTTAACCATAGTATAATATGGAAGGTCATCATCATCCACATAGCGCCATAAGTCCCCCCGTCTCCTCTTCGGGAATTTTTCGTGAAACAGGAGAACCATATCAGACTTCACCCTTTAAATCATTAGCTCCTCGCTTTGTACCATCTCCCTGGCATAGGCGTTGATCTTGGCCTTGATTGTGGCCTCTTGGTCCCTTACCAAAGCAGCTTTCTCTTCAACAGCCTGAGTCACTGCATTTTCTAAAGCAATCTTGTCAGTGGTCAGGTTGGTGATGAGCTTCTCCTTTGCTGCAGTTTCTCCCCTTGAGGTTGTCAAGTCCTTCTCCATACCAGACAACTTCTCCTGGAGATCTTTTATGGTCTGTTCTAGGGTGGCAACTTTTGTGTTGCTCTCATCATGACTCCTCTTCAGCTCCTCGTGTGCTTCCTTAAGTAAATCAGCATTGGTAGTAGCAATGCGGAGGTCTTCGGACAGCTTATCCTTCTCAGACTTGAGGTCTTTGATGGTGTCTGCTTGGCTTCGGACTTGTATTTCCAGTGTAAGAATTGGCTGCACATTACTAAGCAGAGAATGGGCAATAGTGTCCTTCTCACTAGAAACCATGAAAGTCTTACCGTTGAAGTTGACCGTATTGGAGCTACTCGGAGGGATGTAAGGCCCTGCGAACTCATCTCTAGGGAGGCCAAGAAAATATTCACCAAGTCCACCCAGACCGGTGATGTCCACTTCATCCAAGTTGAGCTCTCCCCCCTCAACTTCATCAGTGTGAAACTCTCTTGGGATCTCTTCGGCCAACGTTGGGTCAGTGGGGTCAGTGGGAAAAGAGGGCTCCGGATCCCAGAGAGCGAGCTCATCTCCTTGGGAAGTCTTTTTCTTCTTGACTTTCCGGTCAGCGCTTTCACCTACTTGCTTGCGAGTCCTCTTGGGAGCCCTTGGAGGTTTTGGAAGCTCTTCTTCTTGCCTCTCGGTCTCCTGCTCCACCACTTGTAAAAGGGCTGCATCAATTTGAACCTGGGCCGACCCCTCCGGGTCTGTTGGGGCATCCTTCTCAGCATTACTCACCACTTGTTTGCCCTTCCTCTTCTTGCCTTTCATCTTGCTCGGGGCTTTAGCCCGGGCAGGCAGGTAGAGGGTCCCATCCAGTTCGTGGGACCTCCTAAGCACAATGTCTTCATCAGGCTGGGTGGTGAGCTCCTCCCAAGTTAAGTCTCTCCGACCTGTGGTGTTCCACAGGTGAGACCTTGCTAGATTTCCAAGGGTGAAGGCCTTGTGAAATCGATTCTCCCAATTCTCTGCAGCCCAAGCGTTGATTTTGCCACAGGTAGTCTGTCCGGCCTTCAGGTAGTCCCCGAACTCCTTTGGCAGCTCTGACAGAACAGAAGAGAAATTGGTTAATAAAAACTTAACTTAAAAAAAAGAAGAGAAAAACGGACAGAGACTTAAAGTAAAAAACTTACGGTCACTCCTCCATCTACTCCTGAGAAGGCTTGGATTCTCTCCGGCCTTGATTTTCTTGCCGTTTTCCCATGAGCCACTGACAAACAAGAATTGGCTCCTCCATTTGCTCTCCGACTCTAGGAGATCAACAACAGCTTTGAGATCGTTCCCCATGTTAAAATGGTAGAAGGGGAACTGATGATGCTTGCACAGGTTGGCCACTGCTGCGAACTCTTCCATAGGAAGAGGAATCCCTGATAACCTAGACGCCATAATACATGACATTAGGGTGAACCAACCGTTGGGGCTTAGCTGTGTTGGGCAGAGCTTAACCAGGTGGAAATAGCGCACGATTTCCGGGTCTAGTGGGAACCTAAGTCCCCAGTTAAATAGCTCCGTAAAGAAGACTATTTCGTTCCGTTTGCAGTCCATTGGGGTCTCTGGATCAATGGGGATCCTTATCTTCACGTTTTCAGGGATCCCCCATTTTGTGCGCATTCTACCCAGATCAGAGGTATGGATGAATGCGTACTTTGTCTTTTGCAAGGCCAAGAGGTACTTAATATCGACTTTGTGGAAGCATGGCCCCACTCTCCCCTCAAAGCACTCCGGCAGGTCCGGATGCCTCAGATACAAATTTTCTTTCCCCTTTTTGGCAACAGCAAGAGTGGTATCGGCCTGTCCGGAGGACTCGGACTCAAAGGGGACCTCTTCAGTAGAGTCCTCCATTCTCTCCTCCATAATTGTTAGAGGGACTTCTGTGGAAATGGTTCGGGGAGGATTGAAGCTTGGCATAGCTTGCCCTCCAGACTGTTGACTGGCCGTATTTATCTGACTTCTCACCTCAAGATGAGTTTCTGAGGCAGAAGATTCTCTGGGGGGTACTGGGCTGGTGGCCTCCGGACCGGACGGCCTCTCCCGGGGAGCTCTAATGGGTGCCCCAGACCCAGATTCACTATTTTTTGCCCCCGATTTCGAGGGAGTATTTTTAGAGGTTAGCCCCTTGACTAACCGGCTTGGCCTTTTGATGACTAACTTCTCCGGGGAATGGTCAGAGTCAGACCCCATGGCAATAAAAGATGATTTTTTCCTGACGCTTGTAGCGGTGACTCCTGGTTCAACGGCAGGTATTGACTCTTGAACTGAGGAACCAGATACTATGGGAGAAAGGGTAGATTGAAAGAGCTTTTTGGGCTTGGTACCTTTTGATGAGGATGAGCCTCTATCAGATTCTGCAACAGAGGAGGCTGGTTTCTCAACAGGCGACGATGGTAGCCCTGCTGCCAGTCGTTTTTCCTTCTCGACCCTTTGTGCTTTCTCCAACTCCGAAAGGTTGAGCCAACCGCCTTTGATCAATGATGTTCTTGCTGTAAACATAAAACAGCCAAGGAAGTTTTTGTTCTAGAGAGATAAAGCTCTGGGTGAAATTGCAGAGTAAGATTTGAGAGAGATAGTAAAACAGTGAAAAATGAATGTGAATTTATAGTAGATTTGAAGAAAAAGGAGTTGATTCCTAGGAGAATCCGAAAAGTTGGGTAATGATTAAAAGACGGCGCTGATGTCACTATTGGCAATTAAAGAGGTTACTTGTTCAAGAAGGTGGTGCGAAATTCAAGGTGAAAAACGGCTGGAGTGGCCAATCAGAAAGCGACACGTGTCCCACTAACTCTGGCAAAAATCGTTTGGAATTCGTAACGTTTAAATCTGTCCGAGTATACCCACAACTCTGTTCGGATTAAGAACCACTTCATGCAATCGGACTGTTTTTCAGTTCTTTGACAAGGACACTTGTTCAAACATCTAAAAAGGGGCTCCTGATGAGTCCGAATTCAGCATGCTCCCCGGAAGGGCAAATCAGCCTAAGTCTCTCCGAATACCGGACAAGCTACAAGCACATAAATCGGACAGATCATTCGCACCGGACAGATCACTTCGAACACAGTAAACTTAAGGCTGTTCGAACTATGACTAAAGTACTAAAAAACTTAAACACTTCTTGACTAAGCTACCTGCCCTCCTACTTAGAACTCATGGGTCTTTAAACATGACCCGGGTCCATTAAACATGACCCGAAAGCCCATAAGGGCCCAAACATCATACTATAAATACCCAACCACCAGCATTAACTATGAATAATGAAAATTAACTGCTACCAAGCTGCTTAATTATCTCTCCACCTTTAAACACCCACACACCACCGTTAAACACCCATACACCACCTTGAAACTCCACTTAAAATTACTAGCCTACCCTCAGGCGATTATTATCCACACCAGATATTATGACCTTTGCTGAAATAACTGCCTCCGCCTCGTATACCAAAGAAAATGGTGTATCGCCTGTTGTGGAGCGAGGGGTTGTTCTGTACACCCATAGGACCTCTGCTAACTTGTCCGACCATTTGCCTTTAGCTCCCTCCAGCTTCTTCTTTAGCCCTTCTAATAGTGTTCTATTAGTCACCTCGACCTGTCCGTTTTCTTGAGGGTATTAAGGGGTGGAGAAATGCTGGAGAATCCCATATCGTTTGCAAAAGTTGGTAAGGATTGAATTTTTGAAATGAGGGTCGTAATCTGTCATTATAATCCGTGGAATTCCATATCGGGTTAGAATTTGATTATGTATGAAAGCACATACCTCCTGAGTGCGTATTCTGAACAGGGCTTTAACCTCAACCCATTTTGAAAAGTAATTCACTGCCACAATAAGAAACTGTCGTTTGTCTGTGGCCATTGACAAATGACCCACTAGATCTATTCCCCATTTATCGAACGAACATGAGACAAGGATGTTCTGCATGGGCTCGTTGGGTCAATGCTGCGTCACTCGCTAGCTCAGGTCAATAGTACCCATCGAGAAGAAAACAACGAATCAGTGCTCGGTGTCCACAATGAGCCCCTTCTTCTCCTGAATGCAAATCAACAAATACGGAACTAGCTTCAACGCGGTCAAGGCAGCGGAGTAAAGGTCTGCTTGAGCTCTTCCTATACAAAATATTATCCAGGACACAATATTTGGCTGCTCTGCAATGCGCGAGCCTCACTTTTACTTATAGGAAATGTTCCTTGGTTCAAGTATTGGAGGTATGGAGTCCGCCAGTCGTCATCATTAGTGATTGAATTGACTATTGCAGCTGTTGATATGAGCTCTGTCGCATGGAGTTGTTGGAGTAAAATTGTTGGATGGTCTCCTGAAGTTGCAACCTTAGCTAAAGTGTTGGCTGCCAAATTATCCCTTCGTGACATCTGTTCATAAGACACGTTAGTGAATTTAGACTCATACTCCTTAAGTATCACAAGATACTCCTTGATACCATCTTGCCTGACATCATAAAGACCTTGTGCCTGAGAGTCAGATCTGATCTTGATACTTCGAGCTCCACATATCAAAGGCAACTCCATGCCACAAAGGACAGCCTCATATTCTGTAGCATTATTTGTTACCGGAAAATTAAAGCGTACCATTTGTTTGACCTCCTCCCCACTTGGACTTCGGATTATAATACATACACCTCCGCATGTTGTGGAAGATGCACCATCGACTTCAATGATCCATTGGTCAAGCTTAACCACTTGTCCGTCGTTTATCTCATCCTGTTCTTCCCTGAATGAGCTGAACCCTGAATGAGCTGAAGTCTGCTATGAAGTCTGCAACTACTCGCCAAGCTCGATGCTCCATTTGGTTAACCTGCCAGAAACATCGGTTTTTTGCAATACTATTCGTAAAGGATATGATGTTCGTACCATAATTATATGCCCTTGAAAGTACAGCCTCATTCGTCGAGCTGCGACAATCAAGCTCAAAGCGAGTTTTTCGTGGTTTAGATATCTTGTCTCCGCATCTGTTAGTGTTTTGTTCGTGTAATATACTGGGTGTTGTTTTCCTTAATACCTTGCTGACTTACCACATAACCCAGGAACTTGCCTTTAACAACAACAAAAGAATACTTATCCGGGTTAAGCTTAAGATTAAAATTGCGTAATAAATCAAAAATGACATGTAATATATTAAGGTGCTGCACTTCTTCATGTGTTTTAATAATCATATCGTCAATATATTCCTCCAGATGTTGCCCCAAATGATCTTGGAAGATGTGATTTACTAGCCTTTGATATGTTGATCCCGCATTTTTCAGCCCGAAAGGCATAACTGTATAACAATAGAGACCCCGTTCGATTTGAAAGGCTGTGTGCTCCCGATCAGACAGATGCATGCGGATCTGATTGTATCTTGAGTACGCATCCATGAAGGATAGGAATTTGCAACCTGAAGCCGAATCGACCAACTGATCTATTCTTTGCAACGGGAAAGCATCCTTAGGGCATGCTTGGTTCAAATCAGTAAAGTCCACGCACATTCTCCACTCTCCGTTCTTCTTTTTGACCAGAACCGGATTGACTATCTAGACCGTGTACCTTGATTTTCAGATATCCCCAAACGAGTGAGCTTGTTGACCTCAGCAAATATAGCAGCCTGCTTCTCAGCTGAAAATGCCCTACATTTCTGTCCTACGGGTTTGGCACAAGGATTGATAGCCAATTCATGGCTTATGATTGTAGGACTTAATCCTGAAGCATCAGCTGCCTCCCAAGAAAACCCATATAAATTGTTTGAAAATAAAGCAACGAAGCGTACCTTTGAGTCCGGAGATAGTTCGTTTCCCAATCGAAGTATTTTATTGTCAGCTATGGCTGTATCCACTGTTGTAGCATCTGTAGTAGCTGAATCCTCGTTTTCTCGTGGATCATCTACTGGATCTGGCGAGGTGAGATATAAAGTTGTTGGTGTAATGCCTCTCTCGCCATTTAATTGCTATTGGATATGTTTGGATGGATCTGACGCGATTTCATAGCAAGTTCGCGCAGTCCTTTGGCTGCCCCGAATTATTCCCGTCGAACTACCTACTGGATATTTAATACATTATCGATATGTGCACGGTATCGCTTCCATCCTATGAAGTTATGGTCGTCCAATAATTGCATAGTAAGGGCTTGGCGCGTCGAAAATCAAGAATAAAGTTTTCAGTACCCTCTTGTAGCTCCATGACCGACCTTGACTAACAACTCCACCTCCCCAACACATTGAGAGGATTTTCTTTCTTAACCAACCAATGTCCGCTGAGTAGGTTGGTATGGTGGCACGTTCTGCATACAATCAAAGCTGCTTTTGAAAATAATATTTGCCGAGCTTCCTCCATCAACCAGTACTCGTGTTACCTTTACCCATCCAATGTCAAAGTGAATAGTTAAAACGTCCTAATAGGGTAAACTAACACCTCTAAGGTCATCATCATTAAATGTGAGGTCGGCTACTGGGTCCTTATAGTTTCGATCAGAATTTTCATCTATTTCATAAACATCGAACTCATTTTTAGCTCGTTTGTTTTAAGTAGACCCTTGACCTGCAACCAAATTCCCCTAGATACGGTCAGTAGCCACTGTTGTTTGTTTGCTTCCGGATCTTCTCCAGTGGCTAGTTTGTAAGTGTTCAGATGACGATCTTCCTCACGTCGATCCGGTTGAGATCGTTTGATATATTGGATCAGCTCACCATTGTCTATCACGCGCTGAATCACTTCCCTTAATTTCCAGCACTCATCCTTCGAATGTCCATGATCATGATGATATGCGCGGTAACCGATTAGATCGCTTAAATCCAGGCGCGCTTATTGTACGCGGAGCTTGGTACTTCGTACAATCCTTTGTGCGATCATAAATCACTGAAATGGCCTCCGTCAATGGGGTGAAGTGCCCTAATTGGTTGATCGAGCTGTTGAGGTCTTCGGTTGTAATCCCTCCTTAGTTTCTCCTCAGTCGTTTTTCGTTCTGATCCACCATCTTTTGGCATCATCAAACCTGATAAAAGTATCTGCTCTTGTGAGTAGGTCCCCCATATTTTCAGTTGGGAACTTGATGAGATCTGCATATAGTTCCCCTCTTCTGTCGACCCTCCGTTTCAAGGAAGCCACCACCATGTTTTCGGCTAAATCTGGCAAAACATTCATAGCATGAACAAATCTTCTAACATAAATTTTAAGAGACTTACCTCGGCGTTGATAAAGATCCATGATCGAATCTGGCTTGTGTTTAAGCTCTCTGTTACCAATGAACCTTTCCCTGAATGCTTTCCACAGTCCTGTAATATCACAGATGGATCCATTTGGCAAGCAGTTGAACCAATCCATGGCGTTACCTTTGAGGGTCATGGATAATGCTCGGCATAACATCGCATCATCGGGATTGAAAGCCATCATCATGATTCTGAACTGTTCCAGATGCCTCTCCAGATCCCCTGTTCCATCATAAGCTTCCATCCTGAATGGGTCGAACTTCCTTGGGAGTTGAGCTTCCACGATCTTCTCAGAGAATGGAGATTCCTTCAATATATAGGCCGAAGTTTTTTGATGGATCTGATTATAGCGGAGGTCCTTATCCTCTCGAGCTCGCTTGCTCGACGTATGTTTCCCCTCGTCGCACGGTTCTCTGCTACGATTCTTTCCCCCGCTCTCGCCTTCACCTTCCTGTTTGTCATCTCGTTTGGAAGAACGATCTGTCCTGCTGACTTTGCTCGCCTCTGAAGGTTCTGGATTCTTTGTTCTAGTTAAAGAACCGCCGAGTCATTCGAAGGTATGGCTTCCGCAGCTCTGCGAGCCCCTAATGCATTCTCTGGCTGATGGAGATGTATTTCTTCACTGGAAACGACAGTTGGCTGAATTGGTGGTCCCTCTGTTACCACCGTTGCTTGGGGTATCATAGGATTGACCTCTTAAGGAACATTGGGGCCGGGGTGTAGGATGCCTCGCCCTGCTGGTTGAGTTACGGTTCTCCTCCGGTGTGTTGTTGTTTCGCTAGTTTCCTAATTGTCTCTCTCTATTCCTGACCTAGTGACTACCCTGGTGATTGGTTAAAGAGTTCCCATAGATGGCGCCAAATTTTTTAAGGAACTAACGAGTTCTACCACAGTAAGCCTTTAGTATGTTAGTCAATAAAGAGATAAGAAAAAAAGATCCATTTATTCGTAGATATGTCTTCCCTATTTATAATACAAAGATTAGTGGGCAGTTACAGACGTTCGCGCTTTAAGCGCCGCTATCCCACTAATATCACTATCCCTATAATCGTGGAATAAATAACTAACACGGTTTGACTCAAGGGTCAAAACGTGCGTTTATATAACAAGTAAGAAAATGCTAAGTCTAATCTACTTTAAGCCGAGCCGCGCTTTACTTTAAACACAATCCGATCTGCAGAGCTCGAGCTCATTGGTCACATGCTCAATTTATCCTCGTTTATATCCTCACTTAATCTTAATCATCTGTTCATCTCATTCCTAATCCAGTCGATCAACTCTTTCCCTGATGTCTTCGAGCTCAATCTATTCTTGAGGTCATCAATGCTATATTTTTCTTCGAGCTCAGTCTTATAATGAGTTCGATATGCATTGAGCTCATCAATGGCGTATTCATCCTCGTTCTAGTTATCACTTTTGAGTTCATCCACGCTATTCTATAAGCTCGCCAATAATGTATAGCCCGTCCTTTTCTTTATTTCTTATCATAATCCAAGCTCGTACTACTCCTGCTTGTGCTCGTACTAATTTGGGGGAATACCCCCTTATCATTCTTATCCTTACCATATATACACGATTGTTTTTATCACAAATGGTATTAACATCTTTAATAATCTTTCTAGGCTGATTATTCTCCATTTTCCTGAGAAACATACTACAAGTTAGTTAAAAAGATATAAAATTATAGGTAAAAAATAGTTGTTGATTAAGTCAGATATCCACTTTTATCTAATTTTTCTAAACATTTTTTTCGCTATAAATAGAGAAGAAACTCAATCAAGTTATCATTCATCTCTCATATTATCTCTCCAAGAATATTTTTCTTCCAAAACCAATTGTTATAATTACTACTATAATTTTTCAAACCAAGATCATTCTATATTGTTCTTCTACAATCTTTAATTATTTGATATACTATTTGTTTTCTTTCATTTGTGAAATTGTTTAATATTTGTTTCATTTACTAAATTTTTATACTATAATCTCTCAAACCAAGGAAAAAACTACAAAACCTAATAGATAAAGTTTACACTGATTAGCACCATACTGAAATTGACATTATTGTTAAAAAACTATGTCGTATTTTGGATAAGTGCTAATATTAACTTATAATACGCATTGCAAGAAAAATAATATATATATATATATATATATATATCATCAAAATTATTATTATTTTCTTTTATAATGTGTACTATAACTAATATCAGAGACTTCTTCGATATACGACATAGTTTTGTTAACAATAATTTCAATTTCAATTTGGTACTCATTAGTATAAACTTTATCAATTTAGGCTCCATAAATTTTTTTCTTTAGTTTGAGAGCTTATAATAATTGTTTTGAAATATTTTGTAATAAAGTAGTTCAATTTGAGTATAATTTTTACAACTCCAGGTCCGCAAGAGAATAAATTGTGAAAGACCTAAATCAATACAATTTATTTTTTATCATTCAATCCCATAATGGAACAATTTTTTACCACTTAAAAAATAAACATACTATAACAAGTTATAGTATGATCAAATTATTTCTACAATGCCCCGAAGGGGGTAGCCGAGTTAGTTGAGTAAGGCATGCTTGTGATCAAGGGTCATGAGTTTGAGTCCCTCTACATACGCTTTCTCGGATGAGCCTCTCACCTTGTGTGGTTTACCTTCTGGCGTTGTTTTGCAGGCTATTGCGTCAGACTGAGGGTTTACTGTGTGCGCACTCATTGCACTCTGAGTAGCGGTTGCGGGTTTCCTCCGAAAAAAACTATTTCTACAATAATTTTATCACTAGTAAGTAATAATCGAAATATAATAACATTTGTAGTTTTTATAATCAAATCGTAATAATAATCAAAGTATAATAATTATAGTAACCTTGTACTACCATTTAAATTATAATATACAAACTATATAATATTTTGTTTATCAAACAATAACAACACTTCTACTAGTAAATAATATAAAAATATAACAACATTTGTAATATTTGTAGTCAAACATAATAATAATAATTAAAGTATAATAATAAAACTATAATAACCTTATACTAATTTAAAATTAATATATATATATATATATATATATATATATATATATATATATAATTTATATAACAATTTGTTTATCAAATAATGTTGTTTATTATAAACATAATATAAATATGATTGGTGTGTCTCCCGTTATGATAACCTTATTCTAACATGCGTGTTCGTGACGTTACCATGTACGTGACAGATGTGTGCATGACAGATGTGGGTGACATGCGTGTGCGTAATGTTACCATGTTATGTGGTGTTATGTTTTGCGTGATCATATTAAAGTTCTGACGTGATCCCTCTTCTATTGTGTTACGTGATCCATCATCTATTGTGTTACATCCCGTTTGCCAGCCCTAACTATTAGAATGTTCACTCACGATTTTGATGTGATTTTATACGTGTGATGCAACACATGACACCAAATATATAATTCAAGAAATTTGATATATATATATATATATATATATATTAAAGCTAATGGATGACTTAAATCTATAAAACATATTGAAAAATATTTTTTTTGTAATAATTCATGAACCAATATTTATTGCAGAAAATTTAGCAAATGTTACAAAAATCTTTGGATTTCATGATACTACTGGGAATATTATAAAAACAAATTAGCGGAAAACAAAATTATTGGAACAGTTTTTAAAGTCCATGAATGGTAATATCAAATGGTTTTATTTGATTAAATATTTGTTTTATGTATTTACTATTGTTATAACTCCATTCTATATCATCTTCAATCTAAATGAGTATTATATATATATATATATATATGGTTTTAGCATGATTACGCTCATTATTATAATTCAATTTAATCATATCTAACAAATATTTAATAAAGATGAAGCATGCTTATTACCTGACTTATTATCTGCTAGCAAAATTCTATTTTGTAGGTTTTAAGGAAACAAAAATTAGAGAAACTAAAAGGATTAAAGTTGAAAGTAAATTTTGGGTACCTGGAAATGGGTTGTGTAGCACAAGCTCAAAAGTTATTAATCTGATCGTGGAACTCAAAGGCTTCATTTTCACCATGGAAATTCTATAAGAAGGATTGAAGAAAAAACAATTAAGAAACTCAATGAAATTCATGATTTAATAGTATTTACTGAATAAGATAAGCTTATGCTAAATATGCAAGGAAGAAATATAATTTATCTTACTAGGAAAAAAAGATTCGAGGCTATCGTAAAAGATGAGTGAGATATGTCAAAATCCTTCTTGAGTTCTCTTAACCTAATTTTACTAAGGTTATGGTAGTATGGATTTTTAAGATAGCTCTAGCTTGTGTAATCGGTTCAACCAAATCTATGGTTTAGACCAAATATGTAATTCACTCAATATTAATAAAATGAGTCTTTGAATAAAAATAAAAATCTATATGATGAAAAATACTTTAAATTTTTATTTTTATGTTTTGAAAGTTTTCAAAAAATAGATTCACGTGTATTTGATTTTATGCTATTGTTTTCTGTTATAATGATTTTTTGTGTGATAAGAGGGTTACAAATGATCACACATAATACAAGTCACATTTTATTATCCTTTGGAGAAACAATAACTTATGAAATGATCCAAATCAGTGAATAATTGATTTTAGGTTAGAAAATAAATAAATACGACATCTATAAAATATGATGATTGTAATTCAACATTTAAACTTCTATTTATATATAACTTATAAACCCTAGATTAAATAGAAGCTCGTGCATATTATTGAATATTCTATTAAGAACCTACTAACTATTTTTAAAAACACAAATTCTTCAATCTAGTTCCAAATTGCTACCATCCAATATTTTTGCATATTTAACGTACTATAACTTTATTGAGCCCTCAAGGCACAATAGTTGAAGTTCTAAACTGATTGACTCTCCCTATTGATCCACATAAATTCGACTGGTATCCATATTATATATATCTATGATACTTCATATCTTGTTATCTACGGGTCCAATAAACTATAGTTTGATTACATTTAATAATTGAACTTATATAACAACAGACTTGGATATTCAGAATCTATATGTGATGAAAATTCTAGTTCCGAATATTTTATAATTTCATAACTAGATAATCACATTAATTGAAGTGTACCCACCAAAGTGTGCATTATATAACGCTTTTATTTTAAAATAACTCAATTTTTTTATTAGTTCAGATGATACCTAATAATAAACTGGGGATGACATGTCAAGGCTTGTCACTACACAACTGTTCTAATAATAATTGCATTGTCAACTACCACTTAAATAAAATATGACTGATGAAGTACAACATGGAAGAGGCACCAACTTCCAACTGATCCTACTATACTGGATTGGGATCACTTTGATTCAAAGAATAAGAGTAAAATTAACCACTCAAATAAATATATGCCTACAAAATCTGAATAATAATACAATATGAAAACTGAACTAAAAACAAAACAACACTCATAATAAATCTATATACCCTTCAAGCTAAGGATATTTATGTGAACATTGTGTATGTGAAAGACTGAGGGTAGTAACACCTCAATGAAATTATATACAATCATAGTGTGTGTGTCAATGTGCTCAATCCTGATATGACCATTATGGATTCATTCTTTCATATATATAAATTTGATGTCTATATTTTTAGACTTTCTCAAGCTGCTATTTTTGTTTGAGAACATGACAACTAAATTATTATCACTGTAAACAAGAGTAGTATTTTAATTATCTCCATTTTATGTAATTGTATGATGTTATTTTGAGCCAAATCGCG
The DNA here is from genome assembly GCA_036936605.1 of Limnanthes douglasii subsp. nivea. Classification (NCBI taxonomy): domain Eukaryota; kingdom Viridiplantae; phylum Streptophyta; class Magnoliopsida; order Brassicales; family Limnanthaceae; genus Limnanthes; species Limnanthes douglasii. Next base: position 41,368,971 of record JAUPFV010000005.1, on the reverse strand, counting down.
TGGTTTGAAGACTCAAAACACACCACATACTAAGCTGATATTATAGAGAATATGATAGGATTTATTTTTCCTTATTCAATGATATAACGTCTCCAGTTAGAATATATACATAACTAGTAGTTGATCTTCTAGTGTCAATACACCCAAAAAAATCAGTATCAAAATACCTTACGATCTCCAAGTTATTTGATCTTCTGTAAGTCGAATCAATATTCTTGGTATTCTTCAAGTACAGGAGTATTAGTTTCACTACATTCGAAAGTGGGAAACTCTTAGATTGTTCAAGTATCTCCCTATCACTTTGACTATGAAGTATATTGTTGGCTTGGTGCACACATGAGCATACATAAGACTTCCAACTTCCCAAGCATATAGACATGTCTTCATTATTTGAATTTCTAAATATATTTTACGGAAATGATCAAATGAGAACTTATGAACTCTGTCTATGAGGGCATCCATACATTATTTTGGTTTTTCAAACCATAACTAAGTAGTATACTTTCAATGCATGTTTTTTGTGACAGACTCATAATGCCTCCGAGGGAGATTGGTTACTATATGGATCTTTAAGACAAAAGATGTTTCACCAAGATCTTCCATGTAAAATTTATATGACATAAATATATTAGTGACATTTAATAAACCTATATCGTTTGTGCTAAAGATACAATACTAAATAAATTATTTTATTCCAACTGAACCTTTGATATATATAATTTTCCACAAAGTTCTTCTCAAAACCGAACACAATGAAGGTTTAAATAAATTTGTGATATTATTGATGAAATGTTTATTTGAGCCTATGTATGGATTTATTTAGTTTACACACCATCTATTCTGAATCTCTAGAAACAAATTTTTATGTTTGCTTTATGTAACTAATGGAGCCCTAAATCAAAAATAAGAAACTAGAGTTATAATTGTCCTAGATGAGTCCTTTTATGAAACTGGAGAAAATGACTTGGAATAGTTAATGCTTTCACGTTGAGTGTTACATTTTGCTACAAGACACGCTTTATAAGTTTCTATTTTTTATGAAGCATCACATTTAGTTTTAAATATCCATCTACAGCTAATCATTTTCTTCCCTTCGGATAAGGTGGTAATATATCATACTAAATTGTCTTATATGGACTTACTCTCGTGGCTTATAGTTTTAATCCATAACTTAGAGTTTGAACTCTATATAGATTCGTAAAATATGATTGGACCATTTTGTAGAATATTTGAAGACTCTTTATGTTCATTAATAAATACCATATAATTTAAAGACAAGGCACTTATTCTCACTCTAATGAATCAACATAATATAGGCTCAATGTATTTCTCAAATTCTTGAGGTCGTTAAGTTTATTCATCAAGAACAACATCAATATTTTCTACTTAAGGCGGAAGCATAACATATGTTTGACGTAATCGATTCCGTGACATATTATAGCCTAATAGTAAACTAACTGTAATTAGTACATCAATGTGACACATTGAATGGATTAGTTCTAATTTTTCTTAAAAAACAATATATTATCTGAATCATTCGCCTCAGAACCTGCATCCTAAAAAAATATAATAGTTCCCGTTTTAAAAATTGAATGCTTAGTGGGAGGGATAACTAATAAACTTGCGAGTGGTCTAGATAGTCTATAAAGTGAAAACTTACCATTTTGGATTTTAACTTCCATTCGTTCGGCTTGTAAGAATTTATTTCAGTTGGACATCCCCATACATGAATATTTTTAGAGTTGATATTTCTCCTTCTAAAAATTTCATGTGGTTTTTTAGCTATTATTTGTTTAGGTACCCTGTTAAATGATGAGTCCAGATTCTTTTACCACTACAGACAGGGACAATTCGGACAAAGACTACCTAACCGGACAGGGCAGTTCGAACACCTCACCCATTGGACTGTTCGAACAAAAACTAAAGTACTTAAAACCTAAACACTTCTTGACTAAGCTGCTTGCTCTCCTACTAAGAGCTCATGGGTCCTTGAACTTAGCCCGGGTCCATTAAACATGACCTGAAAGCCCATAAGGCCCAGATGTAAGGGTATAAATACCTAACCACCAACATTAAATGAGGGTAATGAAAATTAAATACAACCAGGCTGCTTAATTCTCCCTCTACTCACTACTTAAACATTCAATACTTACAAACTTCCACAAAACTCCAAACAAAAATTATAAACTTACCCTCAGACGAAAATAAACCTCACCAAATTGGCGACCACAGTGGGAGGACGACGGTGCCTGAATCAAGCATTCGAAACCAACAGGAAAAATCAGTCCGAATGAATCCGGACGCCCCAGAAGTACCACCAGCTTTGCTTGAAGTGGTGGGTGAAAATGATGAATACACCATCGAGGAGCGTGATAGATTAAAGGGCGAGATAGAAGCTCTAAGGGCAGAGAAAGCTAAGATGGGCATGAAAGAAAAGTCAAAAGCATCAGTCGCTCATCATACCGACAACCCTAGAGAGCATGAGCCTTCGAAGACTCATGTGAGTACCAAGAAGACTCATGCTAGCTCCAAAAAGTCTCACCGGTCTAAGCCAGTGGAAAGTTCTGATTCAGACTCAGAGTCTTCTGGTAGCTCCTCGGACGATGATGGAGTCGAAGAATCCTTATCCTCCAGCAGTGATGAGGGCCGATCCAAAAAGAAGCAAAATTTGATTAAAAAGTATTCAAGAAAAAGGGATAGACATGGGAAATTGAAGAAGAATATAGGCAAAGGATCATCTCATAGCCGCAGGCATGTAGATCGGCTGCTGATGGATCCTTTCGCCTTCCACGATGAACCAGGTATCTTTGCAACTCCCAATGAGGATATTGTGTTCAGTCGTGGCCGGAATTGGAGACAATCTCTATTGTCTTCCAAGATTTTGTCCGGAAACCTCCCTAAGAGGTTCGATAGCACTAAAATGGAAAAAATACGATGGCAGTACTGATCCGGACAACCACTTGGAACAATTTAAAAACTTTATGATGAATTTCGATGATGACGACAAGTTAATCTGTAGAGAATTCACCCAGTCCTTTACGGGGAGTGCTCTGAAGTGGTATAACAGCCTACCACAAGGCTGCATCAGAAACTTTGATACCTTCTGGGTGGCTTTTTGAAGGCAGTTTGTTGGGAGTAAGGAATTGAAAGGCAATGGGGACACAATAATACATTGTGCCCAAGAACCAAACGAGTCACTGAAAGAATACATAAGTCGTTTTGTGAACACCAAAAACGGGATGGCTGATTGCTTCGAGCAAGTAGCAATAGCATCCTTGAGACAGGGCTTAAACCCTGGAAATTTGGCTGATTCAGTGACCAGAAAGAAAGCAATGACTTGGGGAGGTCTATTGAATCAGGTCGGAAAGCAAATCAACGTTGATGAAACAAAGAAAACTAGGGTGCACATGCAAGTGAGGTCCGCCCCGGTTGCACCAAACCCCAACCAAAACCAGTCCGGGAACAAGACCAGGGAGACCGGACAAGGACATAACAGGGCTAAAGCTCAATCTCAGCCAGCTGTGTCTGCCCAGAGTCAACAATCTAGAAATAAAGGAGGCCTTGGGTTCAACCGGAGTGGTTTGCAAAGTTAAAATAAAGTGTGGCCACCATTTATGACAAAACAAAGGAAGAAGTACACTATAGAAGGCCGGCCGCACTGCAATCTCCTAGGGAACATCGTAACAATTCTTTTTGTCAGTACCATAATGATACTGGCCATACCACTAACGATTGTATAGCCTTGAAACAAGAAGTTCAGAACTTAATTGAAAGAGGAAAGCTGGGGGCATAATCGAAAGATTTGATGTAGAGTCAGAATATTTGGATCCTGATCCAACTCGAAATAGGGTGGGTGCCATTGAGGAACGTTGTAAAACAGTCTCCGGGCTTATTGAGTTTTTTGAGTCACTCACAATCTTCGGAGGGGATACTATGACTGCTCCTACTGCTTCTTCAAGGAAGAGGCACGTTCATACTTTAGCCACCCAGCTGGAAGGAGGCATGACCTCCTATCAATCACAAATTCCATTTCCCTTCATTGTTTTCGATGAAGATGACTTAAGGGATATAGCTGGACCTCATGAAGATGCTGTTGTCATAGGAGCTTCCATTGGGGGCAATGACATAAGACGAATCTTGGTGGATACTGGGAGTTCAGCCAATATCCTCTTCTTAAACACTTACAAAAAGATGAAAAATCTAGCAGTAATTCAGCGTTCGGACAGATTAATTGTGGGCTTCACTGGGAGCTCAATAGATGTGATCGAGGAGTTCGAATAAGAAGTTTTATTGGGCAAGGGCCCTTTTAAGAAGATGGTCATGATACTTTTTATTTTGGTGGATTGTCCCACTTGTTATAATGCTATTTTAGGGAGGTCTTGGCTCTCTAGGATGCATGCAGTGGCCTCGACAGTCCACCAATGTTTGAAATATGCTGTTCAAGGGAAAGTGGGAGTTGTCCGGAGCAGTCAAAAGATTGCAAGAGAATGTTATGCTACAGCACTGGCTCCACGGACGTTGGGGGCAGTTCGTATCAACGAAGAATAGCAGTTTGAGGGGCTTTCTGGGGTGAGGGTGAAATTGATGACCCCAGAGAGACCCCTGGAGTGTTGATACCGGTTGAAGAAGTTGAAACACACTCTTTGGAAGAAGGAAAAAGTGTTAAGATAGGGTCCAAAATGCCATCCGAACTAAAGATTAAGATGTTAAAGTTTATGAAAGACCATCAACATATTTTTGCTTGGTGCAACGCTGATGTTACAGGGGTTCCAGCAGATATTATATCACATCGCCTATCCATTCGGAGAGACATAGCACCTGTGGTACAAAAGAGAAGGGTTTTTTCCAAGGAAATGATTGATGTTATTGTTCAAGAAGTTGACAGGCTCACAAAAATGGGGCATATAAAGGAGTCTCAATATCCTTTGTGGACTGCCAACCCGGTCTTGGTGAAAAAGAAAAATGGCAAGTGGCGTATGTGCCTTGACTTCACAGATATCAATAGGGCTTGCCAAAAAGATTTATATCCAGTCCCCCGGATTGATCAGTTGGTAGATTCTACTTCTGGAAACAAGCTACTATCCTTTATGGATGCTTTCTCCGAGTACAATCAGATTCAAGTAGATCCGAAGGATCAGGAGCATACCACGTTTGTCACTGACAGGGGTCTTCATTGCTACAAGGTGATGCCATTTGGATTGAAAAATGCTGGGCTACTTATCAAATATTGGTGAACAAAGCCTTTGCTGATCAAATTGGAAGAAATATGGAAGTATACATTGATGACATGATGGTGAAAAGTATGGATGAGCAACTACACTTGGCAGACCTCCAAGAAACTTTTGCTAACTTAGTAAAAGTGAATTTAAAGCTAAACCCAGAAAAATGTGTGTTCGGAGTGCAGTCCGGGAAGTTCCTAGGTTATATAATAAGTGAGCAAGGGATACAGCCTGATCCGGACCAGCTTAATGCTTTGTTCCAAATGGAGCCTCCTCGGAATGTTAAAGAAGTACAGCGGCTGACTGGGAGGTTGGCTGCTTTAAATCGATTCATCTCAAGGTCTTCAGACAGATGTGCCCCGTTTTTTCAAACTTTAAAGGGTGCAAAGGGATTTGACTGGACTTCACAGACTGATGAGTCCGGATTCTGTTACCACTACGGACAGGGACAGTTCAGACAAAGACTACCTAACCGGACAGGGCAGTTCGAACACCTCACCCATTGGACTGTTCGAACAAAAACTAAAGTACTTAAAACCTAAACACTTTTTGACTAAGCTGCATGCTCTCCTACTAAGAGCTCATGGGTCCTTGAACTTGACCCGGGTCCATTAAACATGATCCGAAAGCCCATAAGGCCCAGATGTAAGAGTATAAATACCCAACCACCAACATTAAATGGGGGTAATGAAAATTAAATACAACCAGGCTGCTTAATTCTCCCTCTACTCACTACTTAAACATTAAATACTTACAAACTTCCACAAAACTCCAAATACAAACTTACCCTCAGACGAAAATAAACCTCACCATTAAACATGTAAGATTAACATTTAAAAGTTTTCCTCTAGAGTGAAATGGGTAGTGATATATGAGTAATCATGCTCCTAACCATTTCATGTAATGCATGATTTCATCATTCAGATACACTATTCGTAGTGGATGAACCTGACATGGTGTATTGATAAATAATAGCACACTTCTTTAAATACAGAGTGGATAGATCAAGATATTATTGTTCACCATAACCAACATAACTTCTATAATATTCACCAGCACACTCAGATTTGATAGTTGTAATATCTGTTACCAAGTTGTAACTCAACCACGATCTTAAACAATTTGACCATATAGATGGCTTCAAATACTCATGAAGAAAGTATAGTTCCATATCCTGAAAATTCGTCCATGAGGGAAATGAATTATATTTCTCCATATAATGAAGTTACAAGGAAATGACCACATATGTATGTATAAATTAATTTCAACACGTCTTTACCACGAAAGACTTTATTATTTATCTATCTAAATGTTCCCTTTTATTACACTTAAAAAAATTCTTAAAGTCAGTGTAATCAAGAGGATTTAAAACACTATTAACAACAAAATTGTCAATTCTCTTTTTAAAGATACGGCCTAAATAATTGTACCACCATGATACTGAATTTTCAGAATCAGTATTGTGTGATTCATTTATAGCTATTTGGAAATTGATAGCATTATTCGATTTATATAAATTATAAAAAATCAAATACACTTTTACCAACCAATCTATTTTCATTACCAAAAGAACAAACATATCCAACTTTGTCCAATAAATAAAATGAAATTAAGTTCATCCTAAACAACGACATAAATAAAATATAATTCAAATATAATAGATGTTCCGAAGTAAAAACCAATTGGAAATTGTAAATGGCCTATACATGTCACACAACCATACCCCTGAGTAGTAAAAGTATAAACCTCCTCATCACAGAGAGCTCTGATTTAAAGTATACCTAGCAAAGAAACACAAACATGAGTCTAGGATGATGTATTGGCCCGCAATGTGTCTTTTGACATTAAAACTAATTTGATTATGGATTTACCGCTGAAGATAATTTACCTTTCTTGGTCATTCACGCCTTCTATTTCTCAAAATCTATCTTTTTGTGATTCACACTCTTATAATGGAAATATGTATTAACTTTGCCACTGTCTTTAGATTTCTTGGGGTCAGTTATCTTATGTTCAGAACATGAACTAGAAGTCTGTGTAGCCAAAACTGAATTCCTTTTGTGTTTGTTCTTAGAACCACTTTTGTTAATATGCACCATGTTGGATTCTTTTTTCCTATTTCCATGACTTTTCACCTCATTCACAATGTTGTAAATAAAAGTGTGCATATCCCACTTCGTATCAAAGAAATCATATGTTGTATTTAGAATAGCAAATCATGAGGGGAACAATATGAATATATAAGACACAATAACGGTATTTAAGAGCTCAACGCTGGGTTTTTTAGTTTGTTATGGATACAATCATCTCCAAAATATACTCTTAAACATTTCCAGTCCCTTTATATTTTATTGTTAAGAGTTTACCGGTCAATCTCTGAATTTAGACATGAAGGGGCTTAAGAAAAATCTTCTCAATATGGGCAAACAAGTCCAAATAATTTTCCCTATCAAGGTAAGAGAACTTAAGAAGACTTATGATACTCCCTTCGATAACACATAACGACTTAGATTGTTGGAACGTTCCCACATCTTAAAGTACATCCTCTCATCGAGATTGCTCTTATATGTAAGAGAGACATACTTGTCTTTCATAATTTAGGAATATGTTTTTTCTCCTTCATATGAATTGACTCGTCAAAATCATAGCAGAGACAATAAAAACTAGAGTATTATATATTACTTCTCGAGACCAGCTCTTTAGAGAAGGCAATGTTGGTTTACGAACATACTTAAAAATAATCCAAGCTTACATAAGGGTTGTACTTGACTATTTTATTGCATACGCAACTAAAACCATTTAACATTTAAAACTTGTTGTATATGAGTATGTTGTATATGAACACAACAACTACATAATTCAACGGGTGCTCACTATAAAGACGAAAGTGAGGTAGTCTTTCGTAAGGTCTGTCCTAACAGTCACAACATATGGTCCTTTGCTATGAGCGCCCAACCCCATTTACTAGAAGACTCGCAGAGACAAAGGAGGTGTGGGTGGCATGACATGTGCGCTTTTATAGTTTCTGAGAATAGACATATGGAGTGTTTACTTTTTAAATCATGCAAATGCAACATATGAATGTCTATCTAAATTAATTGATTGTTTGTGTTGCATTTCATTACTTTATGAACATCTAAAGCAATCTCTAGAATGTAACATATCCCATCAAAAGTTTAGATATGTGATTGGAGATAAATTTCATTCAAAACTCCAAATGTGAAAAACAAATAATCCATAACATGCAAGACATCACCTTATACATCCAAGAGTCCAAGTGATCAACGTTAATGGGTAATCAATTCATATCCCGAAGGTCATACATTATCAAAACTGCATGCTTTCTTAATGATCATATAGATAGGACTATATAACTGTAAACCCATAAACATCTAACACTTTAAACACATATGATAATATTTAAACATATCAGTATATACGTGCAAGATATATATATATATATATATATATATATATATATATATATATATATATATATATATATATATATTAATAAACTAAATTGGTTTGCTGCATATATGAATGGGCGTTTGGGGTAGTCAACTCACGTGCAAGCAAAGACAAAGAAGCTAGAGGTCAGCTAGTGGACATAGGCTAGTTTCCACATTGAGTAACATGAGAGACCAATGCAAAAAACTTTATATTCTGGGCGTCACAGACATTGTGACAATATGAATACTGAAGATGGTTATCACAGTGAGGACGCAGTTCACGACGACAACTGCGAAAAACCAAAAAATTTAAAATCAATTAACGGTTTTTTTGATTTTGTTGAATTACAGATTTGAATCTTTAGTCATGCATATCAATTAGCCAATTTTATGTCATCGATTGCACCAAACAAGTTATAAACATGAATTCTAAATTTTATAAACCATACACATACTTAAAAGATCTCAACATTAAATGCAATTTGAGATTTTTTGCTCCCAACTTGAATTAATTGATAAAATTGATATGAGAGTAAAGAATTAAGAGTCAATCTAGACTTCAAATTATTAAATATTGATTATGTTATCAATTGTTAAAGGTGTAAAGAAACACTAAAATCATATTCTTGTGATTTAAAGGTCTGAAAATATAAAATAAAAACTTACATGTATTTATTATTCTGTTCTTGTTCTTCGTCTACAATAAAAGTCTTAAATATTGATGCATTTATACATCACCCCACAAAATACTACTCGTTATCCTTTGAATGAAAATGATAATAAAATATGAAATAATAAAATAATAAACATTTTTTAACTAACTCTCTTATTTTTAAACAATTCATCAATTTAATTTTAAATTACTAAAATCCGATATTTATACGAATAAAAATCATAATCTGATTGGATTCTCAAAACTCAATCGCGGGAATACACTGAAAATATAACTTTTTAAATGTAAATCTACCCGACAAATATAGACACTATAAATATTTATATATATATTTCATATCTTAATAAAGGGAGAAGCTATTTCCTCTTTAATTTTTATTATTTCCTCCATTAATTTTTCTTTAATTAAATTTAACGTATATTTTTACTATTCCATCCTCTAATTAGTTTTAAATTTATGTTTTACTGCCATTGAAATATAACCCTTGTTTTCTAAAAACATTACTTTTTTCTTATTCAATCCTAACTTATAATTTTATCGCTATTTTTTCTTAAAACACGGTAGTGTATGTGAACCAATTTTCAACCAAACCAAATCTCAAAAAACCACAAAACCAAACACCCAGTAACCAATTTCCATGAAAACTACTAAACACCAACGGTGTATACTCAAAATGCAAGAACCAATTTCCAGGAAAGCTATATATTTTTTTTCTTTAACAGGGTTCAAATTCTTGCAACTTTTGATATTAAAAATCCAAAAATCAATTTATCAGAAAATTATAAACTTACCCGTACCCTTTTTTAATGATTTTTTATGGAAACAAACATAAATAATAAAAAGAGTCGAGTATGATGTTTAATTTTTTAAATTTATGGTGAGAGAAAAAAAAACCGCCGTGAGAATGAGAGAAAACGATAAAACATCTCACGGACATAATATAATTGGATTTTTCTTTACGGAAAAATAATAAAACCACGAATACTGGAGGAAGTAGTTGGTCTCATTAATAAATTATACACCGACTGTATCTAATAATTAAATTTATATGACAAAAAGATTGAATCCCCTAAACCTATATATATATACACACTGAAACATTCTGATCCATAATATCATTATAGCAATTTCGATTTCATCCAATAATTGTATTTATTCATTTCTTGTCCTTTTTGTCTGTATAAAATTTTGGAATAACTCATTCGATTAGATATTCAACTATTCTATATTTGATCCATGTTGATTTATAATACCAAGTAGGTGACCTAATAGGCTAATATAACATAATATCCAACTAATTTTGAAGGAAATGATGTTTTGTATGCTTTGTGTATTAACATATATAAAAATCTTATTAAAGACTAGATTTATAAATAACGAAAGCAAGAAACATGTGCAGTCAGTACCTATTCTACACAAGTGGGAGTTCACATTCATTCTTGGTATCATCATCATACATTATATATATCTGAACCGAAATTCTTCAGGAATAACTTTAAAATATTTTCATGTTGGTACTCCGTTTTAAACCCCATATATCTCGTTAATCCAAAAAAATAATTGTTGTCTGCTTGTTTCTCTGTCTTACTAGTATTCTTTACTCTTAAATTTTGAACTCATTTCTTTTCAGATTCTTTCTCTAGTTCCGTAATAACATACGCAAAAAGCCAAATATTAAGATACAAGTACTAACGTTACTGTATATAAATGATTTATTTTTGAGAAGTTTTAGGACTAAAAATATGAAAATCTAACACGCATTAGATGACAAAATTACTACTACAAGTTGGAAAAACAACAACCACATATGCTTCTCATTTATCATAAACCTACGAGTACATTACCATCAATATCGAGGTTATTTGATTAGTTTTAAGCAAACAATAATACATGTTTTTTTTACAGAATATACATCCAAATCTTTTCCGGATCATGCCCGTGACATTTGGGAACTGTTAATAGTATTTTTCTTTAGTTGATTTTTTAACCAAAACAAAACAAAAAAAAGTTTGAATAGAAATCTACCCAAGAGATCTTAGATAATTAGTTGGCTATAAAATGTTAGGATATTTTAATATAACTGGGTTGATTTGGTAAATATTATTATCAAATTCTATTGAACAAATAAAAAAAATAAAAAAGATCCATGTTTCGTTTTACAATATTGTAATTTTTAGTATATAACATGTTTTAAAGGGTGACAATTTCTAATTAAGGTTTATGGACCACTCACTTGGATAGGGTCTCGACGAAGGTTTGTAGACCACCTTAAGAAAACCGTCCCGGATAGAGTCCAAAAAATAAAGCTAACAACTTAAATCGGTCTTTAATTTTAAGTTTTGAAACGTTATTTGGATAAAACGGAATTGATAATAGTTTGATCATGGTTATAAAATTATTAACTATATCTTTGTTTTGGTCGAGATATATTAATTCGTTTTTTATCCAGAAAAAATAATGACAAACATAATCATTTTCAATTTTTTATTATAATTTTATCGGTTGAAAAATTTAGGAAGATACTGTTCGTTAAGATTGTATAATAATTCAATCCAAACTATCATACAGTTTTCTACACAAAATATGTTTCACATCTTAACAAAAAAATTTAAACACCTAAAAATGTTAGGTAAAAATTATATAAACTTTCAGAAAAATTATATACGGTAATTTCTTATATACGTTTTGATTTTGCTATATATAGTTTTCAAAATATTATTTTTTTATTTTATTTTTGGACAATGTCGACTCAGTTCATCTATACAAAAAACTTTTATTATCTTCTAATGCGGACCCAATTCGTTGGCTTCAATGTTGATCCAACTTGTCTACATTAGAAACCAACAATGAATTCGCCAATCTGTCAACATTAAAAGAAAATTCCAATATTTATCCAACTTGTCTACATTAGAAACCAATAATGAATTCGTCAATCTGTCAACATTAGAATTGTTTTCCAATGTCGACCAAATTTGTCAATATTAGAATTAGTTGTTGACTTCTAATGCCGACCCAACTCGACCAAAACTAAAGATATATATTTTTGTAAGTTTTTTTATTTTCTTCATTTCTGATACATATGAGATAATTTGAATTAGGAAGTGCTATATTAGGTGTTTGTTAGATTTGGAATTAGTGATTTTATCATTTTTTGGATTTGATGAATGCATGATTATTGTGAGGAACTTTTGGTTGATTTTTAAAGTTTTTTGTTTTCAATTCGTAGTATATATGCGTTTGGATTATGAAGTGTGAGATTATGTGTTAGTAGATTTAGGAAGAATATCATGAAAATATAAACTGATTACATTTATAACGGTCAAACGATATTTTCCAGTTTTTTTATAAAAAAAACCTCTTCAAAAATAGTTTGTGAACCATGAGACCATATATAGCTTTTACCATATAATAAGATATACTCTGAAAACAACTCAACATTTTCAGATATCATGAAAAAAGAATTGCTACCAACAATACACAGTATGCTTGTGAATGCATCATCTAATTTTGTTGGATGGCTTAAAAAACACAACTAATCACGATAGTACGCAAAAAACAATCAACAATCATATTTTATATCCAACAATCTAAAATTCAAGCTAGAAAAATATTGTACGAAACCAAAAAATCTATAGAATACGTTATACCAAAAATATATGATCCCCCCCCCCCAAATATAGTGAATCAGTATACTATCAGTATGTATAACCATGGTATGAAAATAGCCACGAGCAAACAAGCTCAAATCTATATGTCCAGCAGAAACCAAACAACTGCCTATATTGAGATACAAAAATAGATCAAGTGATATTTTTCATTATCCAAGAAAGGGTAACCCAAGGCAAGCCTCAATATGGAGATATCCAAAACTGAAACATAAAAATATATTATATAAAAATATGGTCGATATTATCCATGTTCCCATTACATAAAACACATAAAACATCTACAGATACGTCCTAAAAGAAGAATATTTTTTTAAAATATAAAGTTTTTCTTTTGAAAAGCTAGTAAAAAAATAAATATGGTAGGAATATAATAATTGGTCTAAACACGACCAGTCAAGACAACCAGTGGGCAATCCAAATGTTGAGATTGACTCATAATATCAATGGTGAAGTCATTTTTATTCATGATTATTAGGTAATAAATGAGCATCATCATTAGATATATCAAGGGATGGGTGGGCATTTTCCAGCCGCACATGTGATGATTCATTCTTCGCCTCACATAAGCATTGGGTTGATCAACTTAACATGTTCATTAGTTTGGAGATGGTAAGAATATATAAATGTCGTTTAATTCATTAATCTCGTATAAAAATGAGTTAGACATTTTGGCATTGTAATCTGTTGTTTGTTATAATCACTCTTGGGACCGTGTACATGCAATAAATATTAATTTAAAAAAATTTAATAACCTTTTTTGGCTTGGATATAATCGACCTCCATCCATTCGATGAAGTAATCATTAATCATAAAAATTACTACCGTCTGCCGAAGACTTTGGGCACATGGCCACTAAGATCTGAGTTCATGTGACAAAAATGGCCTCAGAGATATACTCTAACAAGAATAATGGACTAAATTTACTAGAAGTAAGGTTTCTTGGTGAAGGACCTTAGGGGAAATCATGCGTCCGATTTTAATTTTTAAAATCTATAACAATAATTTTGTTGCTCATAATGATATAAGACTTGTAGTTGCGCCATCCAATTATAAGATATGTCTATGGTCCATACTTAAAGGTGGGTTTGTGAAGAATAAATTTATCATGCACGGTTTGGATGAATCTTATCTTACAAAATACTGCAAGTGTTTTTAATTGCTTTGATTTTGATGTTTTTACACACGAGTGTAAGTAATACTAACCCTCTAACAAAGTGATATCAAGTATGAATGCAGATGTTTTATATAGGATCTCAGAAGCTCCAAAGGTATTTAGATACACATATATAAGTGGCAAAAATATAGTTATTAACGATGAGTACCTTGTTAAAACCCTACTAGACTTTTAGAGTAGGAAGAAAATATACCTCATTACAAAGTGTTGAACAAGAAAAGAATAAGTACAATTTATAACGTGGCGTACAACAAGCGAGCATCATCGACATTCACTCGTGTACCTAATATTTCCCCCACTATTTTAGGTTGATTTTTGGATTTGAGAACTCCCTCCAACAATCAGAACCCATTTGGTAAGGGATAAAGACACTTAGATAATCATCGCCAATTATGTATCTGTATATATCAAATTTTCTCTAATAGCAACAAACCAAACGCCACAACTCTTAGTTTAGATTGACAGACCTATAGTCATAAAGATAAGACTGACAATCTCAGCAATAATTTTTCTGCCATAATCATCGCACGATGAGGAAATTCTGCTTTAGTCTCATGCAGAGTTGTAGTCTTTTCGACACCATTATGCCTCTCCTCTGTCATCTTTTGCACCTTAAATATATACTGACCAAACTCTCCACAGTAAGTGTTTTTACGGTTAAAGCTTTGGAAAAATGGCCGACAACTTCTAAAATCTTGGGATTTGCCTTTATGGCCTTACTCTTGGATTCAACAACCTTTGAATTCAAATACTTGATAGTGGATATGTCCTTATCTCGACCTTCGACTATTCCCCTCATGTTGTTGTATCAGCTCTACTGCATGTAGATTTTATTCTGGCATCTTTGGTTGGCTCAATTTTCAACATTACAAGCTTCATAACAGTCTTTCTACCCATAGATCGTCTTTCCTTCCCAAAGCACCATTGTTTTTTCATTTCTAAAGTCAACAATGGAATTCCTTTTAGGATGATTATCTTTATGAACACCTTTATATCCTGTATGATATTTGTAAATAAAAAAAACCCATGATGGCAGAAACATGCAGTCATAAGCTACTGTAAAATATTTTTTCAGGCACAAACATGGATCTAAACGCGTAACGATATTAGAAACGTCTCTCATCAACTCAACATAGTTATATTTGACATATAATACTTTCTTTTGGAGGTACTCTAACAATAGTTGACAGATATGAGAAATTTGTTTAAAATACAACTCATGTCTAATTGGAAACCCAAAATTTAATGAAGTAGCAAGATGGATGGATCATTTTTTAAATTTCATGTGCGATAACAAAATGAACGTTTTCTATTTAAACCCATTTTCTCAATTTCTAGATACGTACACAATTGTTTTTATAGATTATATTAAAATTTGGAAGGTATGTTAGAATTTTAGTCCTATATTTCATCATAATGTATAAGTATAAATTGAGGCTTCACCCCCACGATTGAATTCGTGACCAAGAATCTTCTCACCCTGAAGTATTACTATACCTTCTCGGACATAATGGTGGTTCTAATCAATATTATCCAGGATTTAGGTACAAGTTGGCTGGGTCAGATTTGGGTGTCCTTAAAATATTTTAGCAATTCTCAACTTTAAGGAAACCAAAGCCTCATCTTGGGATATACTCGAATAAAAAAGCTTCATCCTCATATGCATGTACGAGAATTTAACCGCTACTCAAAACCAAACCTTCACATTATGTGAAATTCCCCATTCTTCCAAATTTTGGCTTTGATCGGTTGCATTAATATACTTATAACTAATACATGTCATACTTATGGTTCCGATATAACTTAGAAAATACTAAATATACCTAACCGTAGTTGGTCGACTCGTTTCAACCGAAACTAAGTCGGTAGGAGATCTATGTGGCATCACTGCAACAATAAGGATAGCATATTCATGATTTCTAGTTGGGATGATAGCAAGACGAACAATATTTTCCTGCATTACTCTGTCATTTGACGCAATAGCCTTTTGGCCTTCTGGCTTCTTTTTTACAACAAAATATTTGGTTCATTCTCTTCTAACGGATTTGGTGATGATAAACAAAACAATGTTCATTGAATTCTGGCTATCAGAATCTCTCTCTTCATGATATATGTGGAGTTTCCGACTTTTTTCTACCATTTTCTCACAAAAAACTTACATAGCACCTATTCAAGTAATAATCAGAAAAAATATTTGGTATTCGGAAGAAATCTATAAAGTTTTGACGATTACCGGTGATAAAATTGAAACGTGACTTTTGTTTTTTCAGAAATACAATGGTGAAGAATAAAAAATTCATTATTGACTTATGTGAGAAATATTTATTATTTTAGGTACAAAAATCTAAACTTTACATATTTTTTAAAATTCGATAGTCGCGATCTAATCACAAGGCAAAGGCTTAACACATGTAAAAGACTCTTAAGTAAGAAAACAATTCGCACACATGTAATTTCATCTTAATGTTTATGTTTTTACCATTTTTCATCACATTAACGTCTCTTCAACATCTCTTTTTACATTAATTACAATCAAACCTTCAATTAGACAACAACTTCAATTATAGTCAGATCTTATTTTAAAATTAAATTAGATTTGGTTATTTATTATTTTTGAATTATCTACATTTAGTCAACCAACATCAGACATAAAATATACTTGGTTAAAAAAACAACAACTCTACAAAGCCGAACCAACATCGTCGAATAACTTATTCATGTATTGATTCGGTCATAGTGGATGAGTAATTTATTCATCCTTTAAAATGATGGGGGGGGGGGGGGGGTACTCTCATATACCCAAAATTAGTCTAAAGCAGCCTAGAACTTATATGAAATCCTTTTGGTTTTTCCAGATGTTTGAATGAACCTAATTGCATGCTTTCTATTAGATGTATTTTTTTACCTTAAAATTTAAAGATTTTTTATTTAGTAGATGTTTTAGCCGGTGAATTATTTTTAAAGAGACGCAAACGTGGTCAGCATAAACCAATTCAGGGACGTCTATAAGTTTGTTTTGCTAGTTTAAGTGAATCCTATCAAAAGGTGACACCAGATTATTTCAAGATTCTTTTAATCCGACCGAAAATAAATTGTGATATAATTTGGCATCCAGTAACGACCACAACGTTCGACCTCAAACAACAAATATAACAAAAAAAATTGATAGTCTTGACTAAAGCATAACACCAAACATTTCGTAAGTTCTATAAATTATGGTCCTTCTTTTGACTTTGTCGCGACTATGAGGCTAGTAATAAGGGTGTTCAATCCGGTTAATCAGCCGGTAAGGAGTTAAGTCCATTATATTGTAACTTGGAAGATAAAAATATAAATTGTTAAAAGAAGACACGTGTTATCAACATGATTAGTATCACGATCATGTAATTAATGATAATTTGTTAGTGCATATAATTTATCTCATCTTGATATCATGATATCTTTTGTTATTATAAATAGGAGAAGTTTCTAAGTATAAACGATCTTCTTGAATAAAAAAAATTATACTTACATATCTCGAGTTATTTTATTAATTTATTCTTTACAAAAATATTTACTCATTCTGATGCATCTAAACCAAACCAAATATAGATATACATGCCCATTTAATTTTATTATCTTAATATGTTACAATAGTAAATAAATATGAAATGTGTGTAAATATCTAAACTATTCATAAAACAAATGTATGTTAAACAAGACAATCTATAATGACTCAATTTTTAGATAAAATGTATATATTAAAAGCTTAGTGAAACAATAAGTTTTAGAAAATAAAATAAAACAAACTTGCACCCTAAATAAGATCAAATTTACTGAAATATAATAAACTATTTACCAATTATCAATAGGTAGCATGAATTTTGAAAAGTACCATCGTAGCTTCTAAGTCACTAAACCAAACTTTTCATCTTATTCTTCCTTGATAGACAAACTGATACCACCATTCTTTTTTTTGCCTTTATTTCATGTTTTTTCTGTCATGCTTCATTCACTTGGTTCATTCTCTCATATTTATTTTGACAAATATTCTCTAATATCATCGTTGACTGAATGAGAAGAAACAAATATAAACCGTTACGTAATCCTATTCACTATATCAATAGTAACATCATAGATCAACTATATATACATTTTTTAAACTTCAAATTATCTTTAGACCAATTCGTTATACTTTAATTCATTCGACGACTAATTCTAATCATATACTCATTTTTGTTTAACTTCTATTTATGTTAATCATTGGTTCAAACTAATTTTAATCACATTTATAAATCTTTATTGCAAAAAAATGCTAAAATTTTGTATTCCACTAACCTTTTATTGGTTAACCAATTTTAGAGGTTAAATCATTTTTGTTAACTTCATACATTGCTGCTACTTGATAAATATAATGTAAATAAACATATTTACACATTTATGAACCCAGTTTAAATATTCTATGATTATTGTAATATCAAATAACAAATGTGTCTCGCTTAGCTTGTTATAACTAAATTTTAAGTATTTTGTTTCATTTTATTTTTAATTTTTCTTTATATTTTATATTTTTTAAAATTAAAATATGTTGTCTTCATTTATTATAACATGATTAATATTAATTTATTAATCAAGTTCTTATTGATATAAACTATTAAATATAAGACATATTCTTGAATTTGTTAATGTAATTACTATGAACAATACTTAAAATTAACAAAATCTAATATTATTTAAACTACACGATAAGCACAATTTAAACTACACGATAAGAAACACAACTGAAACTGAACCGTAATTCCTACGTTGTGTCAGACCTCTCTCCTTAACCAAACAAAATCCTATACTAGTGCCCAAGTCAAAGCCAACCGTGCAGTATTCTGTTTACATGAAAAAAAAAACAAAAATATCTAATAAGAATGAAGACTCTAACTACATAATATACATAGATATGAGACTGATAATGAGTGTTTATAGTAGTGTATGAAACACAATATTGATAAACATTACAAAATATTGAAATGGTAGTATTATTTTTCATAGAAAATTTAGACTATATTATAATAAACTAGTAATAATAGATGGATAACAACCTGACCTTCTTTCCACACCGCCTCCATCAAACCAGCTAATCCGTATTGTTACAACTGTAGAAAACAGTCTTGGGCCAAAACCAAAAAACATTTATGTTATCTAACTCCAAATAAGAGACGAGATGAATAACTTTGTTTTATATAATTCCAAACAAAATACAAAATCTCATCCACACTTATGTCTATTTTTCTTAATTTTTATATACTATGTTTTTAACTTTTTGTGTATATACGTTACTAAGATTTCCTTTGAATTGTATGTATATAAGTGTAAAAAATATGAATATTAAAATAATCAAATATTCCAACCATTTAGAAATATATACGGAATGCTAGTGTAGAAAAACATCAAAACATGTGAAACCAAAGGCTAAGCACATAATTAAAAGGTTAGATTTAGTAAAAGCTTACCTTTAATACAAACTATAAGTTAACTATAAGCATGCATGAGTCATGTATAACAAGATCTATATACAGTTAAATGAATATAATCTGTTATATATTATCCGAAATCGCATCAAATAATATATAACAAATCGCGGAAAAAATTAATAAAACCCTTTTGCTAGATTCATCTATAGAAGAAACAGAAAGTCAAGAATACTTACGGGTTTGCCTGCTGCTATCCATCTAGTATTCTCTAGCGTTCTTTTGCGTTCTTTAGCGATTCCACGTTCTCCGGCGATTCCGTTTATGAAACTAAGAGACCTGCAGAATCAGATTAGAGAAGAAGGAAAAGTTTCCAGACACTAAGGAAGCGGCCGTATTTCTGATTAGGGTTTAGAGTGATGAAATACCTAAACCTAGCCCCTTATTTATAGATTTTACAATGTGAAGCCCAACATTGTAAAGCCCATCCTTTGTTACTTCCTTGTGTCCGGGACCATAACCCAATAAATTGATAATTCAATTTATATCCATGATTTATTAATTCAGGCTTAAGTGTTGAGATTTGGGCCCTCTTCATCACAGTGCCCAAATTCAACCCGATTACCACACTTGAGCCCATAACGCCTTTTTACCCATAGGTCCAATTTAGTTAATTAAATAATTAACTCGACTACTTTTAATTTGGACTTCCTTAAGACAATAACCGAATATGTTTATTTAGCATATCGGTCCAAATTATTATTAGTCTATAAATATATTAAATAAATATATTCCAACAATCTCCCACTTGGACCGTCATATGCTACTCAAGAATACATATTCAACTTTAATGGGATCTCTATATTCATTGTCAATGGGCAAACGGTACAACCCCGTACATGATTGATAATAATAAAGGACTAAAGACCTCTTTCTTGTAATGTGAACAATAGGATGCAACAGTAATCACATTACCATAATCAATCAATTACTTGGGCCAATTATGGAGGGTGGTCTAAGAGTAATATGGCTTGTAATCGTACATATCTATTCTTAAATGGTTCCTATTTTTGGAGATCCAATACAGTACAAATATCAATAAATATTTCCAAGCATATATATATATTGCAATAAACTTTAATGTGCACAATACTGCAAAATATAACATCAGATCCTATTACAAACTCTCCCACTGAAACTAACAATCCTCTAAATCAACTACACCCATACTGATGGTGTGTCCCTGGAAAACCTTAGGCAAAACAGCCTTTGTTAGGGGATCTGCTATCATGTAGTTTGTTCCAATGTGCTCTATACTTATCTGACCCATCTGTACTCTTTCTTTAACAGACAGAAACTTTATGTCTATGTGTTTGGATTTAGACGCGCTCCTGTTACTGTTAGAGTACTGCACTGCGGAATTGTTATCGCAATATAACCTCATAGGGCCTTCTATCCCTTGTACAATGCGTAATCCAGTAACAAAATTCCGCAGCCATAGTGCCTGGTTTGATGCCTCAAAGCATGCAACAAATTTTGCTGCCATGGTGGACGATGCAATAAGTGTTTGCTTTACACTTTTCCAGGATATTGCACCTCCAGCCAATAAGAATATGTTGCCTGACGTGCTTTTTAATGTGTCTGCGCATCCACCAAAATCCGAGTCGGAATACCCGATGATCTCCAGTTTATCCGACTTCCTATATGTCAACATGTGCCCCTTTGTTCCTTGCAGATATCGGAGTACTCTTTTAACTGCTTTCCAGTGATCCATTCCTGGGTTACTAACATATCTCCCCAACATGTTTACAGCAAAGGCAATGTCCGGCCTAGTACAAACTTGAGCATACATTAAACTCCCAACTGCAGAAGCATAAGGGATCGTTTTCATTTCCTCAATCTCAAGTTTTTTCTTAGGACATTGACTCAGACTAAGTCTGTCACCCTTTGCTATAGGGGTACTTAGGGGTTTGCAATCTGCCAATCCGTAACGTTGTAACACACTTTTAATGTATGCTTTTTGTGATAATCCAAGAATACCACGAGAACGATCTCGATGTATCTGGATTCCTAACACAAAAATGGCATCACCAAGATCCTTCATATCAAACTTGTCTGATAGAAATCTTTTTGTAGTGTGTAACAATTCCTTATTGTTCGAGGCAAGCAATATGTCATCCACATATAATATAAGAAATATAAAATTACTCCCACTGAACTTGTGATAAACACAATCCTCAACCGAGTTGATCTCAAAGTCATAACCGACTATCACCTCAAGGAATTTGTGATACCATTGACGAGAAGCTTGTTTAAGCCCATAAATGGATTTCTTAAGTCTGCAAACCAGATCTTTTGAGTTACTTTCTACAAAGTGTTCTGGTTGCAGCATGTAGATCGTTTCCTCAATATTACCATTGAGAAAAGCGGTCTTAACATCCATCGGATGAAGCTCAAGGTCAAAATGTGCAACTAATGCCATGATTGTTCTAAAGGAATCCTTCGTCGATACTGGAGCGAAAGTTTCTTTAAAATCAATCCCTTCACGCTGAGTATAACCTTTCGCTACAAGACGTGCTTTATGTCTTTCCACATTACCCAGGGAATCGTGTTTGGTTTTGTAAACCCATTTACAACCAATTGCCTTTTTCCCTTCAGGTAATGGGACAAGATCCCATACCGCATTATCCTGCATTGATTTATACTCTTCTTTCATAGCGTCAATCCACTTTTGAGATTCAGAGCTTGCCATGGCCTGTTTGTAGGATGAGGGATCATCTACAGTTCCAGCACATAACTCATCATGCTCCTGAATATATACTATAAATTTTGGACCTATAGTACTCTTCCTTTCTCTAGTGGACCTTCTTAATGGCACTATTTCCTCCTGTTGCACTTCTTGAGGAGGTAGAGTTTGATCATTATGAACGATGTCATTTTGATTCCCTTGTGGAAGATTATCTTGAGGTTCCTCTTGTTCTACCTGAATCTCTGTATCCTGGTTAGAACCCTCAAGTGGAGCATCAGTGTTAATCTGAGGATTACCTTGTTCTAATGGGATCGAAATGATTGGCATTACCGCCCAATCTTCAGATATCTCAGTATCCCTATTAAAACCTTCATGAATCTTTATGGATTCTTCCTCAAAATCAACATATGTTCCCTTATTCTTCCCCCCAAACTCAGCATCCTCTAGAAACTTGGCCGTTCCTGTCTCAAATATTGTACCAGTGAGAGAATCATAAAACTTAAACCCTCTAGAATGTTCGGAATAACCTATGAAGAAACAACTAACTGTTTTTGGGTCCAGTTTCTTTTCTTGAGGTTTGTAAGGCCTCGCCTCAGCTGGACAACCCCACACATGCAGATGCTTTAAATTAGGTTTACGCCCATTCCAAAGCTCATATGGAGTCCTAACATTAGCCTTTGTGGGTACTCGATTGAGTATATAAGCGGCACATTTGATGGCTTCCCCCCAGAGAGATAATGGTAGAGATGAGTGACTTATCATGCTTCTAACCATATCTTTTAGTGTTCGGTTCCGTCTCTCAGATACACCGTTCATGCGAGGTGAACCGGGCATAGTGTATTGAGGGACTATTCCATACTTCTCTAGGTACTGTGCAAAGGGTCCTGGACGTTGTTCACCCGATCCGTCATATCTACCATAGTATTCACCACCACGGTCAGATCTAACGGTCTTAATGCTTTTACCAAGTTGTTTCTCAACCTCGGTCTTAAAAGTTATGAACTTGTCCAAGGCCTCAGACTTTTCATGAAGAAGATACAGGTAACCAAAACGAGAGTAGTCGTCGATGAATGATATAAAGTACCGCTGCCCGTTCCACGATTCCTGTGGAAACGGTCCACAAATGTCGGTATGTATCAACTCTAAGACTTCTTTCGCTCTATATGCTCCTATCCTTTTATCTTTGGTTTGTTTCCCTTTGATACACTTGACGCATATACCGAAGTCAGAGTAATCAAGGGGTCCTAATAAACCTTCAGCAACAAGCTTGTCCATCCTAACTTTGGATATATGACCTAACTGCTTGTGCCACAGTTTAGAAGATCTTTCAGATTTAGTAATGTTGTTCGGTGCACGTTGTGTATTCATAGAAATATTGTGATTATTAATAGTATTCAACAAATACAAATTATCCTCTTTAATCAAATTTCCATTTCCAACAATCATATTATTTAGAGAGAGTGTAAAACAATTGTTTCCCATCAGACAAGAGTAACCTTGCAAGTCTAAAACTGGAAAAGAAATTAAGTTCCTTCGAAAAGTGGGAACATACATTACATCCTCTAAAAATAATACATGTCCAGTGGAAAGTTTTAAAGAAAAATCACAAATAGCTAAAACATCACATGAGCTCCCGTTTGCTGTGAAAATGGATCTTTCATCATCACTTAGCATCCTGCTCTTTGACGTACCCTGCAAAGAAATACAAACATGAGTTGTTGCAGCCGAATCAACCCACCAAGTATTCCTTTTCACAGAAACTATATTACTTTCTGAAACAACCAAAGATGTGGGAGTACCTTTGCTTATCATGTAAGCCCGGCGTTTCTCACAATCCTTCTTCAGATGTCCTTTCTCTTTGCAGAAAAAGCATCGACCTACAGTCGATTCCTCAGGCTTTTTCTTCTTTACCAGACCTTGACCTGGTCCTTTGCCATCTGCTTTCCGCTTAGGTCCTGCCTTATTAGGTGATGTAATCACATTAGCCTCAGACGCTGTGCCTTTAAGTCTTTCCTCCTCCTGTGCAGCGTGGGAAATCAACTCATTGATATTCCACTTTTCTCGCATGCAGTTATAGGTGGACTAGAAATACTTAAACCGGTCTGGCAGCGAATGAAATGTGAATCCCACTATGCATTCCTCAGGTAAGTCTAAACCGATTGCCTTTAACTTTTGGCCAATCATCGACATTCCCAGAATGTGCTCCCGGATTTTACCTTTGCCATTATTTTTTGTAGCTAGCTCGATGAGCAAACGCTGCATCTCTACCTTTTCATTTTTGGCAAAGGCTTTCTCAATCTCCGTGAGAAAGACCGAGGCAGTGGTAACACCTTTAGGGACAGCCCCACGCAATGCTACTGGTATACCCTGTAACATGAGCGCCATGCATAACTTATTTGACCTTTCCCACTTTTCATCAGCCTTAGTTTCATCCGGTGTACTTTCCGGACTAAGGGGAGATGGTTTGGGAGTTATCAGTGCATAGTCGTAATCATGTACAGATAAAAACAGCAACATTTCTTCCTTCCACAATTGGAAGTCCGAACAATCCAACGTCGGTGGACGATTCCCCAAAAAATTGTAACCCATGGATACTATAATAAGAACAATCAACACAAAACACATTTAGCATATTGACATATTTCTGAAAACATATGCATGAATATGACAAATACATGTAAAACATAAAATTCATTGATAATAGATACCGGAGGGCAAATCATACTAACATGCAATTTTATGAGTTTGAGAAAAAAAAATAGCATGATTATTATTTTAATTTTCTAAGTACCAATGAGACCTTCCGGAGGACCGATGTCATTTACTTTAAAATTAAAATCATCACAACAACTATTTTCTTTTATTTTCTCCCGTTCATGATTAATTTAAACCCAAACGTGAACCTTCCGGAGGGCCGATAATATTTGAATTTAAATTAATCCTCGAACATTTCGAAGCCTAGGATCCTTAAGAAAATTAATTTTAACCTTCCGGAGGGCCGATTAAATTAATTTCTTAATTTCACCTACCGGTCTACGAAACCTTAGTCATGCATCGTCATTTAATCATTCACACACTTACAATTTAATTCACAAATAAACATACAAAAAAAATATCAAAGTATCATTTTTGTGAAATATATTGTTCAAGTATTTTCAAATTAATAACTTTTTTTTTTCGAAAAAAAAAAATTATTATTTAACTTAATATTTGCAGCAGCCTGCACGTGCAGCAGGCTGCTGCAAATATTAAGCCCTGCTGCAATTTGCAGCAGGCTATCGCAGCTACCGCTGCTGCAAATTGCAGCAGCTTACCTGCCTGCTGCAATTTGCAGTAGGCTGCAGGTCCTAAAACGGGCCCACCAATTGTTTTGGGTGGGTCCAGCCTGTATTCATCATGCTGTTATTATCGTTTGGGTATTTTTTGTTGTCCCTATTCTTTTGGCGGTTACTGTGTTTATCGCCGGACAGCCTTCGATCAGCGTTAACATCAGGGGTTAAGCTGTCGATGAGCCACTGTCCCAATAATTTTGATTTTATTCGTTATTTTAGGGTTGATTTGATGCTAATTTTGGGAGAAAAATTCCAGACATCAATAAACCCTAATTTTACCCGAAATAAAAAAAATCCCCAAACTATAAAAATTGCAATTTCAATAAATCACATAACATGCTTTTTATACAATCCCTAAATCCATGCCCTACCAATTCAGTAAATTTCTACAAGCTAATATATATAATGAGAAAAATCAGTAAAATTATATAATTTATCACTAAAAATAGGCATCTGCAAAGAGTTCTTAATGCATAACTAATTCAATTGATATAAATAAAATAGTAAAATTCAAGACATACAACTACATTGATGTAGTAGACCGACTTGCTGACAAAGAAAACCACAACGAAAACATTCATATATATATATATATATGAATTCGTAAAAATTTAATGGCCTGAAATTCAAAAAAAAAGTTATATCCAAAAAGAAAGACCATTCAAAAGAGATATTTAATATACACCAAATAAAAAGAGATGTGGTTTGCAGTAAATAGGATCCTGGATAGATGTGAAAGAATTAAAAAACAATGATTCCGCCAAACAACTTATAAACTTGGACAAAAAATAAAATAGTATTAGATACCAAACAATCATCAATACCTAAAAAAAATAGAGAAATAAAAATAATAACTATAGTCTCAAATTTGGCATCTTGTATTAAAAGGTTAGAGGTATTTTAAGATTTAAAAAATAGTTGATACCTATCGGTAAATATCATCTTTTTTGTATTCGTAGTGAATTAACATCTTCCATCGACTTATTGGATATATAAGATCTTTTCTGGATATTTTAATATTAAATCCACAAAATAAAATAGACTAGTTAAAAGAGAGTAAAACAATTAAACCTAAACTAGAGGTGTAAAATTTAAGAAAATTGAAGAGATATACTTATTTTAAAATCTTTTGATAATATTATTGAGAAATAAAGACATCTGATTGGAAATCACCATTCCTATATATATATATATATATATATCAAATATATATATATATATATATATATATATATATATATATCAAATATATATATATATATATATATATATATATATATATATATATATATATATATATATATCAAATATTTAAATTAGTATGAATTTATATATATATATATATATATATATTCATAATTATACAAAATTTTGAAAATTAAATTCATTTATATTTGGTTTGGTTTATTTTGGGCTGGGGTAGTTTGGTAAAGTGTTTTGGTAAATTTGAGGTATTTAGTGTTTAGTTTGAAGAGTAGTGAGATAATTGAAAAAAGTGCTTGTATTAAATGTTGATCACCCTCATTAATGAGAGTGGTTGGGGTATTTATACTGTTAATTTAATGACCCATGGGCTTACCGGGTCAAGTTGTGAAACCGGGTCAAGTTTAAGGACCCATTAATCTTTTAAGTAGGTTACCAAATAGCTTCATCAACAGGTGTTTTACATTTGTCATATTCAGATTTTTCAGTGGAGTGTTATGATCCGAATTACCCATATCCGGATTAAGCAGTGAGTTGTGTCTGAAGTATCTGAACTCATCAGTAGCACCTTTTTTAGGTCTCACAAAATATTTTTGGCAGGGCTAAAAAATATATCAATCCAGTATCCACTTTATCTGATCTGCTCGTGTCATTCAAACTAAGAAGTTTGTTCTCAACATTAACCAGTTCGAAAGTTTTAAGGTCTGGTTTCTCTTCGCAGAATTCTAAGAGTTTTCTTCTTGGATCGTGGGACGCGTGTCAATATTTGGTTTGACCTACCAGCCGTTATTTTTCTTAGACCGACGCACCCACTAAGTCTAGAAAGTTACCTAGGCATTTAATTCTTCACACGTTCGCACAACGTTTAATTATTGCAAAAACCCTCTTCAACTTCTCCTAGGTAACTGTTACTTTTTACTATTTCATTGTCTTCCACACTCAAAGCCTTTCTAGAGAGATATTTGTTTTTACCTCCAAATCGTTCTTGATAGATTTTATGTTCACAGCCGGAAATGCTTTAGTGAAAGGTGGCTGGTTGAATTTTTCAGAGTTAGAGAGAGAGAGAGAGGAAGGTAGAAAGAGAGAACCGCATCGTCGTCGGTCTCCCACTTTCTCCAGGTGAGAAAACCAGTGAACCAACCCAAGACACCGATCAAGGGTCATCATCTTCTAGAAACCCTAGGCCCAGACAACTTTCATTCAAGCCAAGACTTTCACCCCTTCCCACAGGTTCTTCTGTTCAAGATTCTCAACCTTCTATGCCTAAAGAAAAAGTCGTTTCAAGTATCAGAAAACCCTCTCCTTTTATTGCTATGGGTTCTGATACTGAGAAGTCTTCGGAGAAGATAATCCCTCGTCGGACAACCTTCGAAACTAAAATCTAAACTATATTGTTACTGTCAAAACCCTCTGGATCGAAGGTATCTAAAGCAGCTCCACGGGCCAAGCCTTTCGAATCCCAACCTCAACAAGATTCTAGTCCTTTGGAGGCAACAAGCGTTCAACCATCCAAATAGCCTTCTGTGCCAGAAACTGACCCCCTCTTTCTTCTAAGGCCACAGGAAAACATTCCACAGTGATGGAAGAGATAATGGAAGACAACATCGAGGAGGCTCCCTTCGAAAATGAGGAGTCAGGTCAAGGTATGCCTTTATTTCAAGCATGTTAGCATTAAATATCTGTTGGCCCTACAAAACATAAATTACATCTACACCCATACTGCTGAGTTGGGCCGAATCTAAAAAATATAAGGGATTCCAGAGTTACTAAAGGTAAGGATACCTATTACTCCGGAGACTCCAATGGACTGCAAGATTAATGAGGTGGCGATTTTCACTGAAGTGCTAAACCGGGGACTCCGGTTTCCATTAGACCCAGAAATTCTCAGGTACTTCCACTTGGTTAAACTTTTCCCTAGCCAGCTAAGCCCTAATGTCTGGTACTCTCTTCTTGCTTGCATCATGGCATCAAGGTTGTCGAAAATCCCACTTCTGATGGAGCAGTTTGCTGCTGTAGCAAGCTTGTACAAGAATCATCCGATTCCATTCTACCATCACAACATGGGGAACAACTTTAAAGTCGTGGATGACTTGCTGGAGTCTGAAAAGAACTGGACGACCCGATTCCTGTTTGTCAGTGGCACATGGGAAAATGGCAGGAAGATTAAGGCCAACACCAATCCTAGCATGCTAACTAGCAGGTGGAAAAGTACTGGTAATTTACTTTCTTTTCTCTGTATTTCATGTTTTTTCTTCTTAAATTATAAGTGTTTCCCTATTCTGATTGGCTTGTTACTCCTTTTCAGTGCTGCCGAAGAAGTTCATCGGATATTTGAAGGAGGGGCAAAAGACATGTGCAAAACTCAATACATGGGTTGCAGACCATAACTGCTTCACATCAGGAAATTTAATGAGGTCCCATCTGTGGAACACCACAGGTCGGACAGACCTCGCATGAGAAGAGCTAACCACCCTTCCTCCTCCTGGCGTGATTCTCAAATGGACAGAGCCCAATGATGGAAAAATTTTCTTACCTTCCAGAGGAAAGACTCCTAGCAATATGAAGAACAACAAGAAGAAAGTTGCAACAGAGTTGGTTTAAGCAGCCACAGAAGGGACTGGTTCAGGGAACCAATGGGGAATTGATGCAGCCATACTTAAAATAGTGGAGGCTGAAACAGTGAGAGATGCTGGAGAGTCGCAGAACCCACCAAAGCCTCCTAAGAAGGACAGGAAACGAAGGGCCAACAATGATGAGAAATCTGCTAAGAAGAAGAAGGTCCCCCTAGGAGAAGAAATAATTTTTCGTCCTTTTGAAATCCAACCTCCACCAGTCCCGGCTGATCCTTCTTTGCAAGAGAAAATCCTAATAGATCTACAATCTGGAGAGATTACTAGGGAAGGGAATGATAAAGTGGATATTAGTGCCCTTCAAGACATTGATTTGTACTTCAATGATTATGAGAATGATGATTTTGCAGGTCCGTACCGTCCCTCCAGCTCTGCCAATATGGTGACCTTCAATGGTAAATCTTTCTTCGTCTCCAGAGAGCAAGATATTCTGAACCACTCCCTCCTTGGTCATATCCGGCCAATAATTGACCTGGAAAGGCAGGTGAAAAGGCATACCACCCTTATCAACTCCCTCACCTCTGACAAGTAATCCCTGTCAAACAATCTTCTAAACGCTCAGCAGGGTATAGAGGAACTGAAAAAGGAGATGGAGGCACTAAAGAAGGACAAAGAGGATTCGGAAACCAAGTTAGCCTCATCAGAAGCAACCAGAACTGAGCTCCAGACTAAGTATTCTAACTTAGAAAAAGACCTCACAACGTTGAAAGAGGAGGTGCAGACCAAGGATGGTGTCATTCACGCCTTGACCGACGATAAGGCTAAGAACTCTGTTTCAAAGATGGCTAATGAGAATGAAGATTTAAAGAGCCATCATGAGCACGCTATTCAGGCGGGTATTGATAAGTATACCAATGAAATGATAGACTTCGTAGAGAAAAGATATGATGGAGTCAAGTCTGACATGGTGTTGCTCTTCCATGAGACTTTTCCGAAGAGGACCCTTGGTCCCTTATGAAAATATGTGGAATACGAAGACCTCCCATTTCATATTATGACAGATGGTGATAAGCACAACTACTCTAGTGGAATAGATTCCACTAGTGATGAAGAAGAGGAAACTGGTGAGAGTTTGAGTACCGAACTCAAAAGTTTTAAAAATGGTGATGGTGGTGAATGAGCGTCCGAAGGGAACAAGCCCTACAATCTTATATTATTTTTTGTCTTTTCAAACAATTAAAGTCCTTGGATAGCCAATGCATATTTTCGGTTAAAGTCCAAATAGGTCCTTTAGAAACCTAAAATCCTTGGATGGCCAATGTATTCTTTGTTCTCCTGTACGGTTCAGGTCCAAATAGGTTTAATTTATCAGACTTTCCTTTGTTTAATACTCTTTTTTCTTCAAAATTTTCATGGGAAATGTTTAAGTATCCCTAGCATTTCAGAAGTAGTAAAGTGAGAGTGTTTAATATCTTGGATGATATATATTTAATGGTCATCACTTCACCAAGTTTATCTGGTCTACAAAAGACCCAAAATGTTGAACAAGTGATTTATACTTGAATTGAATTATAGAAAAACCACTCAGAATATTTTAAGAAGGCATCATATATTATTGAACAAAAGACCCGACACCTCATTAAGACCTCCCCACGCCACCAGGGTAGGAAAAGTATGCCCCCAAATATTTACATTGATATTTAACAAGTAAATATTTACTGAAAATATTTTATTCTAAATATAACCTGAGATGTTCAATATTCCACGGGTGCTTCAAAAATTTCCCTTCTTTATCCTGAAGTCTATATGTCCTAGGCTTGAGCTTTTCACAGACCTCATAGGGGCCTTCCTAGTTCGAAGCCAACTTACCAAACTGCTTCTCCTTGGTGTGTAAGAAAACTTTCCTTAACACTTTATCCCCTGGTTGAAAATCTCTTCTTTTAACCTTGGAAGCAAATCTGCTCCTCATCAAACCTTGGTAGTGAGCTGTTCTTAAATGAGCTTTAACTTTTCTTTCTTCCATTAGGTCCAACTGATTCCTAATTGCTATCTCATTAGCTTGTTCGGAATAGTTGTGGACTTTGTATGATGGTAGGGTAGCTTCTATGGGGGTAATTGCATCCACCATATACACCAAAGAAAAAAAGATTCTTATGTAGCAGCCCGAGGAGTAGTTCGGTGTGCCCACAACACTTCTTGCAAATAGCTTGGCCACTTCCTCGCAACTTCTTCTAGATTCGTTTTTAATCCAGACAAAATAGTCTTGTTGGCAACTTCAACATATGGTCATTTTCTCGTGGATGGAAATAAGAAGAAAAACAATGCTGAATACCTCTAGAAGCACAAAAATTCTCCATATCTTTGTTATCAAATTGTGGCCCATTGGTTGTAGTAATATTTTGTAAGATCCCAAATCTACAACATATGTTAGATATGATGAAATTAATGACAGTTTCGAAGTGGTTTTTGCCAAATGAGCTAATGGGAAGACACCCCCCCTTCCAACTGAGTGGCCAAATTATGTACATGCCTATTTCTTGATGAAGGAGTAGGTGTTGTCACAATATATCCTCCAAAAATGGTGAGTGACTCAAAGAAACTGATCAGTCATGACACCGTCTTGGTCTGCTCTGTTATGACCCCCACTTTATTCCGAGTTGGATCAGGATCCAAGTACTCCAAATCAACATCAAGAATCACCATTGCCCCTTCTTGAGCACATATTCCTACATTGTTTGTCAGGTCTGTGTCCACTTCTTCTTTTAACATAAGCTCCCAGATTTCCTCTTTCAATAAAATTATGCACTTCTTGTTTCAATACTATGCAGTCTTGAGTATTATGGCCTATATCATTATGATATTGGCAAAAACAAGTATTTCAACTTTCTTTGGGAGATTGCAGTGCAGCCGATTTCCGGAAATGGACTTCATCTTTGGTCTTGCCATATATTGTGGCCACGTTCTCTCTTAACTCTGCAAACCACTCTGGTTGATCCCAAGGACCTCTTTTAGCTCTTGATTGCTGGCTCTGAGACTGATTCTGGTTGGACTGAGTTTGTTTAGCTCGGTTGGACCTTTGTCCGGTCTCCTTAGACTGGTTTTGAACTGTTGTGGTGGACCTCACTTGACGGTGCACCTTGGTTTTCTTGGTTTCTTCCATATTAATCTGTTTTCCCACCTGATTCAACACGCTACCCCAGGTCATGTCTTTCTTCATAGTCACTGAATCAGCCAAGTTCCTAAGGTTCAACCGTTATCTTAGAGAAGCAATTGCCGCTTGTTCAAAGCAATCTGCTAATCCATTCTTTGTATTCTTCTGACTGCGACTTATATAATCCTTTAAGGACTCATTTGGTTCTTGGGCATAATGGATTATGGTATCTCCATTGCCCTTCACCTCTTTACTCCCAACAAATTGCCTTCGGAAGACAACCCATAATGTATCAAACTTTCTAATACACCCCTGGGGTAAGCTGTTATACCACTAAAGAGCACATCCTGTAAAATTTTGAGAGAAGGCTCTACACAAAAGTTTGTCATCATCATCAAAATTCATCATGGAGTTCTTGAATTCCTCCAGATGGTTGTCCGGATCTTTACTTCCATCATACTTCTCCATTTTAGAGCTGTCAAATCTTTTGGGTTGGTTTCTGGACAATATTTTGGCAGACAAGGGTGACTGTCTCAAATTCTTATTACGACTAAATACTATGTTTTCATTAGGTGTTGCGAAAATACCTGGTTTGGTCTGAAAAACAAAAGGATCGATCAACAACTGATCATCATGCATGTGGGATGACCCTTTGCCCAGATGCCTTCTAAGCCTACCATGCCTATCCTTATTTCTTAAATATTTTTTTATTAGTTTTATCTTTTTTCTGGATCTCCCTCCATCACTACTTGAGGATAAATATTCTTCTAGTCCAGCCTCATTCGAAGAGCTACTGGAGGACTCTGAATATGAGCTTTCAACAGGTTTGGACCGATGTGTCTTCTTAGAGCTCATGTGAGTTTTTTTTTAACTCAAATGAGTCTTTATTGATGGATCATTCTCCCTAGGTTTGTTAGTATGATGAATAGCTGACGCTCCTGATTTCTCCCTTATACTCTTCTCTGCTTGTTTTATGGCCCTTCGGGCCTCTATTTCTGCTCTCAACTTGTCTCGCTCTTCATTGGTGTATTATTTGTTCTCCCCAACCGTTTCCACCACAGGTGGTGGAGTTCTTTGCTCATTCGGATCCATCCAAACTGTTTTTTTTCTACAGGTTTTGAATGCAAGATTCAGGGACCCTTGTGCTCCCACCGTGGTCGCCAATTTGGTTTGGTTTATTTTAGGTTAGGGGTAGTTTGGTAAAGTATTTTGGTAAATTTGAGGTATTTAGTGTTTAGTGTGAAGAGTAGTGGGATAATTGAGCAACCTGATTGTATTAAATGTTGATCACCCTCATTAATGAGAGTGGTTGTGGTATTTATACTCTTAATTCAATGACCCATGGGCTTACCAGGTCAAGTTGTAAAAACGGGTCAAGTTTAAGGACCCATTAGTCTTTTAAGTAGGTTACCAAATAGCTTAGTCAAAAGGTGTTTTACATTTTTCGTGTTCGAATTTTTCAGTGGAGTGTTATGGTCCGAATTACCTTTGTCCAGATTAAGCAGTGAGCTGTGTCTGAAGTATCCAAACTCATCAATATTAATATCAAATGGATAATAATAATTGATTTCAAATTTAGTATGAATGTATGTATCTTTACCTATAATGTATATAGATTACATATAATAAATAATATGAATAATATATATATATATATATATATATTAAACGTAAAAATATATCAATTTCTAAAATATGATTCAAATAAAATATTTTTTA